>VZRE01014844.1:0-190172 GCA_013396775.1 Cephalopterus ornatus
TATATATATATATTATATATATATATATAATTCTCTGTATGTTTTTTACAAGCATAAAAACAGATCAAAGTACTCTCCAAATTCATCCTTTAGCAACATAATGCTTCCCTCTGAACAGCCACCAGTGACAGGTAAAATTTTATGCTAATGTTATGTTGACTGTGACTTCTACATGTCAATGTTATCAAATACCGTAGAAGAAAAAAACTAATACCTAATTATTTTTTTTCTATGTTCTGTAGTACCAGAGAAGGACTTCCTCCACCAGCTTAGCAATGATATCTCTGTGTGCGTGTGTGTAAATATATATATATAAAAGGGAGGATTCGTTTGACGTAAATTCATGGAAGGTAACTAAGCTCCTATCATAGAAAACAGAAGTATAGTCTGGACAATTAATGGAGGACTGATTCAGCTGATCAGCGACAAGAAGATGAATTCCACTGCCCACACATAGACATTTGGTCATATTTGAGATACCCACGGGTGTCTTGTCTAGGGTCCTACTCCCACTCCAGAAAGGCACTGGCATTCCATAGGACTTATGTCATATTTTTCAGCTCCCTTAACATGCTTAGGACACTAATACATTTCAAATGCACCACAGGCTTTTTAAGTACACAACTGAACTGGTACCTATGAGTCTGCCTTCTTTGACTCCTCTGGCATTACCACGTAGACCTGCAACATAGACCTGCAACATAGGTAGCTAGTATGTCCACGGACACAAACTTAGCTAGTGTTTTTGAACTGCAGGATGTTCAGTTATACATTGAAGATGGGCAATTTTCCAGATAACAGTGCCGTACTGTTGCATGTAAGTGATAACTCACCTCTTTAGCTTTGAATTAAGACACCTAAATACACTATTCTATCCAAAATCGTCTAGCGACATATAAGGGCACTAAGGCCCCATTACAGTGAACAAAGCTTGATTTAGCTACCAAATTACAAATGACGGGTGCTATTTGAGGTGCTTTAGGGCAGCCAAAGCTTCCACATTGGGCTCTCTTAGAGGAGACCTAAGCCCTTCTATAATGGCACTTAAAGGTCACTTATAAGTCAGATTACCCAAAGAGAAGGAAATGTCACCTGTAAGGTGACCTGTACAGGCTATCCAAAGAGAAGGAAAGGTCACCTGTAAGGTGAGCTGTACAGGGTATCCAAAGAGCAGGAAATAGGACTGAAAAAACTTACTAGTGAGGTCACAAAAGTTAAAGCAGTTAACAGTCAGCAGCTTAGTGACTTCAGAAGCTCCATTTAATATATTTACTAAGAGCTTCACTCAGTTGTCACCACACAGATGTGGTAGAGCCACTGCCTGCTCCAAAAAAGGGTGAAAAATTTTTCACCTTGAAGACATTCAAGGTTGGAACAAGGTGAACAGTTGTGCAGTCTCCATGGAGGTTACCAAGACTCAGCTGAGCAACATGGTATGGATTCCATACTGTCCCATTTGTGAACAGGAGGCCAGTCCAGCAGATGACCAAAATTCCCCTCCAGCCTGAGAGAACGAGCCTGGGATTCTGCTGGATCCACCTTGTTGGCAGCTGCTGCCTGAAGGGTTTAGGTCTCTCACAGGTCTTGCGCCATATCTCCCTGCTGCAGCAGATGTCATGGATATGCCAAGTGCAGCCTCAACTGCTCTAGACAAGCACAGTCATGAAATGGAAGACTCATTCCACTTCAACTAAAGGAACAGGAATTTAGACAAATGCACTTTAAAGTACACTTGTACTTTTTGACACTGCAGTAACATTACTCTGGAGCAGCCCTAAATACTTTCCTTATTACTGAGACAAATATTATAGGAACAAAGCTGCTGTTTAAAAGCTTCTGTAAGTCAATTCAAGTGAACATTTACATTGCATATCTTTAATTTTTTTTTTCCTGTGAACTTAAAACTGATACGGCTAAAGTCTACCTTTTCACAAACTAGAAAAGCGCAAACAACAGTTTGGCAAGAAAAACGTCCAGTGAGGTCACACACTGTGATACATCATAGAAATATCAGATCCTGTAGTCTTGTTTACAGCAGACAGATACTCAGTCAACTTGAAAAACTATTACAATTTTAATATAAAGGGCATTGCACAGTGAAGAGAATACAAACACAAACATCCAGTACTGAAAGTGCTTTCCCCTAACTTTCCTGCATCTCCCTTCAAAAGCAATTATGTTCTACAGTGTATGCTTGGTTATAAATCTCATTAACAAATTCACAGAGTTAGATGAACACAAAAGGATAAAGAACACAAAGTAGAAACAATCTCTAAGGATAATTAATACACTCTTAATAAAAGATTTGCCCCTGCTCACAAAACAACTGAAAACAATGAAATCTGCTCACTGCTGCAGTAAACTTCTGCATTTCCTAGTACCACATGTTATTTCAATTTCCATTAATTCTCCACAGCAGAAACTGGGTATATTTAGACCAATAGCAATGCTATTGAAGACTCGGACAAGATATGAATATATATTTCTACCTACCTTGAAACCAGGACTTCCCGGTAATCCATCTTTCCCATTTCTGCCAGGGTCTCCCTGTAGGAACAGTTACCAGTAATCAGTAAGTGAATTAACAAGCAAGAGTTAAAGACAAACTGTCTTCACAAAACTTACTGATCGCCCAGGCATTCCTGGAAACCCTGTATCACCCTTCTCTCCTTTTGAACCCTGAGAAAAACAGCAAACAAAACATAAGTTATGCTCAATATTTATGCTGCAAATTCAGTATATTTAACCTATAATTAATGCATATTATTTCTAATTTGAAAATGTACAGGAGATCTGTTTCTTTCTTAGTAAAGGCAGCTGTCAATTAATAACTACTCCATTACAGAAATGTAAATATGTTTGAAAATATAGAAATGCTAACACAGACCCTCTTTCAAATTGCTTAAAACTCTAGAGCAATAAACACATGAAGAAAATATAAGGGCAGATGAAAATGTAACTGTTAACTTTGGATGGTCAAAATACGCTCTCTGATTTATATAAATGACAAATTAAAATATCCCTCTTCATGGCCACTATCAGCCTCACTCCTTTCGTGTGCTCGTCTCCTCACTCCCCTTACTCCTCTCCCTCGCTCCTGTTCAGTTATACATACATTTCTATGTATTAAAAAGTACAGACTTCTTTGCAATATAATTATTACATATACCCCATATATGGTGTGTTACCCTATAGACATACTTGCAAAAAATAAATGCATTTTGTTGTTCTGTGAAACTGAATTACACCGATCCATTAACAGGATGAAGACAGTTCTCAAAACATGCAAATATGCCGAGCACAAGTTTGATAATACTAAACATAAGTACATCCAGTAATAACAGTGAAAATTTTTTTTGAGTTATGACTGCAGAATTAAATTAACTGTGAATACATATCATAAAAATATGTATTATATTCCACAGGGTTCCCATGCCACAGAGCTGGCAGCAGGGAAGGAACGTGAGGAGGAACAGGGAGCTGTTGTGGACTGACCACCCCACCCTGTTCCCCATTCCATGAAGGATGGGAGTTGAGCCTGGGAAAAAGGCTCAGCTGGGAGAGGTGTTTTAGTTTTTGTCTTTGTTTCTCACTACCCAAATCTATTTAACTTGTCATTAAATGAAATTAATTTTCCCCAAATTGACACTAACTGGCAGGTGATCTCCCTGATCTGGACCCACAAGCTTTTCCACCTTATTTTCTCCCACCTTACTGCTGAGGAGGAGTAATGAGAGAGTGGCTGGGGCAGCCAGCCAAGGTCACCCCATCAAAGATACCAATAACATTTTGCTTTAATTTATAATTACAAGTTCACTTGCCTTTTTTCCATATATTCCTGGCTCTCCTTGATCTCCTTTAGGACCCCTTTCTCCCTAGACAAAATGTGTGTGAACAAGTTAATTTTTAAAATAGAAGTAGTTATACAAAGATACATATACGACATATACATGTATAGCAGACTCAAAATAAAGCAAGCAGAGCTCCATGTGATATAAAAAATATGCCCAAGACAGTAAAAGCAAATTCTGAATTTTCCAAGCTCTCCTAGGGAGAGAAGCCCAGAATGTCCAACACTGATGGTGAGGTAATCCACAGCTTGCAGGGTTAATGTTCCTACTTTTTATGGAAGGTACTTCGTGATTCCGGTTGCTTCAATACAGGTAGGAACCTAAGTGAAAATTCAGTTCCTTGAAAAGTGCTGCACTTTTTTGAGGACCTTATTTAAAAAGTTTAAAACACAAATCTGGAAAAACTGAGAAATATATCCAGTTGAATACTAACACATTAAAAAAAAAGACGGTTTATGACGTTTTAGAGAACACATACATGAACTAAACTTTCTAGGATAGACCAGAACTATCCTTCAAAATGGTGTCACCCAAATTTAACAACTTAAAGAACATTGTACAATTAATTTTATTTTTGACACGTTATTTGTAACAAAGAAGGTTCTAAGTAGTAGTAAAATCAAAGTAATTAATATAAAATCACAGAGAGCAAAACAAAAATGAAAAAAAAAAGAAAGTGGTTTCTTTCATTTGATATCTATGTAATGAAGTCCCATGGCATGTATCTTCCCTAAATTTCAGCATCATATCCATTGATTTTATGTGGATCCTCAAATACACTGATAGTATTGTATACAGACTTATTTTTTCCCTAAATTAAACCATAGAGCAAATTAAAACACAGGAATATTATAACATGACATATTTAATTTCAACCTTTGGTGCTGGCATCCCATGTAATCCAGGAAAACCAGGTAGTCCACTGTCACCCTAAAAGAGCAAACATATTTTAAATCCTTGTATCTGAAAAGGTTGTAATGTACTATAATAACATTCATATCCTCATGATCAACAAATAGTGGAAAGATGTCATGTACCACCATATCAACTTCTTAACATTCTATGATGAGAGTTTACTGATCTTCAAACAAGATTCAGTACATAAAGGAAAAAAATCTTAAAACAGTCATTAAATTTTAGAATAAATTTGACTATAATTTCTGAATAAATCTTACAGGGGTTCAAAAGTAGCAATTTAACAAGATAAAAAAAAGGCTTTGAAAATCTCTGCAGGAGCTGTGATAATTCTACCATCCATTCCTAATTCCCAAATAAGGAAACTCAATAAATCTGTAATGGCTTTGCTTCGGCCTGTTACTGAAAATATCAAAGACCTACTGACATTATAAAATTTCTCACCAGCTTACTCTGGAGGAGTGAAGTATTTAAAAAATAAGGAATTAAGTACCTTTTCTAAAAAACAAAGAAAATTAAACCAAAATAGACTGATATAACTTTGGCACTTTGACAAATGAGTTCTCATTTCCGTGGAAGACAAGAAGACACTTTGGTAAAAGCATTGGCAATCGAAAAGACAAGGTAAATCATCAGTTCTTTTTATTGTTTTCAGAAGTGTTAGATATCAGGAATTCCAAACTTTTGCTGGTGCTGTTGGTACTGAAGATATTTAACTGACAATTTGTCTGCAAGCTTCTTTGAGCAGTTACAACAAAAGGCTGAATTATAACTTGTCAGTACCTGACTTGAAGCAATAAAACAAAGCTTAGTTGCTTGTTTATGTAGACAAGATCTACTTCACACGGGACAAACAGCCAATCACAAAATCATTTTTGGTCAATCAAAATGTTTTCTCTCTGTTGATATCTAACTCTAGATTAAACAATACATTTCAATTTGTTTTATCTATTTCAATCGTAAAGAAAGAATAGTAAACTATGCTTGGAAAGTTGTTTCATATAACATTTCAAGTTCTAAGACAAAGGTTAGCCATGACAACATATCTCAGTGCTATTTATGAAAGCCACTGATGTCTAAGCAGATATGGAGAGTTCTGTCATATATTTGCAGAAGACAGGAACACAACCACAGGAATGACAGCTTATGGGTTAATGCTATCAAAATATCTCTTAACAAATAAATATTGAAAAAGGTGGAACTTTGTGCATCCCCTGCTTCTTAATGAAAAAGATTGGAGTTTCAATTTCTAATCAGAAGTGGTGACTCAATTATTGTATAAACTGAAACACTTGGAAATGGAAATGGTTTTAAATTAGTTGCTACAGAAACTTTACAAGTAATGGGATGAAATTCAGAGATGAAAATCTGGGCTGAATCTCCAGGAAAAAAATTCTAATGGTAAGACATATTTTACATTGGAAAAGTTTTCTGAAACAGTGGTGGAAGTCCTATTTCTTGGCACATTTTAAAGAAGGCTGGACTGAGCAATAGGAAATATTCTATCTGTCACAACACTGCACTGCCAGGAGAATAGAGTTTTTCATCAGCAGTACCTTAATTTCTACACATGGCCCAATACTGACTGATTGATTAGACTAATATCTAAAATCAATTAGATTGAGATGACTAAAGCAAAGAAAACAACAGCACATTTTTCAGCCCTAATCATGCATTTGAGAATTCTGCTGAACAGTGATGAATTTAAGGACTTGTTTTTAATATTCGGACTTCAGAAAGAAATTCTAAGTAAGACCTGTTGGGAAAACAAGTGTTTGTTTTACAGAAAAGGCTTTTTAATAAACCAAAACCATTTTTATAACAATCAACTTAGAATTTTTCTAAACATAGGGCAGAAATTTGGCCATGAGTATTTACATATCAATGAAACTTGGCAATGCCAATGGCCAGTTTATTCTCTGTGCATACAGAAGATCCAGAGTCAAGTTTATCCTGACTATCAGAAGGGAGTTACATATAAGCTTCCACATCTGTCTGTAGCTCCAAGCTACTGGCTACACCTCAGCTAGAATTTTCCACAAACAGCTTTGGTTTCAAATTAGTCAGTGTTTTCTGATAAAAAGTGCCATCCAAAAATTCCTACCTAGGTCATCCGGATGTTTACTTAAAGAGAAAAAGGGTGAAAAAAGTTAAAAAGAAACCATTCTGACAGAAGTCTGTATTGTGCTTCCAGCTATCCATACTTAGATATGCTTTCTAAATATATGTTATTCAGTCCAATACAGTTGCTAGTGGTAGTGCTAAAGCCTATATGATCTTTATTAAATAAAGCATGCCAGATTCAGAATTTAAATTTAGGATTCTTAATCTTCCTTATTACCCTTCTAATAAACAATTCTCACAGAACATTCATGTGAAAATACTGATACTATTAACTGATACTATTACTCTTGTTTGTTTTTTTTACCTTTGCCCCATTTTGTCCCGGTTCTCCCTTGGTACCTGGCAAGCCACGAGGTCCCTAAAGTGAGAAAAAAATGTAAACCAGCTCAAATACTAATTCAATCTGATATAGAACAAGACACAGATAGGTAATACAAAATGACCCAGAGACCAATGTGTCAACTGGCTGATTACAACATTTTTGTAATTGGACACAAAGGCAGAACCAAGCATGAAATGCATCCAGCATGTATGAAGATGGCACACCATCATAACCCATCACTCAGGAATACCGAAACTACTTTTTGTTCTAATCAAGGACAAAAAGAATGTCACACAGGCTGTACTAGCCCTTCAAATGTCCATCAGACAGCCTTCCTGTATGCCATGTTGCAGGTTAGCTCCTGGCCCCAGCATTCTCCGAGACGTTTAATTCAACAAGTTAGTAAGTCCTTCACTATCAGCCAGACTGGATCATGCCACAAGTAAAATACAGCATTGGTTTCCAACAACTGTCTCAGTAAGGACTACTAAATTGATACAACAAAGAAAGAAAATGAATTCTCCTCCATCATACTGGGCTTTATCTGAAACTTTGTTTTGGACATGTGCATTGAGGGTGATCCATCTTCATGACAAAACTTCACATCACTGTTAGCGATTCATAGAAAAATTGAAGAACTACTCCTTGGCTTCTGGACCAGGACAAAAATGTCTAAGCTGCAGCTGAGTCCATATTCTACAGGCCTTACCTAGCACCGCTTAAATTTGCCAGTCTAATTGTCAGCCTACCTTCAAACCCCAAAGCCATGCGAATTCCAAAGCAATTCACCCATGGATGGCCCCTGATCTCATGACATCACTTGAGCCCTTTTCAATCCCCAACCTCAACTCTCAATGAAAAACAATGGATATTGAGAGAAACTTGGCAGGATTTGTCTCAGATCTAGTCTCAAAATCTAGGAAAGAAACAGAAACTTACTTGAATCCCTGGAGTTCCTGGGATACCTGGAGTTCCTGCTGATCCCTGATATCCCTAAGGAAAAGAACCAAGACTTGTGACTTTTGAAAAAGTCACATATACAAATTTCCAAACACTTATTTAAAGAAAAAACAATCCTCCTGCTTACTAGAGAACTGTTGTCACAGCCCAGTCACTGTAGGTCACAAATTTTAGCAACTGCTATCACAATCATACATTTGGGATTTACACCTAAGCTTTCAAAAGCTTTCATGTCTGCATCTGAAGCTCGCAGCCCCCAGACTTTAGTTAAAATCAGTTATTTTAGAATTGTTACATGAAAGCATAACAAACATATTATTCTATTTTCAAATGGGGGGGGGGAGAAATTAATCCACATATGTTGACATATTTTTTCTCTCTCTCTCAAGAAAAATAGCTGAAAAATGTCAGGACTTTTAAAGGCTTACTCCTAGTTACAGAAACAAGCTTTAACAAATAAGATATGTCCTAATACATTATGCAGCTAGTTTTGTAATATCACCAAATACTAAAAATTCCATTCTAAATACTAAGCACTTAGCTATGAACTTGAAGGTATATAACATGCTATGCAAATACAAAAACTAATTAGAACGACTGGGACTATGAAAAGAAATACTAAATAATTCCTAAGTTGAAAAGAGAATTTCAGGAATGCTTTACTAGAAATCAACACTGGCAGAACAAGAGAACCTCTACAGAATCCAAAATACATGTCTAAGTTTTGGTAGATTTGATGCAATTACTACAGGAAAGATAGCCAGCTTTTATGCAAAATGAACAAGTGCTTTAAAGAATTCTTTAAGAGAGGCAAGTTACTGAAGAATAAAAATTTCACATAGCTCCATTAAAAACATGTTATTCCAATGGAAAAAATGAACTACCACAAGGCATTTTTCTGAGAAAACATTCAAAATAAGAGGAGAAATTGTTCTATAAAACTCTGAGGCTTTTTGGCTCAGACATTTCAACAGGCAGACAAAACTAAATTTGATAAATCCCATTAAATGGACGATCCAATTTCAAATACCCAGAATCTGATCTTGATTTGAACTGAGAGAACTAATAATCCTATTTCTAAATGAGTTTCAGTCTTAAAAACTTAGCACAAAATTTCATGGGGGAATTACCACACTGGTAAAAAGGAGCTAATAGAACCTTTTCAATACAAGGAAGGCAACATGTATATCTGATATCTTCTCTAAATCAGTCAGAACTTCCCAGGAATAATAAAAAGAGCTAAAATTATTTGCTGGGTTAGATACAAGAGAGTCCTTGCTATCCCCTCTTCTCAAAAGACATTTGAGCAGATGCCCAATGAGCCAGGTGGTAATGTTTAGTACAGAAGTAAACAGAATTCTAGGTCTCTGTCATACATGGATCCTCTATCAAGCATTCCACTTTCAGTGCTCAAGGCAGTTCTAGCAAAATCAGCTTCAACTTTAAATGGTATAGTATTCCCAGACTGCTTATAGGCCTCCCTGGTAGCTGAAATAATTCACCAAACCAAAAAATACCTTTAAAAGTTTATCCATTTTTTTCCTTCCAAAAAAAAAAAAAAAAGGCAAAAGGTTTGTGTAACTTTCCGTAGAATGTAATTCTATATAAATAAAACCCTATTTCATATTTTAGATCTCTGCAATGCAATTTCCCTTCTCCCTCTAACTGAGAAGGGGAAGAAGTAAAGGAGTACAATTTCCTGGCTGAACTGAATTTCAAAATTCGCAACATGAATATAGGATGGCAGAAGAGTTTTCAGCTTACAAAACCGCATATTTAACTCAGAGATGCATATTGTAATGTGATTTCAACACAAATCAAACACATGGTCAGTGTGTTCCGTTAATGGAAAGCTGGAACAGAGAAGATTCAAAAGGAAATTTGCAGAAAGTCACAAAAATGAGAACCGGTGCCTGGTAAAAATCACATAGCAATTGTTTGGAAAAGGTAAAAATACCTTCTATAAAAAGAAAACTGGATTTCGTAAAAACTGAGCATGTATTTGTATCGCTACTCCTTTTTCAGTACGGATTATCAATCTGTATGCTAATACCCATGAATTTTTTGCACTAAAGTCAACTCAAATCCTCTTTCCCTAACTGCAAAGCCCTCAGTAGGAGTACCTATGTGACATACATATGCTGCAAGAACAGCAGAGCCATAGTTGCTACTTTATGTAAAAGGGACAGAAGTGAAAATTCATGTTTCAATTGACACTGCTGAGTTCAGGACTGAGGGTTCACTTTCAAAAACGGTGAAAGCAATAAATTTGCCACCAAAAATAATACTTTTTATCTGGGTTTGTTCTTCTCTCACGAACTTCTCAGAAGACACACAAATAGTGTGAGAAGTATTATAGGTACCTCTAAATTTGATACTCAATTTTGAATCCAGTTGCCTAAACATAGGCAGCACCTGCCATTTGAGATTCCTTAGACACCCACCCACTGGCAGAAGACAGTGGCACAAAATATTTGCCCACTGTCTTGCAGTGTGGGTAAAACAAAATACCTTGCAGCATAAAAATCCTACACGTGCTGAGTAATACAATAATTTAGGCACCCTGTGTCTCTGTACCCACTTAAAGAGTAAATGTATGTGTCTTAAAGTGAATGCCACTTACAGTGTTTCATCAATGTTGTCAATCAGTACTACTCCACAGCACTTTGTTTATATTCTCATTCGGTATTTTACATCAGTTCAACTGAAATCAAGACTGTACAAAATCTCCTTCTCAGTTTGTTGTGGGTAGAAACAGTACTGATCTATTTCTAGTGCCTGAAAATCCATAAAGGCAAAGTCTTAAACAGCAAGACACCCAGATTAGTTTTGTCCCAGATCACTGGGTAACCACAGATAAAATGAGACTTTGGAATATAAAGAAAATGGTAATAATTTACAAATAATTCTAAGGGAAAAAACTGAACACACTTCTTAGGCCAAAGAATTTACATAAAGGACACCAAAAAAAATTTGCAATACTGTCATCACCAGTGAATTAAGATCCTTGCTGGAAAAAGACACTTAGTTTACCTGTAAGGAAAAAAACTGAGCAAGAAGGACATACGACAAGTATTAATGCCAAAGAACTTTGGGTGCAATAGCAGAATAAACCTCAGAAGTATATCTTCAACGCACTTGCATGCCTAAAGGACAAAAGTTCAGATAGCATTCACAGGTGTATCCCATCTGATAAACTTAAAACAGAAATAAAAAAAGAGGACATATGGATAAGGCAATGACAACTGCACTAACTCCCTTAGTGAAAAGCTTTTGGAGTCACTGAACAACATGAACGACACAGGCATGACAGTAGGACTACTTGGGAAAGACAAGGGAGAAATAAGCAAGCTCAATGTGTCTAGGAAGTAAGCAAGGATGAACAGTAATGGTCTGAAGAAATTAAAGGACTGTAAACAGAACTATTTCGGGTGATGTAACAAACCATAATGGAATTTAACTGCAAAAGAAAAATTTAATTAGAAAAAGACACTGAAAGGTCTGCCGACCTCTTGCAGAAGTTTCTTGCAGAAAATCTTTAAAGCACAATTATTTAAAGCTTTAGAAGACAAGTCTCCGAACTCTTTTCATAAAATACATTACATTTAAAGGACAGAAAGTGTTATAGCTACTCAGACATGTACCTGTGACTACCCTCAAATTTGCAGCCATGCTACGACCTTCTCCCTCACTGGCATTATCAGTAACTAAAATCCTGCTGGACAACAGAAATGATAGAAAGTACTCCAAGTGTTTGAATTAAGTGTTTTAGCCTTTCTCTGAGAAGTTTTTCTATCATCTAATGTTTTGCCTCAGGTCCTTTCTCTTCCTTTTCTCAAGGAGCTTTTCTTCTAACGTCTTCTCTACCACCTCACTGTGCCTGTACTCATTTGGCTACCGCTTTTCTTTTTCCTGCCCCTTTGGACATGTGGATCAGACAAGCAGTCCTCTTCAGCATGTCTGTTTGGAGCCTGTGCCTTACTCCTTTCTCTGGGACTTTCTTAAGCAGTGGTAACTAGGGAGCTCAGAACAACAGTAATCTCCTGTCTTCTCCCTCTGTTAAACCTCATGGCCCTGTAGAAGGACTTCTTGTGGCATTTACTTCTGCAGCCCACCAGAACTGTCTCTGCAGTGAAGCCTACAATGAAGTGAAAATGAAAGGCAGATCCAGCATTAGATCACAAAGGTAGTTAAATCAAGCTTTTACCTTCCAACAAAAATCTGGGGGGTGATTCCTGATCAAACTTTTTTAATCATGTGAACATTATTATGGGACAAGTAAAGCAAAAAGTTTTCATTCGCTTGTATGTTGCCTTTTTTGGGTTTGCCTTCTTTGGTCTGTTTATTATTTCTCCATTTCATTACACTTTCTTCCATTAGCTACTCCATCATCTTTCGTAACTCAGAGCCCTTACCAATATATTTTACATGAGCATGATGTTCTCAAATACCTGAGAGGAAAAAAGATCCATCAAGACCATTAAATAAAATGTCATAAATCCAGTTTAAAAGTTCCTGAGCTTCAGAGTGTTGGGAGATAACATGAGGCACCAAGGGAGTATAAGTTCCTGGTCACAGTTTAGTTGTTCATCCCTATCATATCATCTGCCTTTGGCTACTGCTGTCTGAACTATACAGCTGCAGGTAGCACAAATCAGCATCAGCCATCGCTCTGAGTTCAGAGTAGTAGGTCTCAGGGAAGTCATTACACAACTGTATTAGAATGGATCAATTGTATTTCCTCTTATAACAACAAGGTCACAGTTTTACTGAGGAATATGTATTTTTCTGGAATTGAAAGCAGCATTTTACAGGTGAATTATAAACTATGTCTATGAAATTTTCCTGAGAAAAGTACCTGCAGAGTTTAGAACAACTTAAATTCCAGGCAAATCATGCAATAGCACAGGGAATTCTATGGATACATAAAAATATTATCTATTTTTATTCCAAAAGCACAGTTGATTTGGCCTTCAGTTGGTCACCAGATATTAAACTCTAGGTAGTACAGCTGTAATAATGTACTATAGTTTTTTTAAAAATATATTGGAATGATCAGAAATTACTTATTATGTGAGGCTTTGATACCTTATGAACTTTCTATCTGCATATATCAGTAAAGTCAGTCTCATCAGATTATTTTTAAACTGCTTATTGCTTCTAGATACTGTAGAGACAAGGCTAATAGTTCCAAACTTTCATGAATGAAACTAGATGGAATTATCCAGATTTTCCAGCTGCACGGTTCACAGTTCAAAATTGACAAATAAGTGGGGGTTTTTAAATTTCTTTCAGTACACTGATAACCTATCACCTCTATTAACCACAAGTTATCACTGCACAGACTCTGATAATTTATTTTTCCCCTTGAGTTTTTCCCCAGTACATACAAAGCGTGCTCCAACTGCTTCTTCTGGATTAATAATGTCCATTAAAATAAGCTTGAGTTGAGATTCAAAGACTATTTTTACCCTTCCACTTACTTACCAGTGTTTTTCTCTTGACTAAATATTTTAATAATTTCAGGTTCTGAATTACATTTTTGATTGCAAAAAATGTATTTTCATTAAGTATTACGCTTCTCACTTTCATGCTTTTTTACAGTAACTGATCTTTTCTGTATGTATCAGAAAATAAACAGAGGTGGCAATTAAAGGGAAAAAATAACCTATGAACAAAACTAATAAAAAGAACAATTAAGAAATTATTGAAAATGTGTTATGTTTATGTTCACCTTCCCAAATATTACAGCAAATAATTTTACTGGGTAACACCAGGTGAATAATTATGTTCTGGTAAGATTGAAGATATTAACAGGAATTGTTTTCAATTTTTCTGGACTAAAACTAACTTTATATATCAGAACAAGCTAGCCAGCCCAAAACCAATAAACTAAATTTTCTTCGATGTTTTACTTTAAAAATCAGTTACATATAGTAATATAAATGCATGCCTAAAACCTTTCTCAGAGGAAAAAACATTTTGTTGACTAGTCATACTGTTCAAAGAAAATAAATACCAGATAGGCAAACTGGAATAACTTGAGAGTAGAAAATAAAAAAGCGTTTGGGAACAGGAAAGACTGACTTTGCACGAAAAGTTTTTCACACAAAAGCCACTTGATTAAACAAGACTGACTACACAACTACCTGTAAGCCTATGGTGCTGTCTGAATTCAGAGCTTGCTTCTCATAGTTCCCCAGGTGATATAGCTAAAAAGATTCATATGAGCACAGTTTCCTCAAACAATGAAAATCACTGACAGCACAGAAAACATACAAGTTGTATTAGCAAATACATAAGTAAAACAAAGACAGCGAGAGCAATCTGTTTTCCTGTACAGTGTATTTAAAGGGTCTCCCACCATTCACAGCTGGAAGCCTGCCTGGAAAGCACTCAATATACTGTAAGGAACAATAATGTACTGGCCAGACCTGCAGATGATCTAATAGTTTTGTAATTATGTCCTTAAAAAGAACAAGTGCAAAAACTGCAGCTGATACTTCGAAAACATTAGTTAGTTAATACAGCTATAGGATTTGGCTGTAAGCATTTCAAATAACATATGAACTTCAGCAAACTGAATTTCTCCTTTGGTGGGGCCTTTTGATTCTCATTCTGAGATACTTTTGGTAATCTATTTTATGTTCACAGAATGCCCATCTATGCAAATTATGACTCATTTGCAGGAACAAAAAAGCCATAACTGCCAGTTTACAAAGTTACAGAAAGTCTGGAGTATCGGTTTATTTCTCCTTCATGATTCATGCTGTTACAAATTTCAGTGCTTATGGGAAGACATATAACACTGAAGTGGAAACCTGTTAATAAAAGTACGAAAGAGTCATAACAAATTGGTTCTAAAACAATACTGTTGCAGCTGACTGGATGCTTCAGTAATGAAGTCTTAGTCTATTTTTTAAAAGAGAGAAGAGAAACTGGCATTTCCCCACTGATACCCAGTGCATTCTGCCTTCATTAAAGTTTGTATGATATCACTTTGTCAGAATATTAGACTTCGCTGGATTAAAGCCAGCTCTGCTATGATTATCAATACCGCAAATCTCCTTCCAGAAATCAGCATGGTCAAGCTGTGATGGACACCTTCTCCCATGCAACTCCAGGTTCAGTCAGTCTGTATACAGGTGTCTTTTGTAGGAGGTCAGAACTGCTCTTCATAAGCTTAAGCATCACCAATTATCAACTGAAAACTTATTCTGATTAAATCCACTTCCCCATCTTAGAATAGTTTAAAACCTGCATTTTCAGGATTGTTTAGAACCAAAATGCAGTATTTTAAAGCACTGAATTTCAATTCAGGTTGTCTTCTCTAATTCTAGTTTAAAAAAACCCTATCTTAAACAGCTATCAAAAGCTGTTTAAGACCAAAGCAAAAGTATCAAAAGGTTTTTATATCACAGGTAAAATAAGTATCTTTGCTTGAAAAATTCATGTACTCAATGCTCATCTGGGCCATCACGGTCAGGTTTCAATATAACATGTCTCATATTTTAAAACAGGGAATTACTCAGTTTTAGAAACAATTCCATTTCTTGTTTTCAGTGCCTATTTTCCTGTCAAACTAGCTCTGCTTACAAATGGAATCATCACAATTAAATTAACCAGATGCCATCCCTAAGAAAAGGCCAACACATAACTAAGGAACAAAAGAGGATAAATGTGAACATTTTATAGGGTACAGCATGGAGTTTTTTCTTTGTAACTGGTAATACCTATTACCCTGACAAGACAAAATATCCAAGTAAGTATCAATCTCCACTGTTTAGGTGGCATAGAAATGAATGTATTACTAGTATTAAAAATTCTTAACAAAAACTGAATGTTAGCTGTTTTTGTGAAGCCATCAAAGTTGGTGGGTAGGAATAACATGCTAAAGTACTAGAATTGATAAACAAGGGCAGATTTGGTAAAGACTTGTCAATAGTTACAGTATCATCGTTAATCTTTCCAGTCTAAGCAGAGAAATTATTCTATTATCAAAAGCAATTTTTTTAATTATCCCAATTTTTTTTTTCTTTTTCCTTTATTTTTTTATATAAATAAAACAGCTTCTAATGGATAGTAAACGACATTCTTAGAAAAGAAATGAGTGGTCAAGTCTCCTGGCTTTTGACCTGCTTTCTCTTAACATACTAGAGGCACATGCACATCATCACTGGGATGACACAGACTGCAGGCTGTTAACGAACCTGTAGTCAATACAGAAGCTCAGCTGTCAATCTTAGAGGCTTAGAGGCTTTCTGTTAGATTCAGAAACCTAATATATTTTTGAAATAAACCTTAGGCTACTTTTACATATTTGTTTGCTATTATTAAAATTTTATTACAACAAAAACTTTTAACCTTGAAGACCGGACAAGCCATTGCCAAATCTGTCATTTTTTTTTAAGGACGTATGTTATTCATCTACTTTATTCCAGTCTTTACCATCCTACTATCATATTAATAGAGTGATGATTAAAAAAGTAAAATCTAGGGTAGGAGAAATATAAGTATTTTTATTTATTTTTATACATTTTATGATGTATGTTTTAACATATAATGTTTAGAACTGAAAAAGTCTATATTTTTAACATTTTTCATTTATATCTACATATTTTGGTGGACTACTTGACGTAGCCTACAAAGAAACTAAATATAGCATGCTTAAACACGAGTAGTAACCCCTAAGAAAAAAATAGGTAGGATTTTAGCTGCCCTGAAGTGCTTTCTAATGAACCAATTCTTAAGGAGTAAAGACTGAAGGTGATAAGTGCTGCAAAATTATGCAAAGACCAACAGGAGCACTCATAGCCTGTTCTCTGATTTACAGCAGTGCCTAACTCATATTTACAATACTTTAGCTTGAAACAAAAATAATATGATTAACACATTCATAGAACTGTTACATGTAGATAGCAGTTAAGTGACATTCACAGTTTCAAAGAATGAAGACAAAGGCATCTAAATCTGAAAATCTGGTATCCCTGGTACACATTTTTTCTCCTGTTAGTTTTACATTTACAATATATGACTAAGTTTTTAGTACTCACAGGCTTACCATCTGGACCAGGCAGACCAGGATAACCATGATTCCCAGGCTGCCCAGGGTCGCCCTATAGAGAAGTATTATGTTAATACACAAAATACAAGAAAGAGCACTTTAAAATTAGCACAGAGCAACCTTAATCCTACAACATTCCACAAAACAACATTCCACAATACCTGCTATTGTGGAGTAAATTCCTACAGTGAAAGAGAACTGATCTTGTAACCCTGCTCTGGGAAAATTCCCACACACAGTTACAACACAAGTTTGACCAATCATCTCAAATGCTTTCAAGCTTTTTAACATTTTAATCAATAGAAATAAAAATTTTTTTCATCAAATGCATGAAACAATCTTTATTAAAATCTTGTTAATCAAGTAGTTCTACTCTGAAGAAAACTCCCATTTGCTTTGTCTGAGTCTAATTCTTAACACAAAAAGCACTGGAAAGGCAGGTGCCAGGACTAAAACCTGCTAAATAATATAAACTCCTCCACACACACTTATGGCTGTCTAAAAAATACAAGTTTTTTTAGATTTCTTCTTAAAAGTCCTTTGCAATTATTTTTATAACCTTTGCTGTGATCATGTTAAAGTAAAAGAAAAGTTGGATCCTCAGGATTCATGTTTACAGGGAGAAGGCAGGAACTTCCTATTCAGTATATCCTCCTAGAGTATTGACTTTCTCTATTTTACTAACAGCCTTGATTTGAGCTCAGCAAAATCCATTAAGACTTGATCTATTAAAACATTTTTCTTCTACAGGAGTGTTAAGCAGGTACTGAGGTCTTCAGCCTGAACCATCCATAGGTTGCAAGTCAGTTACAACTGCAGAATTGTTATAAACAGGGAGGACATTAGAAGGGAAATGGGAAACTACCTTTCAATGTGACTGTGAAAAAACTTCTTTTCGCGTATAAACCAAAGAAATGTAATGCTGAACTACGTGGCAAAGGATATAGAATAATGTCCCTTTAGAAATGCGTAACAGTTACGGTTTTGGTAAATTAATAATAGGTTACCCAGAATTATTATGGTCCAAATTAGAAGTCCAGGTTTGGGATTTGATCGATAATAAATTTGCTTTCAAATATACCATATAAACTAGGAAGTTTTATGCTTTAATTTGAAAAGCTTAAAATATCAGTTACTTTTATTTTTAAATTGTTTTGATTTCATTAGTTTTACTGTAGTCCATTAATATCACAAACACACAAATTAAGTTTAAATTTATACGGTTCCAGAGTTCAGTATTAAAAAGTTAAGAAATACTATAACTAAGATAACCTATTCAATCTTAAATTGGCTTCCTTTGCACTCTTTCTGCAGCCTTCTGGGTTAGGCAGCATCTTGTCACTTGTATTACTCAGTTATCCCAAAAAAAGTATTATATTGCAATTCTGTTGAAAGATTGCACAAGAAGCAGCAATCTAAAAAAAAATTGTATAGGTCACCCTAATTCTGATATTTCATACTCCCTCATACTTTACAGGAAGTAGTTTTCAATTTTTCTGATTGATACTTTATTCTCTCTCTCTCAAATACGCTAAAAATAAAAAAAGGTAAAAACCCACAAAAATTCTATTACATGAAATAATAATTATGATCTCCATACTGTGGATTCCAATTCCCTCATCAGAAACCTTTACCACTGTAACAATAAGCCTTTTGACCTGAGTTAGCTGCAGCATGCTGTAACCTCCTATAAAATGAGGAGAAGGTTTTTTATTCATTTGCTTAATGAAAGACAAGTGGTTTGGGGTTTTCTTGTCTACACTTTTAAGTAACTCTGTAAGCACTGCTTAGCACAGTTATTGAGAAAGGTACTACAGCAAAATACTAGGGATTTGAGTTGGCCATGTTAGACATCTGCAGCTCCAGTCTGATTCTCATTTTAGCTCTTCAGCACTGAAGGGATGTCATCAGAACAGCCAAGGTGCAAGTCTTCCAGTAAGCATCTAGTTCATTCTTTTACAAAGAAGAAAAAAAAACTTCCTAATAAAAAGACTTTTTTTAGCAAATCATTTAATACGCAAACAATTAACAGTGCAACATCATTTGCTGAAGATTAGCAAGGCAACACAATGTTACACCCATGAACACTTTCCTTAAAAAATAGAAGATATATTTGTTTTATTAGGAGTTACGGCACCAAAACCTGTCGTTGAGGATCCTAATCACTATATGCACTAAAAAACAGAACTAGGAGAATTTGTCCCTACTTTTTCAATCTGCCTAATTATGACTGGCCAACAAAAGATTTGAAAATAAAAAAAAATAATAATTAAAAAAAAAAAAGTTGTTTATGCTCAATAAGACAGAATGAAGACTTACTTTGGGGCCTGGAGGTCCTTGCTTTCCTGGTGGGCACATGCAGGGGGCAGGTGTTGAGCCTACATCACTAGGACCATTCATGCACTACCAAGAGCGAAACCAGCCATCAATACATATGCCAAAAGCTTTCAATAAACACATCATAACATTATATGAAGCTGATTTTCCTTAGTTTGGCTTTAACTTAGGTCCTGGCTTTCACTCCTTTGTTCAGCTGGAACTTCTGCTTATCTGATTATTGCCCGCCAATTAATTTTCATGCATGATTTCATTATTTTATCCAGAATAAAAAGAAACAAACAAAAAGTACGAATACTGGGCTGATATCTGTAACTTTGTTTTTTTCACAAATACTTTGTTATATGGTTTGATATTTTTAAATCTTGCAACATGAAAAACTCTTCTCCTAAACTAATTTATATTCATAATTTTAAGTGGGATCAATTACCAAATACCAAATATAACCCAAAATACAGGTACATCTCTACTAAATCTATATGCAGAAATAAGATTCACTGAATTCTTTTCCACCCAGCAAGTTCTTACAGCTATGGAAAGGCAAAAATTTAAGAATCCAAGCTACAAAAACACAGATTTTTATTATCTAAACCACTTTCCATAATATTTTACTCATATTTTCTAAAACAATGAAGATTTTTTACACAATGTTCTCTGAATGGAATTCTTTCTTGGGGTCAAAAGATTGATCAAAACACCAATCCACATCTTCCTTGCAATGGTACCAACTGGAGTTACAAGGAAGGTTAAGGAAACTATCATATTTAGCCTTCAGACAAGCTCCTTTTCAGGGAGCTCCCATTAGCACGATGCGGGTATCAGCAGCCTGGCTGTGCATATCCCCATCCCTTGGCAACAGTATCCAGCCCTCCAAACAGGAGCAACTGAATCGAACTGGGGAAAAAAAATCAGGCCACTTATTCTAATAAACACGCGTTTCTTCAGAAAAATTATTTTGACTTTACCTATTGAGGAGAATTCAATTAATGGAAATCCAGCACTTTTAAGATTAGCAAACCTCTGCTCCCTTTTGAAAACAAAGTGTATACTACCTAGAATAATAAGAAGCTTATATAAAGTCAAATACTACCTTAAACTGAGTTTGAGTAGTTTAGGATCGAGCCTACCTCTCCATTCTGAAACAAGAAGAAACACAGTTTAAGAGCATAGCAATAGTTGTAAAAAGCAAAATCCATTCATTTTGGATTAATAACACTATCAAAGCCAATAATAACTTTAAGAATGTAACTACCAAGAAATTGTAATTCAAATTTTTAGACTTTCTCAGACTTATGTGCAGCTGCTATCAACGCACATGAAATAATTTTAGCTCATTTTGTTGTTAAGCTCAAAAGGAGCTACCAGTAGCAATATTTAAAAGCAATAGCAAAATTAGAATTAATATTAAACCATGTCAATATTGACACAATTAATGTCTACATTTGGGTCAAATCTCTTACCAAGAGTAACTTCTCATCAAAAAACTCCTCTGCTTATTCATTCATGTCAGAGAATGTACCAAAATATTTCTGCAATCTCTGATCTCTGCCTGAATTCACATCTGGGAAAACACAGAGCAGCACAGAGGCAAGGCTGGCTTTTGCTTGCTTTCCTACGTGACTGCATTAGACTTCACTATCAATTGATTTTTTTTTTTCAGTATCTGAAACGCCACAGAACAATCCATCCCCAAATATTTCAGCATAGCAAGCACAAAATTGTCTGTCTTAATGGTTTAGTAGCCACCAGTAGCTGCATCATTACAGGAATTTTCTAATGCACGTAACCACCACAGATTTCCTACGCACCCTGTGGACAGAGACAGCTTCTTATGTATTCAATTTTCAGCATAAACAACCTCTAGAGAAGGTCATCTTTCTCCACGGATCATAAAGGAGCTTAAAATTACTATGCCAGTTATCTCCAGGAAAGGGGATGAATTTGGGCTGTAATTAGTACGTATGCCCTCTGCTTTTATTTCAGCAGCTCTACACAACCACACTGACAGAATACAACCACAAAATGCATATTCCTCCTTGGAGATCATCTGACATTTTTATTTTCTGAAAAAGTCCAGAATTTCATGGGTAAAGTCCCTATTTAACTAACAACAACAGCAACTGAAACTAAATTGTCAAAAAGCAAATTTTTGGCTTGGAAGCCTGGCCAAACAGCAGAGAATGTAAGATTTGACAGACTTTTTAGCGCTTGCTTTTTTTATGCAAAATATTTTTCATTTGTTTACTTGTCATATCCTTCTTTTAATTTGTAAAGAACAAAAAGATATGTGGTGCAGTTAAACAGCCAAACACTGTATTTTGTTCAAGATTTAAAGCTAACCTTACAAAAGCATTCCTGAAACCATTAGTTCTTGACCTACACAGTCAGATTTCAGAACAGCTAATAATCCAGCCACCTACTTGTTGCTTAATTGAAAGCTATGAGCTTTTTTAAAAATAATTTTAATAAGGATGTTGACTGCAATAGACACACTGGCCCCAAATGAAAAGAAGAAAAACAGACAAGCTGGCAGTCTGTGCCAGTCTGAAAAAAACCAAAATCTGGATGCTGAAAATTCCACAGTTCTATTGTCAAACCAGCAAAATGGTCCTGATACTAAATCAAATCACAACATGAAGAATACGGGCCTACATAGTAAGACACGAGTGGCTGATAACCTTTAGCTTAGTTTGCTTAGACACTAAACAAAGGAGAGTATTTATACATGCAGAAGGAATCTGCATGTATAAATCAATCCCCTGCTTATATTTTGAGATGGGAACTGAATGCTTAAATCTAGCACCGTAAGACATGAACAGTTTCCAAAGCTGTTTGCATGTTTAACATTTTATTACATTACTAACTGTAAGTAAGAGGACAAAGAGAGGGTCAATGGATCCCCATAAGCTTCCTAATTGTGTACATGCATCATAAAATCCTGAACAGGATTTTATTTTGTCTTATTCATAACATACTTCTGGAAATCTTAGCAACATTTCAGATATCGGGATATTTATCATAGACCTCAGCATAGATATTTCTGATAGAAGAAGGCGATTTAGAAATACAGGTTTGCCAGTTATGTACCAAAATTTCAGAGTCTAAATGACCTGACAAGTAGCAAGAAGTATATCAGATAAGTTAAAAAGTCATATTTAACAAATTTTACACTACTGTAACATAGAAGTTTTATTAATCTATAATGTTTAAAAGCTGAAATTGTAACAGAAGATTCTAAGATTCTTCTATACTGGTGTCAAATTTACACCGTCAAATATCTAAACTAAAAAAAAAAACTTTTTAAATGCTTTGTGAAAAAATAAGGCTGAAAACAGACAAGGTTTGTGTCACTTGATATTGCACAGGTAATATGCATGTGTTTGCACCAGCTGAAGCAACATAGTACTACTTATTTTAAGACTTCATTAAGTCAGCTTTATACAGCGATTTGTAAAAACAACCAAGCAGTCCTCTTCATCTATCATACTCACAGATCCTGGGATCTCACAGACTGTTTCTCTTTTATTTTGCTCTGGGTCACAGTAGATTCGCAGTTTTTGTATATCAAACTGTAATTCGAAACATAAAAGACTCTTTGGAGCTCAGTGTGTTCACTACAGTTAAAAATCAATTAAAGATACAGAAACATTTTTAGTCAGGCAACTTGCAATGATTAATACGCTCAACCAATTAAACATCCTGTAACAGATTTATTTAAAGCAAAATAATGAACCCAAGATTTTTGCTTCTAAAATAACAGAAGTCACTGCCCTTAATTCTTTGCCATAAATCTAAACATACGCAGCATGAATTACAGTGGCTGCCAGTATCATTGTGGAAACAAGTTACAAGTGCAGGCAAAATCAACCTTTTTCTTTTTTTTTACCTTAACAACCTAGGATGATGCTCCTACACTGACCTGCCCGTACTAGTTGCAGGATTAGTATTCTGGTGAAGCATTAGAAGCACCTCTGATGCTTAAAAGAATTTCATTTGGAGTTTAGCATACAACATAAATCTTTAAAAAGAAACCAGTAAAAACACTGGCATCAGGTAAACAAAAGTTTCTGCCATTGTGCTTTGCTGCTATACTCCAAAAACATGAAACCACAGTCAGTTTTTCTAGCATAAACTATTGTGACTGCAAAGTGAGGAGAAAGAAACTTCATCAAAATTTTGTTTTCTCCCTCTTTTACCAGCATAGCCCATGTAGTGATAGAAGGAAAGCACAGAGGAAATTCCCTGCTTTCAGACACTGTTTCCCGAATTCAGGCAACCACATTGCATCAATTTTGTCTGCAAATGCCCCTTGAAATCAGTGAGACCATTAAGCATCCATCACAGACAATACATCAGTTGCGCTAAGTCCTCATGCCCATCTTTGTTCTCTCTTTAAGTAGTAGAATTTTTTTTAATAAATTTCAGTCCACTGTAAATTAGAAAAGTAACCTCAAGAAAACAGAAGATGCCAAGGCAGTATTAATTTACAGTAGAATTACTGAATTATTGTAGTTTTAGCATATGCTTACCTGTACTGTTTCCTCCTTTCCAGAATACTTTCCTATTTGGGTAAGGCCACTGATGTAAATACCTAAAACAGGATGTAATGGCTTCGTTTCAATTTCTTGGCCATCTATATACAAAGTTACAGAGTCTTCTGTCACTAAAAGACGAATTTGATGCCAGCCTTCATCAAACAAAGTCTAAGAAAAACAAAGAAAACAGAATTGTTTAAAACGTCTCAAATTTAAATAACAATAAAACTGCATTTGAATACTTAAACTACTGTTGGTGGTTGAGATGATCAGTGTTACAGGTTTTACATACAAATAATCGTAAACTGTATAGGCAAAAAAGTATTGCCAAGAAATATTGTAATTGAGAAGATGACAATTGTTAATAATAATAAATCCCTATTTCAAAATTATTTTATAACTCACATAGATCTCTTTAGTCTACAGTCTTGAACATGCCCAAGCCTGTATTTGTTCAAAATATGCAGCCTGAAGCCTCTTCTTTTTTCAGCAGTGCTATAATGTCTCAAACTCTTCAGATCACAAACCATGGGGAAAACAAATTGGCAATTGAAAGTTTTTCAACTTAATCTCTTATGAAAAAAAGATGACATGGCAGAAAGGATCACAATATTGCAATTAATAAACCAGACATTACTCTACAAAACCTCAGGTTTCTAAAGCTTGAAAATCAAATAAATTACATAATTCTACAAGTAATGAAAGTGAGAGATACCTTTAAAGCACTTATCTCATCTAGCTTAGAAATAAAATTCAACATGGGAAGGAACATCTTCCTGAGCCTATCTATTAATTTCAGAAACAATCTAGCTCTTTAATCTAGCCTAGCCTAGATGCTCAACTGCACAGAGATTAATCCCACACTAAATTTGTATTAATAAGACTAAACTGAAACATGCATCTTTCATGAAGTAATACATCTTTGTTAACTTTTTTAGACATAAAGAGAAATTAAGCTTACTTCACTTAATAGTATACATCCTATAAATGTACCTCTGTTTCTATTTTATTTTCCTACATAGATTGTTTTTTATTTATTTACAGTGGCTCTCATTACAAGATAAAACAAACAACAGATCAGAATATCTAACATTTTCATTTTCCAGTTAAAGAGATAAATTATCATAAAGGTTTATTAAATAAAAAGGTTAATTAACAGCATATTGACATTTATATTGTGTTTAGAGACATACAGCTCCAAAAAAGCCACGAAATTATTGTTTTCCATAACAGCAGTGCAAGCACAGAGAAACACAAAAGAAAAAAAAACAAACACAAAAGTTGTGTTTTCATGGTGAAATTCACAGATACCTGGGACTGAAAGAATGACTGATTTGTCACTGTAGCTCCTAGAAATATTTAAATACAAATTTTCTTAATGACTTGAAACTGAATTTTTTAACAATTTCCAGTAAGTCAAGTTTAACACAGCTTCTTAAAAAATAATAAAATTTATTTCCCTTACTAATAATTGTAATAAAGCAGAGGAAATTTGGAAAGAAAAAAGCAAAAATTCTCCATCCAATAACAGAAGAATAAAATACCTCTCCCTAGGAAAAGCTTCGTAATTAAGACCTATTTCTCGGATAGGAGTCCTTCTTTCAAAGGATTTATATTTAAAATTCCTTCAGCCTGACTTAGAGTATGGATTCAAATGTAGGCCCCCACTTCCCAGAAGAGTTGAACCCACTCGGTCATGAAGCGCTCCAGGAGTAAATCTTTCCCACTCTTTGTCTGCTGCATCTCATTCACTTAAATAATACTCCCTGTGGCAGGAATGGTGATTTCTGGGCTGCATATATTCATATACTGCTATAAATGCAAGAGTAGAGACATTTAGTCTCTGTCCCTCGGTCTCATCTGCAAGCAAGACAATCTTTCTAACAAGATTTGAATACTTCACTGGAAATTATTGAAGAAAGACTGAAAGAGAACCTTCAGATTACACTAGAAAACAATACAACTGGTTTGGACGAATGAGGAATAACGGAATAATGTGTATTTAAATATTCCAGCATGAAGATGACATACTCCTTACCTTTACATGAGGTGCAGCAAAAGTAAGAACTTGGGTGCCATTTATTAAACTTGTTGTAGTGAATGATAGCGTTTTCTCTTCTCCATTAATAGTGACTGATATCTGTGGTCTCTTATCCAGACTCAGAATTCTCCACAAATCCCATGTCTTTTTTACTTTAAATCTTTGAGTGGAAACAAATACATAAGATGGAGGAAGACCTTCTGGAAACACGTTCCTAAATAAGGGGGAAGAGGGGAAAAAACAAAATAGTACTTGAATATTCATATAAATCTTAAAATAACTCTCACTTAAAACAAACAAAATATTTACTAAGTATAGAAGTGTATTTATAAATTTCAATACCTTGTCAATTCTGAGAGGTCAACACGTGACGTTACTTCATAAGCTTTTGCACTAGTTGTTGATATTTGAATTCTCTTTTTAACTTTTTTCTTCACACCTAATCCTACAAGAATGTCAAATCCTTTTTCATCTCGAGCTGCCACTGGAATTCTTGTTGGACAAACAGATTCTGCAAAGTAATAAATGCAAGGATAGCTCAAAATATGATTTAAAACTTTCAAAAAGTAAGCTTCAACCTAACTAATTTTTTGTATCTGCCTTTCAAGAAGTAAACAGAGAACTGAGAACTGTCAGTTAAGTACAACATGAAAGAAGTCATACACAGAATTCTCAGGGACTTGAAGCAAGATGTCATATTTTACTGCAATTACATTCACATACTATTTTGAATTGTCCCTAACAGTAGTTCATTGGTATTACACTATCTGGCTAATAAAAATATTGAATTTAATTTCTAAAATTGTATGCTTTCAAAATGCTATAAAATTATAGATGCTGATTTCCACAGTGCACTAGTAATTTGGATTCAGAATCCCTCCTGACTATAAAATCAGTTTGAAAATGGACAAAGGTAAAATTATCTACAACTGTTTTTTTCAGTGCATGATATATTTTCTGTGGAAACTTAACTGCATGTTATCTCTGGTTAATTCTCTTTACACAAAAACATTACTAGGCAGCGGACCTAAGCTGTCTCAAAAAAAAAAAAAAAAAGAAGAAGAGATAGGAGAGTGAAATTTAATGCTATAGCATACATTGTATTAGAATTATAAACTGATGAAAAGTTTTTAGTTTTATTAAAATTATGCTAAAGTAGTTACAATAAATCCATTTTCTTTATTAATTTCCCATTGTTCCTTCAGAACAGCATTAGTTCATAGACAGGGAAGAGGTTAGGAATACATTCCAAAGAAGGGCTGGAGAGTTCTCTCATCTCTATGTAGACCAGCTATGGGCTGGAAAATTCATGTCACTGTGCCAGGGAATTATTACCTCAAAGGTCTAGACTGGCTTGTTTTCATAATATGAGCAACGCTTCATGACTTCCCTTTCCAGCCAATCCAAGGGCACTCAGCAGATATCCCATTCTGGGGGGTGAGGTGGGATATATAAACTCTAGGAAAATTCAGCTAATTGCCTGCACAAACTATCTATGGTGGGAAAAGACAATCTATTCTAAGGGGACGTGAAACAGATACTTGGGGCAGCAGCAAGAAGCCGCATAAACTCTCCTTTTCCTCCCCAATGCAAAATGACACCTGACTCCCAAATTAAAAATATATTATCTCTCTGTTCTACATGAAAGAATTGCAATAAATTCGCCTACATTTTGGAAATTAAAACGTTTAGCTCCTGAATGCTTCCAAAAAAAGAAAGGAAATACAAAGTCCAACACAACTTTCCTTCTCACTCTTCTCAAAATGCAGGATTTAAGTCAACATACTTATGATATTAAGTAAGAGTAATAGCACAGTTTTTTTTCAGGTTTCTTCAAGTGTGCATTGTTATCATGGAAATATTTCTAAACATTTATTTCAAAGCTGAATAATGGTCGTATCAGATTACAGATAATCATATACATGTACATAGACAGAAAATGAACACAAGGGTCTCTTACCAGTTACAATATTAGAAATAGGTGTAAAATCAAAAACTAAATGCAGAGATAGGATTACTTTATGTGAGAGGGCCATTATTATGGATCAATGCCAAAGTAACTGTTCCAAACCAATACAAAACAAGTTAAGCATGTGTAAAATTACACATTAAGAAACTATTCTTTCTTTCTGATGGCTCACTGAAGAATTTCATTAAGAAATTCCCAGTCAGGTAGACCTTTTCTGGGTCTTCTGAACTGTTTTCTGGCAGGGCTATTTTGATGCAGAAGTCAATGGCAAAATTAAGAACTGTCTTCCACCAAAAACAGGGTAGTATTTCTAGTCCATCGTACAAGCAACATCAACTCTCTAGCCTATTCTGAAATTTTGCTGCCTTTTAGTATTTTTACCGTTTTCATATGCTTTCTTTTCCTTGCTAAAGCATGAAATAACTTTTTGATGTTAATTCCCAGTATATAGCACAAAGGAACTTTTCTCTGCGTCCTCCAGACACACTTCCTGAGGTCTGCACTGAGTTTCTTTTAAATGCACACCTGACACACAGTCTTTTCTTTTTTCTTTTTTTTGCTATAGAATATTGATACTACAGGAACATTCAACTTTCAGAATAAATATTAAGTATTCCTTAAATATTTGGGCATGTTTAGCAGGGTACCTACAGGTACCCTAAAACAAACATTAGAGGTAAAAGGCACACTCCCAGCAAAATCCACAAGCTCATTCCTAATAGCAATACTTGCTACAAGAACCAGCAAACTTCAGCCTCCTTTGTCCAGAAAGAAGATACTGTCCCTGTAGTCTTACATCTATGTTCACATTATGATGAATTTAAAAATGCCATAGAGTAAAAGCTAGCTTTTTCTTTAGACATATAAACAAAGACCATGAAGAGAGAATTGCAAAATTTTCAGGTAGCTTCATGTGGTTGATTGCAGACAAACCATTGCTGCTTGGCCCTCATGGAACTTCCTCTCCCACAATCAAAGTGAATTGTAACAACATGATAATCAGTAAATAAATAAATAAAATCATTCACAACTCAGTATAAAATTTCCAGTTTATTAGTCTTGCAGTTCACTTGCTAAAGACACTGTGGGTGGTTAGAAATGAAGCTGCCAAGTGTGAGAGAGGCATCTCAATGCTAATGTGAGGGAAGTGCGCGACATCAGCAGGAAGAAGCAAAAGGTCACTTCAAGTAAAACAGTAAGTACAAGTATGTAGAAGCAGTCAACATTGACAGATTACTGTGAAATATTGCAGGTGAATTTTAAGGGATACTAGTTAACTTAATTCTGAAATCTGATGAAATAGAATGTTACTTCTAAACTTTATTTAAAGAAAATATTATTTTTTTTAGGGGAATTTCTCTCTGCATAAAGTTCTATTAAAGAATTTATCTGCACTTAGACGATTTAATTTTTGGACTGATCACCTTACTACATCAACCACAAGGAATTATTATGATTTCATTTGATATATCTAGAAATAAACACTAATATCCTCAACAAAAGTATCATGATACTTTTTCAATTAAGTCCATACTCAAAGTGAGAGCAAACAAAAAATATTTTTCTCTTACTAAGTGCAGAAATATGGTAGAACTGAAATAGAACTTGCATCAATTCTTGATAATAAAACATGTACAAATAACAGTGATATAATAGAGTCTGAGTGATGCATTTTAGAAGCAATTTGCTATCTTTTATATATATATATGGGAAAGCCATTGTTTTACAAAATTAACAGAAAACTGAATGCAGTAATGCTGCTAGCATTCTAAAGCTAAAAAGGCACTTTACCATATTGGTCTTGCCTAATTCTTATATAAAATCCTTCTAAGAAAGATCATAACAGCTTGCTACAACTCCAAGCATCTGCTCCATCTGGAATGCTGTGTGCAGGTCTGAGGCCCCCAATGCAAGAGGGATGTGGACCTGCTGGAACAAGTCCAGAGGAGGACATGAAGATAATTAGAGGGTTGGAGGTATTGGGAAAAAAGTCTTTACTATCACAGTGGTGACACACTGGAACAGGCTGCCCAGAGAAGCTGTGGATGCCCTGTCCCTGGAAGGATTCAAGGCCAGGTTGGATGGGGCTTGGAGCTACCTGGTCCAGTGTAAGATGTCCCTGTCCATGGCAGGGTGGTTGGAACTCGATGATCTTTAAGGCTGCTTCCAACCCAAACCATTCTGTGATTCTAGGATTTTTGCCAATAGTCTTTCTGCTAGAAGAAGTATGTATTCAGAAGAACTCCTGTTTGTAAAGGCAGGCTATTCTCTCACCTGTCAAAAAGAAATGCTAGATTGTGCATGAGTATCAGTTGCAACTGGAAAAACAATAAAGCAAACCCTATATTCTCAGCAGTATAAGAATTGCTTAACTGTTTTAGTGTTTCTAAACTTCAGCAATGCAAAAAAAATTTGGCTTAGCACAAAAGGATATGTATTGAAATTAAACACATACTGTGTTAAAACATCGTATCTTTCCCGAATATACCTCTTTGCTTGACAGGGAAAAACCACTCCAAAACTTTGGGGAGTGATTTTGAGGCGAAAATAAAAGAAGATCATAGTAAAGATTATCAAATCCCTTAGGTTACCTTAATCTTATATTCTGCTTGTGAAATTAAGAAATATGTGGACAAAAGGACATTTTGCACACCTAAGATATTTTACAGGCACTTACCTTCACAGAGTTTCTGTTTTATAACTTCTTTAATTCTTGATATTGCAATATAATCTTCAACATAAAATACATAAGTTGATGAAGGTTTGTTGGCAATAGCTTTAAGTTCATCCTCTTCAATTTCTGAGCCAACACCAATAGCAAACAAAGTGATTTTATTTTTCCTTGCTTCTGCTGCTACATCTTTAACTTCATCTTGGGACTTTCCATCAGTGAGAACAACTGCTATTTTTGTTAAAAATCTTGAAGATTTTGCAAAAAGATGGTCAAAAGCAAACTGAATAGCTCTTCCTGTTCTTGTATTTCCTCCCAGATAGTGTATGGACTCCATTTCCGTGATGAGGTTCTCAGTGGATTCATGAGTTCCAAGGGGAATTTCAAGTACAGGGTAATCACTGTACTGGACAACCCCAACTTGAATAAATTTTGGCCCTATGTCAAAATTTCTTGTAATATTGACAAGCCAACTTTTGATTATTTCAAAGTTTTCTGGTCCAACACTATAAGAGCCATCTAAGATAAAAACTAAATCCGCCGGAGCAGTTCTGCAACCTAAAAAATAATAAAAATCAGATTGTTTTAATGAACACTTTCACTTTCTTCTTCCAGAGTAAATGTTTTTACTATTAATTGCTGTTTGTATTAGGATCTATATTGACAAATACATCCCATTTGAAACAAAAATCAGGAGAGTTTATTGTTTGTGTAAGCCACACAGATCCAACTTGGCATCTGAAAGTCTAGAGATCAAAAGGAATTTTATGGAGTTTGAAATTTGCTAATATGGAGTACTGAAAATTGCTGCATTGAGAGCAAAACTAGAGGAAAAAGACTTACCCTGAAAGTACCATGGCCAGAGGAAACTCTTCCACATTCCTTTTATTCAGTCACTTTGTCTTTCAAAAAACTACCTTGCTTTAATGCTTTCTTTTCTATAAACCAGATTTAGAGTATAAAATATGATTTTATGGGATATGCAAGGAGGTCTGTCCCAGAACTGAGGTTATCTCAGCTTCCTCTTATGGAATCTTTATTTTTCCTTATTTAGTTTCTCACATAACATTAAGCTATTCCGAACACGACTTCTGAAGAAATGAAAATACAAATACTCAAGACACAACTTTAAATCAAGACTGTAGCTTTACAGATCCATCTGCCCCCTTGAGCACTTCCAAGACAAAACAGAAATAAAGATATTCCTTCCTAAAGGAGAAATAAGATATTTAAGCTATTTCTCATATACTGTAGGATTTTTCACCAGGAAAATTATACTGGAAGAAAATCGCCATCAATATCAAAAATGGATACTAAAAATTCAAGGTATTCTTTGGAGTTGCACTTATCTGAAATGCAAAAATTAAGACCTACTTGCTCTTGTTTCCCCAACTTCAGCTGAGATGTAATCGTGAAGTAGCAGAACTAACAGCATCTGAAAAAATGTTACGATTTGTGCCATGTGTATTTTATTCTCAAAGTCCTGAGATAAAACTAGATGGGAAAAAATGAAAAGAAAATACAGTGTTATGGTATTACAAAACAAATCCAAGCTCTCTGGTTTAAAAACTGTGCATGAAGAATAACTTTGAATTGAATCTGCAAGCCCTGGTGTGGCCACCCTGCAATGAACCATTAACCCAAAAAGTGTCAGTCAGGCATGTAAAGCCAAAATTGTGATTCTGAACTCAACAACACTCACCCGCCTTTCTGTGGAAGCTCAGTTTTCACCAAGACACATAGATAGACTTACCTGCTAGGCATATTCATGAGTAGGTTATATTCCCAGCCATACTTGTCCAAACACTATCCCAACTCAGTTGCCGTTATCAAAAGACTTGACAGCCTGATTCAAAACGGAGCAAGTGTTTATGTATGAGGTACTGGTGGGGAGGTGTTACTTCAGTCTCAACCCACACACCTGGCTGGTACAATTGTACCTGTCTGGTACAATTTCCCCTCCTCTACCACAGGACTGAGAGTGTCACCAGGAGTCAGGGTCTCAGCAAGCCCCAGCCCTTCCCCAGCAGAGCCAAGCCCTGCAGCAGACTGTGTATTGTGACATCCAAGATCATATAAATTATATACATCTTCAACTTTTGTTTTTTTCCCTCCGTTTATGTCTCCTTTGTTATAAGGGTTTATGAACTATAACCCCTAATGAACCAAACATGCAATTTTGGTCTCATATTGCTATTAGAAATATTATTTGACAAATTTACTTAAATTAATCTTTGTTTATTCATTATGGTTACTGCAAAAAAAAAGTGTCATAATGATATAAGATACATTTGAAGTACTGTATTAGAGGTCCATTAAGTTTAAGACTCTGAAAAAAAGTATACCAAATCTCTTCTGAATTCTCTCCTCTCGTACTTCAATGTAAAATGAAATTTTCAGGGTCAATATATTTCACTGCCCTTCAGTGTCACTAATGGAAGAAGAAGAGGAATATTTAGTTTTCTGACTAGATGTAAAAAGGCTTTGCTTTGTCAGTCATGTTAATCTATTATACCTAACTTTACCACTAATATTCTTGCCATTTTTTTCAGACCATTTCCTAGAATTGAAATGCTTTCTTTGCATAAGGCCAAGACTCCTTCTCTTGTCATATTTTTAATTCTAGTAGTAAACCTTTACTTCCACCCACAACACAATGACCTATACACCCCTTTAAAAATACAAATTAAAATATGTATTACACAACAAAATTAGAAGTCCATCTATCAGGCAGGGGGATGGGGTGGGAAGAAGAGGAGAAGGGATGAAATTTGTGTGTATTTGTCCGGTTTATGTTGCTGATCTTCACTTTTGAACTCTTAAGGGTAGACAAGGTGCCCAATACGTGACCAGTAATCAGGTAGATGTTCTGAAACCTCTGTATTGCTGGAAAACACACAAATACAGCAAAACACAAATCAGCATGCCTACTGCAAGTGCCTCTTCTTAGGAGAAGAAATAGATAAATGGAAATAAGAAACCATTTTCTTTTCCAAGATTAGTTAAAGGAGTAAACCGAAGAGAATGACACAATCACTATAACATACTGAGCAACCATCAAGCAGCCAGTAAGTTGTTACCTGCAACGAAATTCTACAGCAATTAAACATTAACCTTTTTCTCTAAAGATGTATCTACCTGACATGATTTTTAGGAAAATGATATGAGAAAAAACGATTACATAGTTGTGGGGCCAAGTTGTGGGGGCAAGTAGAGAGGTAGTAATTTCAATGTCAGGTTCATTCATGGTAGATTCATTATCTGTGTTTGCCAAATACAAGATATGCCACAAATCAGTAAGTTGATTTACTCAGGCATTTCGGGAAAAAGCATTTGCTTTTTCCACTGTTTATATGGCACTCATTCCATCTAGAAAAAAAACAAAAATCTCCACAAACAACCTCAAAAAATGCAAAATAGTCAATTTCCAGGAAATGCTACTCCTACCTAATAATGCAAAAACATTGTTATTCTGTTATTAATCTCTCCTTCAGGTTACAGGTAATTGCAAGGTAACTCTATACTTTATTCATACTACCTTGCATCAAAATCGGTGAGAAACCAGATGAAGCACTTCGGGGTCTATGGGATAGGACATAAGATGCACTGTTCCAACGATGCTACACAAATACTGAGATATCATCTTCATTCAACCAGATTAAGAGGCAGTTAATCAATTTACATTGATTATTTCAGACTTAATGGTCTGTACGATTGACTATTTTAAAATCCCTTTCAGCCTTTTCCATGGCAAGTGTTTACTAAAGGATAAAACACATCTCTCATGAGGCCAAATTGATCAATACTAAAGAAGAACATATGAAATTAAATCTATGTGGGAATTTGAATAGCAGGTAACTGAAGGACAACTGCACACTTTTGGAATATTAGAAAAATTTCAGCCCATAACTGAAAAAAACAAGACAGATTTCTGTACACAGAGCTGACATATATACTCAGCACAATGTTGACCGTAACAAACTATAAAATCCTATTGATTCCTCCCACCAACAACCCAAAAGAAAAAAAAATATAAGGAATAGCTTTGAAAAAGAAGACTGAGCAAAATATCACAACAGTACATCAACTAATTTTTGCTGTTTGTCACCTCTGTGATTGTCTAAATGATTATTTGTGTAACACCCACAGAATTAATGTAAAAGAAAAATGAAAAACAAGCAACTTCTTGACTTCACTGCCATCAGTCTTCACTAAAACGAGGGACAGTTACCACTAATACTGCAACTTCTTTTTTTAAATTAAAACAGCATAATAAATTTTAAAAATTATTTTAACAACATGCTGCCTGCAACACAGAACTAGTATGTGCTCTGTCATGAGCGCAGACACTTCAGGTCAGTCGGGGACACTGGGAATCCTGCTCATTGGCATCACTCTCCTTTCGCCAACCCTGCAGAAACCATTAACGCCTTCCTTAAACTGCACTGGTCCCTTTCATCTCTGCTCATCCTTCAGCAAGAACCTACCCACTGGTACCTTCAGGGATGAGCCTCCCACAGGAATGATAGAAGCTACAGAAAAGAGGCAGATACTCAGAGCTGGCTCAGTGGCAAAGGGAAAGCAGGGGATTGCAAGGAAGCCCTGTGCCTCTGAGGAAGGAGCTGCTGCACAGAAACTGTAATACTTCACCATGGGAGAGGTACATGTGAAAACAGCATTTACTGAGTGCCCTGGAGTAGAGAGAGCATCATGAATGCTATAGCAGCCATCACTGTATGTATTTAATGACATTAAAGTCATGAAACCATGACATCACAGAAATATTTCTTTTGGTGAAAACTGTGCTCCAACTTACATTTCTTAGAAAGAATCAGTAAAATAATTGTCAAAACAAGTTTATCTGATTCGCAGAACCAAATTGTATTCCCTCGACACATCATTTTTTCCATCTATTTGTGAGAATCCTTCTGTATTTTATTCACAACAAAGCCTGCATTTGGGAACTTCATTTTAAATACAAAGCCAAATAACTATTTAGTAGTCCAAAACGGACTTACTAACAGAACCCAAAATTTAAAGGATAAACCCAAAACTTAAGCAACCAGTCAACAAGGATTCCAGAAACTATCCAAAGTTCACTTCACTTGAAAGAAAATAATAATATAGCACTATGCTTTTAATAGTCAAAAGGGATGCCAAACCAACAGCTCCAGAGACCAAACTTCTGTTTCTTGTCAACACAATAATTACTGAACAGGCAACAGAAGCGTACTTGATATTACTTACAGAGAATACTTGCCCAAGTGTGTTATTTCCACTATGGAGAGGCCACCACTAATATCAAGCTAGGACCTCTCCACTGACATTGCCAAAAGTCAAAATTCATCACTACTGATCATGTCCCTACTACTTCCAGGGTTTTTAAGAGAAACAGAGAAGAATGTTGTCTCTATGGTGGTCCATGGAAGTGCTTGCTGCTTTATTCTCTGCCCTTGAGAGCTCTGCTGGCTGCTACAAGAAATTAGGGTCCTTGTGCCAACCTTTTGTTGCTGGAGCTGTAGGAGCTGGGTCAGATTGTGCAGGGAAGGCACTTGCTCCTTATTTCCTTTTCATCTGCAAACAATAGCCATGACGTAAAACGGTCTATCTCAGACAGAGGGATACCAATTTATGTAAAGGCCTCTGCTCTGAGTCCCTGAAATGAGGGGGCTGTAGAGTGTACCCCATATTTTTGAGTGATTTTCGTCAAGACTCAGGCAAGTTTCTGTGCATGTCAGAGTACATGAAAGGTAAAACCCTAGCAATGCTACTAAGCATCAGCCATGACCCTTGAGCCATGACCAACAGGGTAGCAGTGGAAGACCCTGTTCTCCACCAAAGCAGAGTTGGCAAAGTATTATTTCTGTCTTCACCAAAGGCAGGAAAGATGGTAGAGTAAAACCTGTCTGCATCAGCCCATGCCCTGCGAGTACATGGTCAGAGACAGCTGACAGCCTCCCCAGTGCACATTCAGGTTTTGCCACAGGTAGGAGGAAAACTCAGTGAAGTTTGGAAATTGCGATACATCAGCTCACCCACACGCTGTGTCATTTTAGGCAGCTTTAACCAATTGCACAGTTCCTGTACCTTATTTCTTGCTTTCTTCTGGGTGCTGCAATTTTGCTGTGCAGCAGCATTTGCACCAACAGGGCCACTGAACAATGCTGAATGGGAAGGACATTGAACTTTGGTTTCCTACACAGTATTCAAACTGGAGAATGGAGAGACACATATTTCTTTTCTCTGAGAACCCTGGCTTCTCTGCTGCATGAAGATTTCTTACTAAGAACTACACTGAAAGGAGCAATTCCTTCTTTCACTTCTTCCCATTGCTAGCTACTGACTAAGAAAGTCACAAACAGTATGATTTTAACCTTTCCGGCATTATGAGAAAATAACCAGACTAAAGGTTATATATATATTATTTAGCCTTCCAAGTATAAATTAACACTTCTCTCATACTGTATCACTGCATAAATATCTCATAATTCAACTAGAGATCATTAGGTTTGGCCTACAAAGGGACAAATACTAAGACATTACAACAACAAAGACTGAAAGGACAAATAAGAGATTCTTTGCATTTCCAAAAATTATGCAATACTACAGAAACTGTACAGCAGGAGAAAAGTAACCCTGAAAACTCTGACAAATAAATAATAAATAAAATAGTAAATAAATAAATAATGTGGAAAGGTAATGCAATATTTCATCACCTTCTTTTTATATTTGCTCTCAGTTTTCAAAATTAATGGGTTTTACAAATAAAATGTTAGGGCAATTTACATTTAACTATTTATTCCTTACTCTACCTTATACTCCCAGTCCTAAGCATTCAAAAAGTCTATGAGGTTATTCTAAGTCAGTTTCTTTTACCAAGTAATTCATCTGAACCTGTATTTATTTAGACTTGGATTTCAGTCCATTCTGCATTTTTTCCATATCTTGTTCCTCTTTATTTTTTTAGTGGGCACAACTAATGAGGTTATTATACTTGCAGACATTTAAAAGAATAATAGCATTTCCTGGGGAGGGCAAGATTGTGAAGACATCATTAAATTAGGCTCAATTTGCACATACATATAAGTACATAAATGCAAGACTGCATATAAATAGATAAAATCTCCTACAGTGACGAGTACATCAGTATCCCACCTACCATTTCTTTCTATTTTTATGTTGGAACACACTATTGTGGCATAATCAGCAGTATAATTACATTCATACCAGGAGTGTTCTACAACATTAAACATATGACTACAGCTTTTATTAAGAGGGGTCAAGAAATAAAACCACGTGTTTAAGCTAAACATATTATGAGTCTTCTTTGGGCTTTTTTTAAAAGTAAGTACTAGTGCAGCAACGATGAAAAGTAGCTGTAAAATGGTTTCCTTCTGGTTAAGCAATAGCTGCATTAAGTCCATATAAGAATACACAGCAATACAAAGTACATAGAGTACAGTTTGATATATTTTATTTCCTAACCCTGAAATCAAGCAGAAAGCATTTACTGGATTCTCTTAAAAAGAAAAGGCTAATTGCGATTTTGCTTGGCCTGTCCACCCCATTTCCCCCATCTTTGCCATCGTTCTTTTTACAACAGTAGCAAGGGTAAGAGGCACAGGTTTTTTGCCCTCTCTCTATAAATCTACCTGACAGACAGACTAAAGAACTGAGATCTCCAAACAGAGCTGGAGAAACGCATGAAAAAGTGAGGACAAATGCAGGTGAAGACCCCTTACAGTTGAGTGAGTGTATCAAGTCCACAGCTGCAGCAATGGGAGCTGTGCAGGGTTGATGGCAAAGCAGTCTAGGTTAGCTGAAAGTCAATGTCCAAGCGCCTGCAGAATGTGGATGAATACTGGAAACCTCAGAGAAACATTAGCATCACATTTCGTCCACATTTTCAGAAATCAATCTCACGTGCCTCCACACAGACGTCTGTGGTCCTTCAAGTTATATACCAGCATGGTCTATTCCTGCTGCTCAAACATTGTTTTGTATTTCCCCCTCAAAACTCAGTAACAGCACTAAAACTACTTCAAGACTATTTTTGATATTTCATTCATTTTTGCCACAGCCAAAATTTAAATATTTCATTAAAAACAGTTGACTTAACGGTCAAAAAGAACATTGCTGAAACTACTGATAATGCAAACCACTTTAATCTTCACTCTAGAAGACATTTTAGGAATAGGTAATAAAAAAATCCAATGGTCCAGCAGTTTAAATGCAACTGTTCTCCAACATGATTGGAATTTCCATAATTAGAGGTATTCAGTATAAACAAATAAAGCCACAGGAATTAATACTACAGGGTAAGACTACACTCCATATTTATAGCTTTTATCTATCTATCTATCTATATATACACTGCATAAAGTAGTATGCAGATTATATACAGGAGCAGAGAGGATTAAAGAATTTACCATCTTTTCAGCAGATTTTTGAAAGAACACTTTTTTATTGACTGTATAAAGACTTTACACGAACTTCAATGCTGTACATTGAAGACCAAAGTAAACAGTCGATATATATTATAACCCAAGCAAAAACACATTATATCTATGAAAGCAAATAATTCTCTTATGTGCGATGGGCTGACCATTTATTTTTCATATGATACAGTAAACCACACAAACTCACAGAGAGAAAGTCTGTATTTATGCTCCAACATCTGAAGTCACTAAAGACTTGTATTTTTAAATCCAATTTATTCTGGTGCTTTGCATTTTGTTGGATTTATTCCCACTCCATGAGAATGCTGTGCCAGGAGCCAGCAATTAGTTACTATGAGTTAAAGAAAAAGGAGGCTTACCACAGCATTTGAGCTACTGGACTGATACACAACTGACTGGAAAACAATATAAGATGGGCAACTTATGTAAGTAACTGCACTTGGCAGCTGAGAGTTCTGGCTGCAACAAATTAATTTGAGGTCTCCCTGGAAACCATGATTTCATTCTGTCTGCGAAAAGCCTGTGCTGTTATTTTTCTCTTTATCAAGCATCTTGAATTCCACAGAAATTTCCCTCCTTGGACAAACCCAAGAAAAACAAACCAGCTAATCATTAGGATAAAATCTGACACTGAAATTGTACAGTTGAAGTTGACCTTGCACGTGATACTAGGATTCTGCATAAGAAATGTTTCAACCTACTCCTACAGGAAATTCAGAAGTTCCAATTTTGAGTGTGCACATGTACAAATAACTGTGTTACCAAACAGAAACACAGAAAAAAAAATTTAATAAAAATTACTACCTGGTACAATAGTTTGGGAGAGCATTTTGCCTGTGCTAAGGAACGTAGTGTTCAACTGGGCCAGTGCCTTCTGTTGAGGCACATATAACTAGAAATTATATAAAATAATTATATATAATTATATATAATTACACATAATTATATATAATTACACATAATTATATATCATTTAGCAATGAAACCACTATAGAAACTGGCAAAAGTCTGAGAGAAAGGTACAACAATCTCTAACAGCAAGTGTTGATAAAAAGAGACATAAAGGCAACATAAAAATGGATTCAATCCAAATTAGAAATTCTAATGCAATTAAAAGACTACTTTAGGATTATGTCTAGTTGACAAGAGATAAACAGAATTGCTCATCCATTACTGCTGTGGTCTCAAAGTTCTCAGAAAAGCAAAACAGCCGAGGACTCAAAAATATTGGCAGTGCTACCAGATTCAGCTAGGTCCTGATATGTCAGAAACACATTTCTGCCAATAGCTCTTCATACACTGCTTTCTTTTCCCCTTACATTTATTTTCTTTCCATCTTTTTGGTTTTGTTCTCCACTTGTAAGAAAGGGAAGGTAGGCTTGGCTTAGCTAAGATGTTATTTGCAATGTGATGACTGCAACATTTGCCTTGAAAACAAGAGAGATGCAGTAAGAAATACTCAATAGGTGATTTAAAATAAGTTTACTATGTGAAGGAAACAATAAGACTATGGGCTTCATTTTCATCCTGCAAGTAAGGACCAGCATCAGAAATACAAATTTTATTTTTCTGTCTCCCTATCTTTTTCTTCTATTCCTTTCTCCTGTTTAACCCTCAAACGGATTTGCATTCCAGCAGAAAGCACATTAGTTTATCCATATGTCTTTTTCCACAATTATACTTAATGCCACTATTAGTTTTAATTTAAGTACTGTCAAATGTTGGAGAGGATAAGAATGATGCCATGGACCCCTGCTTTGGTCAGAGGTTTCAAAACTTTATTTGAAAGCTTGTTTTTTTGCAATTCTTTAATTGTCCTCTTTTTCCCTCATTTCCAGAAACATTCAGTAAAAGGCAAATCAGATTAATCTCTTTTTTTTTCCAATAGCAATCTGTAGCCACAAGAAAAGCTGATTAAACTATCTGTTCAAGCTTCAAAACTTGATGTTATTGTTTTACACAATAGAATGAATGGATGTTTATTCCATTTAACTTAGTACAACAGCCTTCAGACTACATAGAAAGGTATAATGAATTAGACTGGCCTCTAAACCGTTCGATTATATGTTAGCATTTTAACAACAATATATAAATTCACTGACATCAAATGAAGAAGAATCATAGAACAAACAGATAAAAAGGATTTTCAGGTTTTCCAAGTCTACGTTCTTTAAATGATAGGGTTCTTTTTACTTAGTCTTGCTTTCACTGAAAATATTGAAGTGTCATTCAAAAGAGGCTGTAATGGCTGAAGGAATGGAAATAGAAATTCTAGAGGAATTTAGGACCTGAGCTAGTGAAAACTTTGAAAGAATTCCAATCGTATTCAGGGAAGTTAAATCAAATCCTTAAGATTTTAAACAGTTTTTTGAGGGAAGAAAAAAGAAATTTAGTACATTCATGCTTGAAGGGAAAAACATAAACATTTACTGTTTCAAGTATATCCAAAATGAGAGAGAAACTCTGAGAAACACTCACAGTTCCAGATACAGTATGATCCCAAGCAAGAACTAAAACATTACACAATTTCCATGCTCAGCTGCTTTACCCCTGCAAGAAGACTAAAGATATTCCAGCAAGTATTCCTGCTCACTTTCTTTACTCTGTGATGACTCTTACAGCCCATTCTATGAAAACAATTATTTTTATTACATTTATGAAGTATAAAGCACCTTCCTGGTCCTAAACATACAGTTTTCATTCAGTCCACCAAGCAACTAAGGACACAGTAGCTGAAGAGTTGAGCAACTAATGAATGGATAAATCACACCAAGAAGGCATTGCAGAGGTGCAGGGTGGGCAGAAGGCCAAGGCTGTCCTGTTCTATCTAACCCATGTCTCTGGGTTGGATATTTCTCTGCTTTCAGCATTGTTTCACCCAGATAAATAGCATTATGAAAAAATACTAAGTAACCCAGAAGATCAAATCTCTCCCTGGATGTTGTAAATCAATTTCTGTCATAGGAAAAACACCAGTATTTTCCAATGGCCCAGGTAGGCATCTCAATAGGGAGCTGGTTTTTTCATTTTAGTATGCTTGTTATTGTAAGATCCCAGATTAATTCCCTATTTCTACTCAAAAGCCTTGTACTTCAGTGGTGGGTTGACCCCGGCTGGAGGCCAGGTGCCCAACAGAGCCACACTATCACTGCCCACCTCAGCTGGAAGTGGGAGAGAAAACATAACAAAGGGGTCATGGTTTGAGATAAGGGTAGGGAGAGATCACTCACCTGTTACTGTCATGAGCAAAACAGACTCAACTTGGGGAAAAACTAACTTAAACTATTACCATTCAAATCAGAGTAGGATCATGAGAAACAAAAGCAAATCTTAAAAACACCTTCACCACACCCCTCCCATCTTTCCAGGCTCAACTCCCAAATTCTCTACCTCCTTCCTCCAGAGGCTCAGGAGGATAGGGAATAGGGGTTGCAGTCAGTTCATCACACATTGTCTCTGTCACTCCTTCCTCCTTAGGGGGAAGACCCTCATGCTCCAGCATGGGGTCCCTCCCTTGGGAGACAGTGCTCCACGAGCTTGTCCAATATGAGTCCTTCCCACAGGCTGCAGTTCTTCATGAAATTCTCCACTGCGGGTCCCCTGAGGGGTCACAAGTCCTGTCAGTAAACCTGCTCCAGCATGGGCTCCCCTCTCCATGGGGCCAGCCACAGGTCCTGCCAGCAGTCTGCTCCGGTGCGGGCTTCCCATGGAACACAGGCTTCTTCGGGCATCTGTCTGCTCCAGTGTGGGGTCCTCGAGGGGCTGCAGGTGGATCTTTTCTCCACTGCTGACCTCCATGGGCTGCATGGGCACAGCTGCCTCACCACGGCCTTGACCATGGGCTGCAAGGGAATCTCTGCTCTGGCACCTGGAGCACCTCTGCCCTCCTCCTTTTTCACTGGCCTGACATCTGCAAAGCTGTTCCTCTCACATATTCTCCCTGCTTTCTCTGGATGCAGTTGCCATTGCACAGATTTTATCCTCCTTCTTCACTACATTATCCCAAAGGTGCTACCACCATCACTGATGGGCTCAGCTTCGGCCAACAGTAGATCTGTCTCGGAGCCGGCTGCCATTGGCTCTGTCAGACATAGCGGAAGCTTCTCTTCTCAGAGAAGCCACTGCTATAAACCCTCCCAATACCAAAACCGGGCCACACACACCTAATACAACTTCACACATCCAAACATGGATGGTCTATTTTGTCCCAGCCCTGGAGCAACAGTGTATATTGGTGATTATCTATGGAATAGTGACACCAAAAAAACCAACATCTCTGAAGTAACCTACATAGAATAAACCAATGACAATGATTATTCTGGATGATCTGGGAAGCACTGCTGTTGTAGATATCCCTCAATGTCTGCTAATAAACCTGTTTCTGATTATTTAAAAAACTGCCACTAATGAAGTAATTTAGGTCGTCGCAGGAGAAGAGGGGAGGGGAGTCAGGAGCATTGCTACAGGTCACTGAGAGAAAATCTACAGCTCAGATGTCTGAAGGATTCTGGAGGACTCTGGGGCCATGGGGACTGAGGATGCAGAAGCTGCATGTAGTCCTGGTCAGTACTGTTCTGGGGTTGTGGGAGTCTAAGAGGGAGACAAGAATAAAACCAGTGTCTCTTCCTCTCTCCCCCAACCCCAGCCTCTACCTAAATGCAGGCAAAGTCCCCTTTTATTCCATGTGATTCTTTAAAATTTGGCAGTGGTTTTTCCCCTTTCACAACTAACTAGCTCTTCTCTTTCATTATTTAGGGGTCAATGCTTCTTTTAACATGTTAAAAATATTCCCCACTCGTTTCTGTGCTTGAATTTTCAGATGTGATACTTTGTAGTTGGATACATCACTCTGTATCGGCATCATAACTGCCTACATATCACATTCCTGTTTCATGATGAGCCTTGATGACACTGGGGAGTGATTCTCTCACTACTAAGCTAGCAGAAACGTAAGTACCATCTCATCTCTCCCCATGAAACAGTCTCTGAACCCTATAGCACTACTTTAACCTTTTACCTCCTATATCTTTGCTTTTTCTTCTATCTCACTCCAGACAGTCTGGGCTACTGGCCACTTGTTTAGTTTAATCTTCAGACATTCATTAATCAGCTTTTAATAGTGCAACTCCAAATCTCCAGAGCACCGTGAGAACTACCTTCAAGAATGAGAGTTGTTTGATTTTATAACAATTCCAACAGAAAGAGCCATACAAGTTTGTTATGCACTTCGAAATTCTTGGAAATCTCAGTGTTCAAAACTGCAGAAAATTATCCCTCAGCCATTGCAGACAATTCCCCACAAGCTAGCATCATAAGGATGGAGTGGGGGTGGAAGGCACCATCCTGTTCCATCTTGCTAGGTTACTCACGGCAAGAAGACGAACTCTTTCCTCCCACTCTATGACTATGAAGAAATCTTCAACATATGGGTCAGAGAGTTGTCTGGTCTCCAGGGATGAGATTTGCTACTACACTCAGCAGTGAGACCAAACAGTCATAAGCACTCACATGCTGTCTTAGGTTTGCACAAGGGAACCAGAACAAATAAGACCCTTTTTTTCCCTCTTTTGAGCAATAATTAAATATTATTTACCAGAAGACCTACCATAGGCTATTCTGACAGATTCTGTATTTTACAATATTACAACCCATACAGTAAAGAGCGGAGGACATGGTTTCCCTTGAGGACATGCTTTAACAGTGAACATGGTGATGGTGCTGGGTTGACTGCTGGAGTTCATGATCACAGAATGACAGAATATGTCAAGCTGGAAGGAACCTACAAGGATCATTTGATCCATCTACTAGCCCTGCACAGGACCATCCCCAAGAGTCCCACCATGTGCCTGAGAGTGTTGTCCAAATGCTTCTTGAACTCTGACAGCCTTGGTGCTGTGACCACTTCCCTGGGGCGCCTGTTCCAGAACCCAACCACTCTCTAGGTGAAGCACCCTTCTAATATCCAATCTAAACCTCCCTTGACACAACTCAGGTCATGCCCTTGGGTCCTGTCACTGGTGACCACAGAGAAGAGATCAGTGCCTGCCCCTCCTCTTCCCATCACAAGGAAGTTGTAACTGCAATGAGGTCTCCCCTCAGTCTTCTCTTCTCCAGGCTGAACAGACCAAATGACCTCAGCCCTGACGGCCAGGGCACTGCTGATTCATATTCAACTTGCCATCAACCAGGACCCTCAGATCCATTTCCATGGCACTGCTTTTCCAACCTTAACAATTTTATGCTTCCATTCTGCCTCTTTTCATGCCATTTCACTTGCAACTTTTCTGTTCAAGAGAACAGTGCAAACTGTTCTGCTCTTTGCTTCTTTTTGACATGAAAGGACCTAGAATTTATAAATAATTCAGGAGTGTCATATTTCTGAATCAGCTAACTGGACTTAAATTAGCAACAGGTGCATTAAATGGCCATTAAAGCAGTTTAGGCAACATCTTTTCTTTCAAAAGCTCAGATTAATTTTTCCAGAGTAGTTCCCATATCTCAAAACATAAAAGACATGTGTAACTTATTTTCCATAGAGTCCATTAAGAAATGTCTACTGTCACCAATATAGGTTGCAAAAGAATTAATAAAACAACATGGCACACTTACTAGGACCTATGACAAGCTGCTTACACTGTATATTAACGGTATCAGACAGGCCTGAACAAAGTACAGGTCATGCTATCTTGAATAAACAGGTGTCCAGCTTACCTTTCAGAGGAATACCACGAATTAAAAAAAGCAGATTTTATATTATCACACATTTTAATGAAAGTTTTTTTCAAAAAGTGAAAGGAATACAATATGTTATTATTTGTGCCAGAAATCTTTAGACATTTCTGAAGATGCCAGATACATTTTCAGACATATTCCACAGTTATTTAACTTGAGATGAGCTTTTTTTTTTTTCAAATGTCAAACTGGTACTCTTAGAAAATGTCAAATCAATGCTCTTAGAAAAACAGGTAGATTTCAGGTTTGTTTAAAAAGATGAATTCACATACAGGAGGGAATTCTAATCTATTCTGTGTTCCAAATAATACAAAATCTTGACTATCACAGTGTTTCAGAGCAAACACTTACAGTGTTTCCAGGGTTTGTTCTGGCACTAGAATGACTTTGTATTCTGGCACTTGAATGACTTTCAGAATGACTGTATAAGGGTCATCTCTTTCAAAAAAAAGTCTCCTTGGAAGAATCTCTGGGGTATAGTATCAACAGTCAAAGATGGTGTGTAAAATATCATATATTGTTCTCTTACTTAAACTATAAAAAATCGATTCACTAACTAAAATGGATTTTCTTGCCTCTGAGCATTATTCCAAGATGTGTGATTAGATTCTTGGATCTTATCTGGGCTATATAATTGATCTGAATTCACAATCAATTTAGCTATAGTTTAGCCATAAGAACTAGCAACTATAACATAATCCATAAGCATTGTCTTGTATTTTAGATCTTTAAAATCAAATGCTGTCCTGGATGTTTTAGAATGGACTTGTTAAAGATGAACTCTATCTATGCACATGATTATTGGTTCTCAGATAGTATTAAAGGTGAAAAAAGGGAATAAACAAATAAAGTAAGTTTCTTCTCAGCCATATTGTAAAATAAACTTCCATGACAACAAAAACAGATTGAAAATATCCATCAGTGAAAAAGGTATAAACAGACAAAAACCAGAAAATAACCACTTGAGGAAAAAAGTGTCAAAATGGCTTTTTCACAAAGGTACATAGGATTATTTCCCAGTAATTGTCATAACAATTATTATTATTTTCCATGGTATCAAAATATTCTTTATATCTTGGCCTATTCCTTTTCAGGAAAGAAAAGCTATTTCCTCTGTATTCAAACAAGAAAATAGGTTAATGATTCAAAGTGATTATGTATTTACTTCAGGTATCAACAATGTTTGAATCAGTGTTTAAGTTCTATTTTGGTATTAGTGTAGCAGAGTTTTCAGGATGAAATCACCATACAACAGAATTTTCACAGCACTTTGATTTACGAGCAAGATTTCATTGCCTGCAGTTGTCCAACTTTTCAAAGGCATCCTCTAAGTAACTCTGCAGGACCAGAAGACATATTTCACCCAGCTCATTTGAAAGTCAGATAGAGTGAAGTACAAATACAAGACTGCATGTGGTCAAGTGTAGAAGAGCAGAGAGAATCAGGTTTTCTGCAAATGAAAAGCTCTGTACTGGACAGCTCCAGGATGGTTTTGTTGAATGCCTTTTACTTGCTACTCCCAGGTACCATCAAACCATGAGCTACTAATAACCCATGGTGAGTTCTTAGCATAAGTAGGTATTCTTATGCATATACAGAGAAGTAATTCTTCTTTGCTAGAAAAACCTCTTCTGAGGGCAGATAACTTACAGATCAGAAACGAAAATAAGAGATAAAATAAATGGAATGCTCTTACTCTTTAGGAAATAAAAATTAAGCTTTACTCTTGGTACTGTTTGGCTTCCTTGAAGACAACTATGTGCTTCTGAAAATTAGGTGCAGCTGTCCTCTCTTTTGAGCCCCTTAATGAAATCCTCTGCACTCTGGCTTCCCTTCCCTTTTTGGCAAAAGTTGTCAATGTTCATTTCAGCCCAGTCATGAGCACGCCATGCCCATGGGGGCCTCTCTGCACAGCAAATGGACTTAATCACAGGAGGATACAATTACATTCCTTTCTCCTCATTGAAAATTCACCAGGGAATAACAAACATAAACCTCCATTGTCCGGGACCTTTAAAAAGAATTTGCTGTTATTCCTATTCAGCAAATATTCTTCCCCTTCCCTGCCCCTAATTCCTTTCCATGGTAGTAAAACAGCAAAAAACTCCTTTATCATTTTATCTTCTAGTATACTGCAAGAGTATATTTTTCACAATTTAATATACTGCTAGCATTCTATCATCAGTAATTTCTCATGGCTTGTGTCATTCTACATAGGACCTGAAAGATTCTCAATTTTATTTTTCAGGGATATGAAAAAATGCCTCCAGGTCTCCTAATTGTCTTTATTTCCCCATCCTCTTTTTCTCTCAACTTTCAGACAGAGATATTCAAAAAGCCATTTAATTTATTTGGTTGGTTTTTTTTAGGCTTGCCATTTGATACTCACTTCCCTCTGCAAGTGACACCTTCTGAAAGACAAAGAGGACCTCTTTTCAGCAGGTAAGAATTTCATTTTCCTTCTAGTAAGCAAGATAATTAGGTGTTCTGCCTCTGAAAATTCCCTTCCACATATTAACACCTTTTATTATTTCATTGCCACATAACCTTTCCTTTGTTTTAAGTTGCTACGAAGGGCTGCACTCTAGCCCCAAAGTTCTTGGCTGTACTTTCCCACATTGCTCTACCTCATGACTTGACAGTGAATCTCATGGTATATCTCAGCAGTTCTCTCACTCAGTTCTGTTCCCTCCTAACGGAAATGTCATAAGCACACAGATACCATTCCACTTGGGGAAAGAAGGCACATAGCTCCTTGCCAAGATACTGGCACTAAGTTTGGCTCATATTCTGCCAACAGTGATCTACTTTACCCCTTACAGTCCTGTGCTATCAGGGCCAAGATTTTAAGAGCTGGAGACTTCCACGTCCAGTTCTCATAGGCAATCAAACCTCTGATAAAATGAAAGTTCAACATTATGTAACTTTCCCATGGGTTTTGTCTTGGGCATAAAGTCTAACCTCAGAGCCACTTGCCACAGAGTGCTTTTTTGTTTTGAAACTTTTGCCACAGTTGAGAAATAAATTGTAGTAGTTTTGATTTTAGACCTTCCTTGGTAACCAGGTTGTAACCAAGGAAGTGATCATCTTCCCAGTATTCCACGCAATTTTTTACGTAAACCAGGGTATAAATAAGAAGGGGGAGAAGCCTCTTACTCTCTTTCCTTTCTGGTGGATCCGGGAGCAGGTTCTCTGCTATCGGCTCTGCTCGTGTGGGGGAGTGAGGCCCAGTGAGGCCTTGTGGGCCTTGGGAAGCGGAGAGTGCCGGCGGTCACTTGGTGCAATTCTGCTATCTCAAGGGAGTAGTAAGATTTTCTCTTGTTAATTCTTTATTGATTACTCCTAAATTTTTATTCACAAAGCTAGCAGTTCTGCATGTTCACTCCCACCTCTTCCAACTTCAAGTCATGTTCTGCATAATTCACCCACCCTTTAAGTCATCACACAGATGTGTCTGCCCCCTCTTCTCCACATAGGACACTGCAGCTATCCTTACACTATCTATTTTCTCCTCTGCCTTTTTATTTAACTGGAAGTATTATTCTATCTTATCTATGTGCAATGAGGAAAGGGGAAAGAGTAGAAAACCAGGGTCAGATCCCAAGTGCAAGTAAGGACGAACATGCTGATCTGGTCAAGGAGAGCTGCAATTAAAGAGCGAGTTATTTAAATGGCCTTGCTTAGATCTCTCTCTAATGGAGTCTGTCTGGGACACAGCTCCAAGAGAGACATCCAGGAGATGCCAGGTGGTTAAAAGACTAAGAAAAAGAAATTTTGGAGACACTGAGGGCAGTAAGGTACTTTACACAATTCTGCACTTTGGTGAGCAAGGGTTATACCACAAGATATTAAACTGAGCTCAATAATCTGGTATTTTGTAAATTGTACTGTTGATACAACTATGCAAAGTTATCCTGACCTCTCCACATGTGATACTGCAAGCTCTTGCAGAATTAGGGAGATCATAAGGGGGTGAGAATTGGCATCACCTACTGAGACCAAAAGAAGCACAAGTACTCTTGACAACAAAGACTTCCCAAGTGTCTGTTAAAGGTTGAGCCTAGATGTACTCTTGCTGTTATACCAGTGCAGCACTCTTCACTTATGTGTCTTCAAATCCTCTAATTAGGCTCATTTTTATATGCTGAAACAGTTTTGACTGAAAAAAAACACTTTTGGAAATCATTAACTCTACTTAATGAAGAAAGTACAGATTGTTATATTTTGGAAAGTACAAGCTGGCATGCTTTGAAAATTGTTGGCTTAATTTCAAACTAGAGCTCTGGGGTTTTGGTTTTTTTTCCACTTTCTGTTGATGTAGGATACAAATCAGTTCAGGCAAGTTAGAACATGTTTTATCATCACCATGGCTTGGAAAATTTACACAAAAAAAAAAGGGAAAAAATACACAAAAAATAGCTTTGTGTAGAGTAAGTGGTCTTTAAAATATACAAAAATGCTCTGAGCTAATCAAATGGCAGTGTTAATGTACACTCCAACCACAGAAGTTGGGACACTCTTCATTCTGACAACTCAATTTCTCCCTTTCAAAGACAGCTTGAATAAAGACATTTTTCTAGCATGTTCTACAGATAAAATCTTTTTAAAATATCCCACAAGTTTTGTCACACAGCACATATACAGCTGTGAATATGCCATGTTGAGACAGACATATTTAGAGCCCTCCAGATAATCCTCCCAATATACAAAAACATACAAAAAATGATCACTTCTTCACTCAACATCTTTTACACCCACAAACAAACCTGCACACTTGTAAGTAAGTAGTCCACTTCTACCAGTAGATTTTACCTATGCCAAAAAAAGATGGGTATGGCAGAGCTACATCCCAAACCGCTAATTAGCAAGTCATATTTACACAGTACTTCTGACACCATGTCCAAGGACAGAGATGAATGTGCATGAGGCAGACTTGCTATATCTCTCTGCCGTACATCTCATGTCACTCAGGACTCCACAAGAAGCAAATCTTGCTCATTATGATTACTGAAGCACTGTCCTCTCCTTTACAGTCCCCTTACCCCTCTTCATACCTCCCTTTATCACCTTCCCAACAGCCAGAACAAGTGACACTGAGACCCCCAGTCCTTTTCTCAAAGTCTGGGAGGGACTGGCAGGGCCAATGAAGAGGGAAAGAAAAAATGTTAGCTTGAGAAAAAATGTATGGCTGCAGAGGTGACAAGAGGCACCCCACAACATGGGACAGTGCAGGAGACAATGAGCAGAACTGGTCTGGATGGAAAATGTGAGGGAATAAGAGACCCTGCTGCCACAAAGCTCTGCCAAACCCTCCCTGCCCTAAAAATACCCTGAGCCCTCTTCTTGCCTCTGTCCCCTTGTCAGCTGCTAGAAGACCCCCCAGCCCTAGTCCCACAGCCAAAGGGCCCTTGCAGCCACTTCCCAACCCCTCCTGCCCCAGAGGACCTGTGATTGATCCCAGTCCCTCTTTGTCTTCCCCTCTGCAATCTCCATTTTGCCACATCAGTATCTCTTTCTGTTGTTGCTAAGAAGCCTTCAGCCTCTCTTTGTTATTAGTTCAAACCAGAGCTTCACAGTAAGCTACTAGAACTAATCACAGAGAAAAAAACCCTTGGAATACAAAAATCTGAATTATTAAGAGGCCTTAAAGTATAAATATTCAAGGTGGAAATGTAGATTTCCTATGTGCTAATGCAGTATTCTTAACAAGCTTACTTTAAACTGACCAAAAATTCAAGAAAAAATGTAAATCTCACTGACATGAATGATAGTTTTATTTTTTACTACATCAAGTTTAAACAAACTTCCCTGCAATTTTTGCATGTTCTTAGTTATGGAGAACGGGTCTCGTTCCAGTGCCTGTGTGTTTGACTTAGAGCAGCTATTAACTTCTCACTACTTAAAGCCTATTTTACTACAGCATGAAACACACTGATAAAAAGATTGATTACTCAATCCAACAGTGAAAATGTATAAAAAATTCCAAAAGGTTGACATGTATTTACTTTGTACTCTTCTTTCCACTCATAGTATTATCCAGTATGATCAACACTACTCATCTCCCTGGTTTCTATCTGCTGTTAATCATGAATAGTGTGCCTGACATCTGTCCTCGAAGGCTAAATCAATCACTGCTGCTTTAAAACAATGCCTGTGTAGATTAATGGTAACTTGGAAAAGTTTCTTTTGTAAGTCTCACAGTACCCCAGTACCACAGAAACTAGAGGGAAGGAGAAAGCCTCTCAAACCATTTTGTCTTTGCCCCCACAGATCTAAGTTTTCTTCTACCATATATTGCATTTTTCTGCAGCCAATGCAGTTCTAAATGATGCAACACAGACGCCTCACAGGGCTCAGCCTATTTTAATGAGCAAAAACAGGGAGGAAATGTCAAGCCTTGATTATTATGGGGTTCTTTGAATTTAAGAAAGCAATATATATTGCCATGGTGCAGCAACCTCCTTAACAATTTTCTGTTTATCCCTAAATTTTACTCTGGACTAGTAGCATTGGCTATTTACAAGCATATCTGCCCGATGGAGCCATCTCCAATCCAAAGATCAGAGCTTGGTTGCCATGCGTGCTCAAAGAGGTGCATTGGATTCTCCAGGTAGAGGATGCACAGCAGGTATCAAACCCTACACCCCTACATGCTCCAGCCAAAGATGTGCTGCAAAAGGACAGGGTGCTGAAACACGTGTCTCTATCACAAAAAATTTCAGTTCTATAGATTATGCCATTTTGTGTAACTGGGGAAGATAAACTCTCCAACTGCTCCTTGTGACTGACACCCTGGCACAAATGGCAAAGTTAGCCTTCCACTCTCTGTCTGTTCACCCTTCCTAAAACCCACATCTTCAGATACTTCAGGTACCCACTACCATGCTAATGGGCAGATTTCACACATTTTCAACACACAATTTGGATTTGTCCTTTCTGATGATTCAGAAAAACTCTGACATGGTCCAGTGCGACAAACCAACATCATAAAAAACAAAAGCAAGACATTTTATAAGGCACATCTTAGTCTCTTCAAGCACTCTAGTCTGCCACACCACTGTGGGTGTGATGGGAGGCAGCTGAGATTAGCTCAGTTGGCTAGAGCATGGTGCTAATAATGCTAAGGTCACGGGTTTGATCCCCATAAGGGCCATTCACTTAAGAACTGGACTTGATGATCCCTGTGGGTCCCTTCCAACTCAGAATATTCTGTGAGAAAGAAGAAGCAGAAGACACCCCAGAAACAGCACATCTTCAGTAGGTTTACTGGGCTCAGCTCATGTCATGCCAGGTCAAAAAAGAAAAAAGGTGGAAACAAAGACATAATACAGATGACTAAGAGCACTGAAAAAGCCTCTCTTTTCAGAAAAAGACACCAGACAGATTGAACCAGCTTTATTCAATGCCTCTTTAAAATAGCAAGAGCAGAACACAGGGACACCAATTAATAACAAATAGAGACAACATAGAAATAGAGGTTAGGCCTTGTCTGTTCCCACTCTTATAAAACAGGGATGTTAAAAAACCTTAAGTGATCCTTTTTTTGACTGAGAAGCTAATTTCACAAATAGTTGTGGGAAGCAAAGAATGTGGTAGAATTTTTATTATAAATAACATGTAAATTGATAATAACAATACAAAGAATAACACAATAAAAGAATAAAAATTGAGCAAAGCAGCAAAATCTCTAGGTAACGGAGGTAAGGGAAGAAAACCACCAAGTCTCATTTCAGTCAACCATTTCTGTAACTATCGGTTGGGCTGATAATTGGACCAGGCAAACCCTTGTTAAATGCAGTAGGACAAACTATACACATTTCAAAGTATGTTTAAGAACTGAGTTACATTCCAAGTAATTTCAAGATGATGATCACAGCCAAGATAGACATAAATTAACCAAAGCATTCTGCCTCATGCACTCCCTGAGACACTGGTATTACTGAGGATCTGAAGGAAACAACGTAATACAATTTGCATAACTGTACTTCAAAACTAATCTCAAATCTCCTAAAATTTACACATAAGCCAATATACCAGCTGTGATGGTGCCAAACCAAGATGTGATGTTCTTGAGCAGATCATCCACAACTGTTCTTAGACTTCAATGGCAAATGGAGTTTGAGCAGAAAGAAGAACCACAAAATCTAGTATAATAGTTTGGCATGTGAGTGAAATACTATAAATTGATTACTGAGCCATTTTTTGTAAGTTTACCTTACAAAGCTGTTTTTTTGATATTCATGATCATCATCAAGACTGTGAGTTCACAGTCTGGCCTCCTGGTAGCCTCTGCCACCCATGGAGCCTTTAAGGGACCTGAAGAGGTCATTTAATGTCTCTAACAACAGGAAGGCACGATCACCTTTGTCATTAGGATTTCTCGTAAGTGATTGTTTAGACAATCAGTGCTCAATTGTATGCACAGTTACACAGGACTTTCCCTACTGATTTAACCTAACGTCTCCTGCACCAGCTCAGCATGCTGATTCTTGTTATGTCTCCACTAGATGTGGAGAAGAGTTTGCTTCCCACCACTCTGCAGCAACCAATTACACAGCTGAAGATTGTTATCACATCTCTCACCAGTCTTTGCTTCCCTAGAATGCAACATTCCAGTTCTTCCACTATTTTCCCATAGGTTATGTTCTCCAGATCTCTGAACACCTTTGCTACTCATTTCCTAACTCGTAGAACTCTGATGGAACCTTGGTGTCCAGAATCCTAGATAGTGCTGATACCAGTTACAGACCCCAAAGCCACAACTACTAGGAAATGCAACACTCCTGTTATGCATCTCCAAATATATTTGTCTTGATTTTGCACATCTTTAATATGCTGTATCCTATCAAAATCTTCACGCTGAAAACTAAATTTCCGAAGGAAACTACCTAACACAGTTCTTCGAATAAATATTTTATGCTAATCCTTTAGTTCAGTATTATGCATTTGAATAAATAATTGAGTGACATTATATAATAAGCACTCCCACAATAAATAAGGTTTGGGGAAGACTTCCAGATAAGTTTACTAATTGTAACAGACTCAGAAGGCTTTCTCAGGTGCCTGAAAGCTGGAACACTTTCACAGTCAACCAGTGGACTGATTTTCCAGCATATGAAATCCTCGAATCAGAGACCAGATCCTTTCAGAACAGTAAGTAATATGTACATCTAAGCCTTACACAACTGAAAAGCAGTAATCAGAAGTGGCCCACAGAGCAAATTTCTCTATTCAGGTACAGAAGCAAATATAATTGCAGTTATTACAAACCCTTCTACTTTACTGATTATTCTAAAGTCTGTACTCTCTTGCCACAAACTGCTGAAGAAGTTGATCCTCAAAGCCATTAACTTTGTGCAAGACCAACGTGGTGAAAGAATAAAACAGGTTTCTGTACACAACAGAAGGACAAAGTGAAATATAAATTATTTCATCTCATGCCAATAAACTAAGCAAGGATGTCATGCTAGTCCAATCTGCTGCATGCACTGCAGTCACGTCGCAAAAAAACTCCTCACCAGTGACACAGTCCAATGTCAACTCCCTGCTGAGAAAGGAGGCACAAGTTTCCTTATCTCAGCCCCGCGGCTCTCCGGCGCCCACGGTCCCCACGCCCGGCTCCCGCGGGGGCAGCCCGGCTGCGGGGAGGTGGCAGAGGCCGCCCCGAGGGCTGCACCTGCCCGTGCCCCTGCCCGTGCCCCTGCCCGTGCCCGTGCCCCTGCCCCTGCCCGCGCCCCTCCAGCCGCCCCGCGGGCAAGGGGAGCCCCGCAGGGATGCAGCCTCCCGGGGAGCCCTCCTGTCCCCCGGGAGCCCCGCTACCTGCTGGCGGCCGCACGCCACCCCTCCGCCGGCCGCGGTGCCGCACCTGCCGCAGGCTCCGCTCGCTGCTCTGGTGAGGCTCCGTCCCACGGCCGCCCCGGCCCCGCACCGCCCGCGGGAGCCGCCCCGCCGCCAGCACCGCCCTCTCCGCTCCCGCGCCCTAGCACGGCCCTGTCTGGGCTCCGGCCAGCGCAGGACGCTCGGGTTCGCCGTTTGGCTGCTCCGCGCCGCACCCTGCCCCCCGAAGTGCCGCCCTCGCCGTCCCGCACGGTCCCCGGTAAGGGGTCTAATAGGCTTTCCCCGGTCTGTGAGACAATCCCTACCGCCGGCTGCATCGGGGATTAGCAAACTGTTGGATGCAAGAGGGAAAGGCCAGTAGTTTGAAGTGGCTTGGTGATGATGTCCCTTTCATTTCAGAAGTGCTTGGTTTTGGGAGCTTAATGCAAGATTTGGTACTACTTGGCCATGTCCCTCAGTGCTCCTGTTGCACATGTGGTTTCACCCTTTACTAAGAGAACCTGTCCCACAAACCTCCAGTAATCATCACACATCCCTTTTCTCAGTGTCTGCAGTACCATCACCTATACCAGAGCTCAGAAGCAGAACTTCTGTTCCTGTCCATTTAAAACTTCTGGCACTCATTACCCAAATGCCTCCCTTCCCGTTGTACCTTTGGACAGCACATGCCAGGTGTTGCAACAGAGGGATCCAGATCTAATCCTGCAGTTGCAAAGGCAATGCCCAGATGGATATCTTGAATAAATTCCTGCCCATCATCAGGCACTTTTTTTCCAGGTAAAGGGAAAAAATGTCTTTTGCGAGTCCTGGCTTCAGTGGCTGTTGTGTTCAGGAGGCAGACTGGTGGGAACGCTTTGTCTTTGTGTGAAAGTGGTGAGGGACACCAGCTCCCGTCCTTAGTAGTATCTCTCCACATATGAAAGTCATGTGCTCACTGTCTGGTCATCCAATTCCCAAACTTCAGGAACCTCCTCACTTGAGAGAGGTGTGGCAAGCCTGCCTGGCACAGGCAAAACAGTATATAAAACCTCTGGGGCCATTCCCTAACTATTGCTTATTCACAGGTTGTACCTAGATGATGTTCCTCATGTCTCCCTCTACACAGAAGGTTCTGGAGGAATCTTGAAGCTGTGTCACATGGGCCCTGTCCTCTTGTGAAAGAATGCATATGGAGAAAAACATTCATTAAATAAATGCCTGGCTACAATGAGTCTGAGCCTGATAGGTGGGAAGGGGAGTGCAGCATCTCTGGTTCTCTGTGAATAACAGACACCTCCATTAGAAAGCAGTGCGGGTGATGCATGCCAGCAGTCCCAAGCAGAGGCTCCTTGCTGTCATACTCAAGGTCCTTACCCCCTCTGCCACTGCCATTTTCAGGATTTGAGGCCAGCTTGTTTTCTTGATGCTAAATGTGCTTTTCCAAGACGTTGGGGGCTATTTGCACTGTGGGCACAGCAGTACCCATGACCAGTTCATCTATTTTGTGGTCAGGGTGCACATTACTAAGAGACCTGATCTAGTCTCCTTCCATAGGTCTTTCCTGCTTGCCTTATACCCATGCCTGTGCACAAGCTTGTATTTGCATAGTTCATTCAGCTAGGAGACAAATCTGGGTTCAAACGTAGCCCCAATATGCTTTAACGTGTTGTCTCTTTTGATGATTGCTGAACAGCAGCAGATTTTTGTGAATGAACAAGGCAATAAGTATCTGTGTTGCCTGCTCACACACAAAATTCAGGCAAACACCTCCACACTTGACAGAAAGAACTATCAGCTTCCAGTTAAGTGCAAATAAAACAGAAATTTTAAAAATCAACTCTCTGATTGAGTAGGCTGTTGTCTGCCTACTCAAACACAGCAAAGGATTAAAAGATGCTTTTCATTTTAAATTGTATCCCAGACAGGCACTATTTGGGCGCATCTGAAAGGAACACCTTTGATAGTGACTCCTTGTTTGCCATCCTCCCTCTGACCACGTTTGGAAAAGTGAGCACTCAGCAATAAACCAATGTATATCTCAGTTTATGACGATGCAGTTTGATTGCTGTCAGTGAATTCATTCATATATATGCGTGTGTATATATAACGCTAAAGGTACACACATGTATGTTCTGTATATTTTTTTCCAATTTAAAAGAAGAGCCTACAAGAGAGATATTTAAGGGATAGAAGGATCAGTTTTCTTAGCCCATAGGCTGGTCGTGTTAGGAGTGAATGTGAACACAGCCCCCAGTAGATTGGTGTGTTGCCATTATGTTTATTCATCCATTAAGATTTTCCTATCATTAAATTATTAAAATGGTGAATTTTTAGCTGATTACATATCAATAACATTTTATATTATTTCCTAAATGATGAGTCTGAAGAGGGGAAAAACCCCAGTCTTATGTAAAACATAAATCAGTATGGTGCCCAGTGGGGCCATGCAAAAATGAAATTTAATGAAAATGCAAACTAAAGTCTAAGGACAAATTGCATCCAAATTAGTCATTTTGAGGTCTCTGCTACATTCCTGTGTAGCTTCAGGCAATCAAAAATTGTGTCATCTTCCTCCCACGCTGTGAAAGTTCTCAATGCCTTTCTTTGTTTCATGATTCTGTGGTTTCACATTAAGTTTCTGGTTATTCTAGAAACAAGTTTCATTAGCCAAGGCTATGTAGATACAAAATTGTGTCCTTGTGGAAACTCTTTGGAGTTACACTAAGATAAATCTATATTACCTAAATATATTGAAGATTCAAGTTTTACTGACTGGGATTAAGTACTTTTCAAAACCTATTCTTCTATGTCTATTCTCCTTCTGCTGAAATAGAAATCACATTATGTAGCCCTTGTTCTTCCTTGCTCAAGAAAAATTTTAATTTTTCCATTTTTTCCCCAGTGAAGTTTTAAGGGACAGGATAGATAGGATCATAGCTGTGCTGTGTTAACTGAAAAGTTTGGAAAACATAAAATGTACATTAATAAACAGTTCACTATTACATAGGCCTGCCTCTGTAATGACTTGCACACTAGTAGCTTTACATGGTGTGCATATTGATGTGTATATTAGTGTTTGTGTGGCTTAGTCCTGAGAATATCAGTCATGGAGGTAGTGACTCGTCATTGGAGAAATCATATGAAGGTCAATTCTCCTGAGCCCCAATTAACCATCCACAACTTCCCCTTCTTCCCTCACAACGGCAACACAGGGCCCTCTCCCATGTCTTTCAGTGATCGAGAAATGGAGCAGATGAAGAGGAAGGGTACAAAAGATTGGGCATCAAACAGCATCTTTTAAATTCATATGCTGTTCTGAATAATGGTTAAAAAAACCCACATATTTAGATTATTTCCAATTAATAGTTTTCAGCTCATGTAATTTGATTTACAAGTTGATTTATATCAACTTTTATATTTGTTACTAGTGATCTTACCCAAAATAGTGACATTTCTATGTAGTGTAGACAGTTAGGCTGATATTTCTAATTCATGACCCAGAGATTAGCTCAGTTGGTTAGAACATGGTGCTAATAATGCCCAGGTTGCAGGTTCATGTCCCAGTACAGGCTATTTGCTTAAGAGTTGGACTTGAGGATGCTTGTGGGTCTCTTCCAACTCAGAATACTCTCTGATTTGAGATTAAGAGTATTTTTTGCTAGCTTCAAACATCATTTCTACTTTTCAGGTTTGTCTGGCCTGAAGTTTCAGTGAAATTCTGTGCCTTTGATTATTTTTATCCATCCCTACAATCAGCCAGTAAATAGTAGGAAGCCAGCCAGGAACCAGTAATCTCAGAGATAAGTGTTGATGCTGAATCAGCTCAATTTACACTTGTGTATGATAGATAATTCTCATGGGATCAACCCCATTCTGGTGAATAGCAATACTTCTTTACACCTCAGCAGATGCCCAATACATAAAGTGTATTCACACTTCTGACAATCATATGCTTGCCTGTGAATGCCAAGTTTAGTAAGAGTTTAGGCTGTCTTTAGGACACCAGGATAACACCTCACACCTTAATAAGGGTGCATTCTAGACAACTTCAAATTGTGTAGATGTCATGAATGAGTGTTTTAAGGTCGCTTAAGGAATCACTGGCAAAGGTATCAGCAAAAAGAGGTTTAATATAAAAGAGAGCATGACAGAGTTCTCAGTTCATAGTATGGCCTGGAAAGGAGGAGTGGAGGGTTGCAGGGAGGGATGCGTAACCACAGTAGGAAAACCTAATAGATATAGGATCTGTAGTAATCACACCACTTAGAATTCATGCTATGGAAAACTAGCAATGCAAGACATTTACTTAACTGTGCTGTCAGTAGCAACCACATCAGCATTCTTAAACCATCTCTGCAAGAGGAGGTTGTATTTTAAGGGACAGAAGTCCAACAACCTTATGGCAAACCAATATTTCTGTATTTTCCATCAATTCTCCAATAAACATACTTTAGTTTACCATATTGGCATAGTTAAGATTCTGAACTGAATTCTTCATTATTATGGTGAGAGCGGGGACTGGGGTCTGATAAAAGAGAAACTAGAGCTAATGTGTGAGAATAAACAACTGGAAAATAGTAGTTGGAGCCCAGGATTTGCAAAACAGAGTCTTCCACAATCTCTGTCATTTCAGCTATTGCTTTAAAAAACCATGATTTGTATTTCCATGCTCTCAGTGACAGCTCTTTGTAGCTAAATGATGATAATGTAGGCACTCTGAGAAACCAATACAAACACTTAAGTGGGGTGTCCACTTGAGGAATGCTGTCTCTTTACATAAACACTGAGGAGAGGCTTCTTCAAGGACATTTAGACTAGATTTTTGTATTTTATTAACAATACAAATCTGGAATGAAGTTACATAATGTGAATAGCCCTATTGGAGAAAATAGGTCTTTAAAAAATGGAATTGTACATTTGATTTTCAGTAACTGTAGTCATTAACCCAGCATAGTATTTAAAATGCACAAAAACTTTCAAACTTGGAAAATAATAATTCCTTTGCTTCACTGCATAGTGCTGTATTAGTTCAGCAGGCTCTTCTACACTTTTAGACCTTAAACTGAAAGAGGGTAGGTTTAGACTAAATATTGGAAGAAATACTTCACTGTGAGTGAGGGTGGTGAGCCGCTGAAACCGGTTGCCCAGAGAAGCTGTGGGTGTCCTATACCTGGAACTGTTCAAGGCCAGGTTGAATGGGGCTTTGAGCAACCTAGTCTAGTGGAAGGTGTCCCTGCCCTTGGAAGGGAGGTTGGAACTAGATGAGCTTTGAGATCTAACTCAAATCACTCTGATTTTTCAGAGTACCACACTGAGCATAACTTAAGATACAGAAACTGTTCCTGCATATATCGTTTTTGTTTAGTCTAGTTGTACAGAAAGTTCTCTCAGATAAAATCACTCTGGTTTGCCCCGAGAAAAAAAGAAGAAAAGAACAAAGGTAGGATTACTCACAGATAGAAGACTGCACGTAGCAGACTCCAGTATTCAAGCGCACTGTGTAGGAACTTATTGATTCAACAGCTGTCCTGTAACTCAGGCCCCTTGCAAACCACACCATGAGCTATTTTGTTCTCTTGTGAATTAATATAATCCATATTGATCAGCCGAAGCTCTGAACTGAATTTAGATGTGCTGTAGGCAAAAATTGTTTAAAATATATTTGCACTGGCTAACACTCCAGATTTTTTCTGTGATGACATCAACTTAAAGCAGCTTGATCACATGCAGCTCCCAAAATCTGATTTTGACCTTGTAAGTTATATAGGAATCATTCTAGGAAGTGCCTCTATGGAGAAGTATTTCCTTTTAGCAATGGTTTCACTGTTTGCTTAGGATATAAGGAGAACAAGAAGAAAGTTCAGTCCTGCCTCAAAATGTTGCCCTGCCATTCACAACTTCTGCACAAAAAACGAAACAAAAAAGTAAGTTACGTAAGCCTAGAATTTCTGGTCTAGCACATTCAAGAAGAATTGAAGCAATAAACAGCCTTTAGATAGTACGACATGTAAGGAGTGTGTTTAAATATTAGCTCCCTTTTACTCTTAATTAATAGATGATTTTAGAATGGAAAGGCTGTAACTTAAGTGATTGCCTAACTTGCTGTTGTTATTGCCAGCAGAAGACAGAATGCACAGGAAGGCAGCTAGCTGATTGGGCAACTCCTGTAAGAGTCTGTTCAAGAGATGGACTCTGAAGCCTGAGGGAAAAATCATTTTGTAAAAACCCCCTGGTGAAGAAAGAGAACACAGTGCATAAATAATCATGAAGAGTAGCAAACAATGAATAGAAACTGCATGGAAACTTCATGCATGCAATTTTTTTTAAGAGGCAAAACACAAGTAATTGTCAGTGTAATCAGAAAATACTGAAGGACTTCAAGGTGCAGAAATATCACTAAAATGTTACTGAACAGGTGAGTAAGAAAATACATTTCCTAGCTGGCTCCAACCCACGTGGTATAGGTGCAGTAGACTTCAGAGGCACCAGATGGTAAAATAGCCTATGCTGAGGATTGCCGCCTTACAGGAAAAGAAATTCTGGGGTTGCTGGAGGACTGGAAGCAGTTTCTGGAAGGAAGTGGTCAACCCCAGAGCTTCTGGATCTCTGGTAGCATTTCTCTATAAACACCATGGCTCAGAAGTGGCAGAGCTGTTGAACTGGTTACTGACCTGCACAGAAAAAGCAGTGCTCAGGTGGTCAGGTTGAAGAAATTATGCTTAATACTAATCCACCGCAGACAAGAGAAGTTCATCTTACTTTGTGTGCCTTATTTCACATTAAAGTGTTTTGTGCTGTTATAGTATTAACACTTCTGTTTCTGGATGATACTTGAGTGCTCAGTGTCAGTATGAAGAAGTGTGACCTCCTGAAGCAATAGCCTTGCATGCAGAGTGACAGGAGGGCATTCTCTCATTACTCTCATTCTGAGCAAGGGCTCATAATAGAAAGATAATAAATCATCCTGAAAGTACATCTGTAAGACTAATAACCACTCTTTGAGACTGGGACTGCTGTTTTCCAGAACTTAGAGTCTAGCTGGATGAAGGATTGAGCTCCAAGGAAAAGGAATGACCAGAAAAATGTGCAGCTAAAGAAAAGGCATCATGGGGAGAGTGTACAACAGGGGTGGTGGTTCAGAGCTTCTTAGACAGACAGAAGCAGCGGAGCAGCACAGGAATCAAAGAAATCTAGGAATGAATCCCACAGAACTGTCCATAGAAAGCAGTGAAAAGAAACGAATGGAGCAATTATTTTGTACCTTGTGTCCTCCACGTGTAATGAAGAGCTGGGCACACATGATGAGGAGCAGCAGTAAAGCATATTTTGTGGAATATTGCTGGGACAAAGCAGCCCCACTCCCCTTAGATTTCCTAGCATATCACGTAGTAGTTAAAAAGAAATTCAATTTCATGTTAGAGAATGGCTTGAAGCAATGATCACCATGATCTTCCACACTTGCAATTGTATCAAGCATCTGATAGAGACGTGAAGGGGCATAAAGATTTCTCTTTACAAAAGTCTTCATTCATAACAAGGCCAAGATCATCCACGTTATTATACAAGAGGAAAAAGGGTAAGGTACAGAATATATTCATAGTTTTAACTCATTGAATACATGGTTATCCTTCAAATTGAATTATCATTCAGAGATGGAAGGGGGAAATAAAAACAGCTGTTACGATAACCTGTGGATTGCTTCAGTGGTGCAAAATTCCATTTAGACTCTAATGCCTGAGGGACATTTCAGATGTTTGTGAAGAGTATAACCCACGTTTCGAGGATCAGAAAACATCCTCACATCCTTAAATGACTTCATCTGTTCCCATAAAACATGGGTGGAACATCTGGTAGAAGTGGAAAGTACTCCAAAACTTTTTAAGAGCCAGGGTTTAAATTTGTGAGAAAAAATGCTCATTTACAAAGGATCACACAATTTTCCTGGGACAAAGAGTCAGTGATGGTGGGCTGGAACCTTGTGTCCAAAAACATGGAGAGTAAAATAATGGAAAGTTCCTACATTTGTGAGGAGAGCACGGTGACTTCTAGATCATATTTGTACTTTTTTTTTTTTTACAAAGAAGAAAATCAAAGCTACTCTTCTGGACTAAGAAATAGTCAAAAGATTAATCCTGAAGAAGAAAATGACTTCTAAATTATGCTGTGCCTGACTCATTCCAACTATTTGCCATATACCTGTGATAAGTCAAAGTTGGGTTTTTCCAAGTTTGTTATTTTAAGAAAAAATATTAATGGTTGAGTTCTACATGCACAGAACAAAAATTGTCATAAACTAACAATTAGAGAACTGCAAAAATTCATTTATTTGATTACTACGGTAATCCTCCATTTTTGCCATAAATTTATTTATTGGATACAGAACTCACAGATACATAGAGCACAGAATCTTGAGAGACTCCAAGGATGTTCATGAATTCACAAGCTGCCTCAACATGCATTCAAATTACACCACAATGGTGGAAAAGTGAAAAGTGTTTAGTTATTTAGATTCAGCTACAGACCTAGTGGGAATAATTATCCCTACCTGGGGATGACTTCTAAGAATGACACTTTGTAGAGTGGATTTTCAGCAGCACTGCAGAAGGCTGTCAGCTAATCGAGTCATATGTGGTACCTGAGCAGCTTTACTCTGCCTCCTCTAAAGAAAAGTCCACAAATCAAGTGGAAACAGTGGAACAAATTTAAGATAAATCCCAACAGTCTGAGTCGAACTACAGGCTAAACCAATAGTCAAGTGCAGAACCTGACAGGGCAGATGACTGTGGCTGCATGTGCCAAAGGGCAGACTACATAGAATCTTAAGGGTATCAAAATGAAAAAAGTCAGTTTGAAAAATTAATTTCTCTTCATTATTAAAATGGTTAGTGAAAGTTAATTAAAAGTCATCCATTACTGTTAATTGCTGAAAAAAATGAGAGCTTAAGGTAAACTGAGGTCATGAAAGTCAATGAATCCTAAACAGGGGGAAAAAAATCATGAAATCATAGTCCTCATCCTAAATAATTTCCTTCAGATATATGCCTAATTTACTCTTAAAGATATCCAGCAATAAAGAATTCCCACTTTACCCAGGCAATATTTTATCAACTTCATTTACCAATATTGTCAAAAGCTTTTCTTCTTATCTAACCTTATATCTTTTTGTATTGTGTGTTATGTCCACTACTATTATCTTATTCACTTTATCACTTCAAAGGAAGGTCATCTTTAATTTTTTCAGTATCCCAATCTTAAGACCAATAAAACCGTTCCATTTGCTATGTTCCTATATATGCAAATATCAAGTATAGAATCCTAGTTTTCATTTTAAGAGCAAAATTTTTCTTATGTTAATTAAGAATTAATAACATTTAACTTTTTATCGTGGCCTATGTACCATTGTCATTAAAGATACACAAGCCAAAATGAGTAAAGGCAAAGTCAGACATTGCAGAATATTGCATTTGCTCTATAGCCTAGTCAATACTAGAAATTTATTCTTCATGTAGAGGAAGAATTTATATAGATGAAATCTAGCCATGTTCAAAATCAGTTACAGTACTACCATATGTTTCCTTAGAGCTAGGATTTCAAAAAGGAGGACTTTTTTGCTATCAATAATGCTTAAACAAAAGTTCACATTCAATTTTTTTTCCTCCCTCTTTATCATTTTGTTTTTTTGAAGCAATCCCATCTCTACTGTGGGTATTATTTTCCTGGTTTTGCCTGTATTCGGTTTTTTTCAAAAACCTCTAAATTGTGAGAAAATGAGAAAATAATGTTAAGCAGCATTACATTGCTACTTAAGTAAATTCCCTGGTTCATGTTGTAGCCTTTCATATAAAAGTTTTATAATTACTAAAGTATGACAGAAGTTTGTGAAAAGTACTCCTATCTATCTATATTACACAATTTATCAAGTCAAGAGATTATATATTTACTTTCTACTGAAAACTCGTATACATCCATAAGTTTATATCAAAAAAAGTCCAACTCCTGATTTTGAGTACAATAGATACGAGCACTGGGAATTATTCAAGGTGTGCATTGTCTTCCAATAGAAGATTTTATAACTGAACCACAGGTTTTTTCTTTGTATATTCCATTATTCTAATGCTACAGGTTTAAGCACGCAGTTTTTATTAGGCTCCTCTTGCCAACTCCAAGAAAACAAGCACTGGAAGTTAATTTTATACTGAATACTTCCATTCCTAACAATCTGTCACCCATTCACTTAACATAATTTAATGAACATAAAAAGACAGCTGTCAAAGTACAATAAACAGGGGAATAATGATATTACAAAAATTAGATAATGCAGATTTTTGTCAAAGGATGTTATAAATTTAAGTAAATCAGAAGAGCTCAAGGCAAGTATACAATTCAGTGGGTATTTTTAACAAAGATAGGTGGAACAACTCAGGATATCAGATTTCTGGCATCACCAGAAACAGCAATTTTTCCCTTTCAGTCTGCCTAACACACACAAATTCCCACTAAGTAAATGGATTATTCCCCCTTCTCTTTCAAGAGCCAAAATGTGAACACAGAGCCAGAAAAACAAGGAAAACATGAGGGGAAGATAGGGAAAAAAATCAGAAAAGAGTACGTGAAATGGAATTGCATTTGAGGAACTACAGACTCCTGAAATGGCATGATGCCTCAGTGCTGCAAGGCTTGCCTTGCTCCCACAGTGGCTTGCTGCAATGGCTCAGTGATTTTCTGACCCCTTTTCAAATCTGCTGGGCCCTGAGTGGTTCAGAGAACAGGCATGAGTTTTCTTTCCAGTTCTGTAGTTTCAAGTGCTACTGCTCAAAAGTATAATCAAGACCATCCTGTTATTACACAAGTTTCAGCAATAAACTTGTGTCTCTAGCATAAAATCTGATCACAGTGTCTTTGGGAACTTGATTTCTGGAAACTTAGGAAGTGAAGCAAGAATAATACTTTCCTTCAAGATCAACAGATAATATTCTTGTCATCATCATGTTTATTGCCCTTTGACATATGGGAAAAAGATGGTAGATCGTGTGTTGTGTGACACTGAGCTGCTTTTCCTTGGTAGTACATGCACCATGCTAAACTGGCATCAAATATTTAAAGGGGTGGTAGTTGAGAAGTCAATACTCAGCTTAAATGTGTTAAGATGGACCTAAGAGAAGAACAGAACTGAATATTAACTTCTTTTGGAAAGGTTGCAATTTTACATCACAGTACACTGAATTCCACCTTAACCCAAGGAAAGAAAAGGGGTGTTATGCATAGAAGCTGAAAAAAAACCCCAAGCCTAAGCACCAAATTGCTGTTATAAATGATCCAAATGAAGGTGACTGCCATTGCAACTTCTCAGCAGCCCCAAAGGGAGGCAGGGCAGACAAGATGTGGAGGTGGAACTGCAGGGTGAGTCATCCCAGGGTTCATTTATGGAAAGGTCAGTGGGGAATGGAACTGGGACCAACTAACATTACTCAGTTGCTCTGTGAGTTAACATTTCCCACACCCTGGCTTTTTTTTCCAATTCCAGCATGTCCTTCCACTCAACGTCCTTTATTCGGAAAATCTAGACTGTTTGCTTGGAAAATGTATATGCTCAAGTTACTAGAAGCACTGCATGTCCAAAGCTCATGTCAGCATCATACAATGTCTCTAAGAACATAACTTCTCCTGGGCTAACAGCAGTAGCCCATGAGTGCTCTGTTCATTTTTTGTATAAATTAATGACAATTAATGACAAGTTTGTCTAAACCTTAAGTTTCTGCTGTTCCTTTAAATAGTAAAGGAAAAAGAAAAATAGTACAGAGGGTAATAAAGATAATTCTGCGTGTTCCACAAAAAAAAAAAATTCCGTCCCAGCAGATGAGTGTAGCATGTCTTAGATTTAATTTTCCTTACTGCAGAAAGCAAAGGTGAAAAATAAATATATTTGACCATGTAATATTTAAATACAGCAGGGTACTCCAAGCCTATATTTTTAAAACTAAAAAAAATACCTCAACAAACAAACAAAACCCAAATATCAGAGCTCTCTGCTTGTATATTTAATGTCTTCAAGGGCTTTTTCTTTGTATTTTCAGACTGTTAAATTGGTATTCTCCTTTTTCTTCAAGTAAATTTTATCGTGAGCATTTTACACATCTTAAAAATTAAATATTGACAAAATGTGCTTAGGGTTAATTTTCTGAGGTCTTTTAGTAATATTCCAATTTCTATTCAGCTTTCAAAACTGGCATTTTCTAAGTGATATCCAAGAAATATTTTGATTTTTTTTTTCTTTTTAACAGTGCTGTGGTCTCACTGTGCCACAACTCCCAGAACTGAGACTGGCTGGGAGAACTTACTCCTGCCAATAAATTTGGACCTGAATAATGTTCAGTTCTTCAGTGAGTGTGCCCAGCAGACTAACTTTCTTACTTCATATCTGGCATAAAAATATACAGACTATTGGAAAACATCCTTCTTTCCCCCACTGCTCTTACCTCTCTGTACCGGGATTATTGCTATTCAGTCAAAAACCTCAACATAGCAAACACATTATTGCATGTATCACACCTGTTTGCAGAATTCTTGCTTTTACTTAGAAACTTCTGCTGATTTTCAAAAACAAGTTGTGTATAAGATTTGTATAGAATACAGAATTTTGTGTATTTCACTATGCATGTTCAGTGGAATTATATCTTCATATTTTTGCTCAAAGATTAGATAAAATATAGCTATAAGCAGTTTTGTCTAAAAATCTATACTATGCTGTCAGAAAAAACATGTGAACTTTCACAGTATTGTGTACCTTTAGCAGTGGTATTGAAAGTGAAACAATGCTGCCATAATTAGTTATAAAAAGGGAGTAAGAGTCATACCAGAACAAGATTCAACAGTTTCTTTCATCCAATTCATTCCAGAGATTGCAAAGTGTGGTGTCAAATAGCTTGGGCCTGATATAGCTGACCTCATTTTGGTTACTACAACTTGGCATTCATTGTCCTCTAAAGAAATAATACTAGAAATACGCTATTGGGAACTACCCTTGTAAATTAAAAGCATTTCAGGTCAAGTGCCCTACACGCACTTAGACATAATCCTCCAGATGCTGAGCTCAACCCATCCTACCACACGCTCTGCCCACCTGCTAGGCAGTACATTTTTCTAAGAGCCACAGTCCTTGCAGCCTCACAATAATAAAACACATGATAAAGACATTCTTGAGCACTGAATTTAATAGGGCAGAAATATTCATGGAGACTAACCATAGGGATTACTGCATCCTTCTCCCACCCAGGCAGTGCAAGAAACCAGGAGCTCCAGAAAGAGCAGAGAAGGGGGAATAGAGTGAGTTTTGAAGCAGGACTGTTTGGAGGGCAGTGAAACAGGCAGATGTAAAGGAAAAATTCTGGCAACAAGGCCAAATCCTCTGTAAAAAAATCCTAAACAGTGACAAAAGTAGTTATATTTCTTTCTCACAGATATTGTAGAGAATGCATTTTAAAACAAACAAACAAAACAAACCATGAACCAGGGGCTGAACCAAAATAGTATGTTCCTATAAACCCTCAGGATCTCTTAGGTCACTTAGCATGTGGGGGCTTTAGAGTGGACAAACAAATTATGTTCTTTTATCATAACAGGATGGGCACAGGCATGTGAAGTATACCGGATAACAACGTTAGCTTAGGTTGGTCTGCTTTTGACAGAATTACATGTAAGATGGGGACATGTAGACTGTGTTTTAAATTTGTTTTTATCACAAAAATTTTCAAGGATAAAACTTACTCTCTTCGCTCTTAGTTGCTTTGTAAGTCAACTACTCCATAACTCCTGCCCCTTTACCTCCATTTTCACTGTGCTCACCTAAAACTTGTAGGGTACTAACCATACTGAGGTGCGGGTTGTAAATCACTATTAAATTTATCAGCTTCCTTCTTCGTCTCTTAACTAGTTGCCTGCTATTTTACAACTGATCCAACTCCTCCCTTAAGCTGACAAATCTGCCTTAAGTTACAAACCCAGGCAAGACAAAGGGACAGCTACTGGTAAAAGTGGTCAGCTCAAGGACCTTGATCACCTGGGAACATGTACCTTTGGAAAGGATTTTCATTGTCCCAATACTGAAAATTTCTTTTACATATGGCAACACTGGAGTAGACAAAGGTTTAAGACCCCTCTCTCTGCAATTTTTCCAAAGCAGTAAGTTCTGCTTAAGGAGGGAGTAGAACAGCAAAGTCTCCAACCCCAGAAGCAGCATCCTCCACCCAAACGCATGGGAAGAAAAAAGTGAGAAGGCAGGGCAGCCCAGGCCCTCCTCCCCTCTGAAAATGCTCTCCTGTAGATGGTAAGGGGGGAAAAAAAGAAAGGGATGAGAATGTGTGCGTGCAGAAGTGTATTTTTGCTTACACAAAGAAAGGGGAAGAGAGTAAAAACCCTAATATATTATCTCATGAGATATGTTATTCTCAAATACATCCAGCTCAAGCGTCAGATTCGTATAGTGCTGCTACAAACAGTTGAAATAGTGGCTAGTGTTGTATGCTCCTCTTATGGTTCTTTATGTTTGAGTAGGTTTTTTTCTGATCTGCTTCTGCCACCCAGTGGATAGTTCACATGAAAACTCTCCTTTGTGTTTATTTTGAAAAACGTTCTAGAAAACATGACCTTTTGTGTGTGACTCTGAGCAGCTAAATACCCTGGAACATGAATTTCAGGGGCTTTGGTGTGTTTTTTAATACCGGGGTAATGTCTTCCCTCCCCATCCCCAACATGGTTCTTTTATTACTCAGTTTCACAACTTTGAAGGAGAGATTAAAATACTCTTTTGCCATACAATGCATTGTCAAATAAAACAGAAGGTCAAGTATCACAAAATAAGAACACCTAGAGCCACACACTGAAGTCAACACCAGATCTAAAAGCTGTGCCTAGGGCAGCATTATCTACTATGTGCTTTGTATGATTAACTGAAGCAAAGCTGTGTTATAATAAATAAAATCAGTCTTGAACTGGGCCTTTCCTAACATTAGAAAATTTTACTTTCCAACATGGAAAATGTTCCTGTGAAGGACATTTTACGTTAAAGGTGAAATAAAAGTCATCTTCCATCTAAAAGGCTTCTTGGAACTTATAAAACTCATATAAATCAATGGAACACCTCTAGCTGTTACTTTATCTTCCATCACAAATAAAAGATTTCAAAAGGGAAGGCATTACAAAAGACTCTGAACAAGGTCAGGCTCTGAAATCGTCACCTAGTTCAGCAAATCTTTATGTGTAACTAGCTGTTTTATGAACAATTTAGTGTTTGCATGACTAGGACTCAGAAGCATGCTCATAGTAAGTCTCTCTTTTTTTCACCCATTACACATTGAGACAGAGGCCAGTCTATGGGCTGAAGTTTATGTTCAGATGGGGAAAATGGAGATGTTAAGACTACTGTTAAACTAAAGTATAAATACATATTGCTCTCATCCCCGTTCTCCCACATGAATAATAGAGGACAGCCTTTTTAGGAGAAATCCTTGATATAGATCTGATCACATTGCATAGGCTTCATTTTGTTTATGTACATACATATTTCTACAAAAACTGAGTCACATAATGCAGCTTTATTTTCACTAGCTGTCAGTCATCAGGCAGTTGAACAGGTTGTCATACTTTTGCAGAAGACCATGGCCATAATGCATACCTTCAAAGTGTATGGTGCATCCATGTTAATAAATAATTTTTTCATTTTGTTTTCTTCAGCCAACCATCGCATCACTCAGTTTGACTCATTTGTAACTTTTGCCTCCAAAGCAGAAGGAATTGTTCCAGCAGCATTGCTGAGATGAGCTGAAGATAGTGAAATACATTATTCCTATCATAAATGTCATTCAGTGCGAGGCACTGCTAGAGCACACACAGCAGTTCAGGGCAGACTACACTTTTCTTAGTTACTGGTCTGGTTTCTGCTTGATGCAGAAATACAAACCTCCAACACAGATAAGATACCTTCAAAAAAACTGAAAAATTCTCAGCTGTCTCGTTAAAGCAACTTGAAAAGCCCTTCCCTCTCCAAGAGCCCACCCCCTCCTGTACCTTCCTGAACCAGCTGATCCTTCCTGCCCATTGACTCCTGATGCTCATAACAACAGTCTCATGTCACTTACAGACATGCATCTCGATTTGCCTTGCATCTCCAAGGGGAAAGTTTTGAAATGGTTGTTAATCCCAGCTTTCTCTCTCCCTTTGATAGTCTCACTGAGAAGAGTGATGCTGAGAAGACTAGAACAGAGGAATGTGTGCTAGCAGCTAAAAGGATTAAATCCCCATTTCCCTTTGTCCAGTAGCTTCAAGTTTATACAGTTCATCAGGGAAAAACTTTAGCTTAAGTTGGATGATAGATCTGGCAATCAAAGCAGTGAATGAAATAGCGTTTAGGTTGTATGAACTCAATCCTTCCTGAACCCCATGGTCTTGTTTCTCGAGATCTCACCATTGTCTTCACCACAGGCTGTGGGGGAATCTCTGCTTCAATGCCTGGAGTATCTCCTCCTTCTTCAGTGACCTTGGTGCCTGAAGAGTTGTTGCTCTTACATATTCTCACTCGTCTTCTCTAGCTGTCGTTGCCTAGTTGATGTTTTTTCCCCTTTCTTAACTATGTTATCCCAGAGGTACTACCACTGTCACTGGTGGGCTCGGCCTTGGCCAGTGGGTCTGGCTTGGAGCTGGCTGGCATTTCTTCTATTGCACAAGCTTCTAGCAGCTTTTCACAGAAGTCACCCCTCTAGCCCCACCAATACCAAATCCTGGCCATCCAAACCCAATAAATTTGTATTTGTTTTCCCTGCAGGAAAACAAATTCCCTTGGTTCCTGTTGAAGGAAATGGAAAACTCACTTCAGGTTTAGTTCAGTGAGAACAAAATTAAGTATAACCTTACACCAAATAAAATCCTTCATGTTCCATGTCACTCAGTGCTTCAGATACATTTAGATTTGTGAAATGGCCATATTTCTGTGTCCCAGAACACTTAGTTTCTTGCCCAGGGTATCCAAGAATAATATCCTGACATCCTGGATAAACCATCTGCACGTTTCTGCAGAGGGCGCAGCTGCTGACATATTTCTTCTTCGTGCCGTCTGCAAAAGTTGAAGTTTGTTCTAAGAAAATTCTTTCACACACTTCTAATTATATGAATTTCTAGAAAAGGTAGTTCCTGCAGTTAAGGAGCTTTAGAAACATTAGGAAAATAAAGTAGAAACAGCTCCATCAGAAAACCGCACCAACATACCCCCTAAATTTCCTCTAATTATCTGGTTAACAATGTTTGGCTATACTGCCCTCTTCTAGTATCCAGCTAAGGCTAAAATTATGTTTATAGTCAAATATTCAAGTGTGGTTATTTTTAAACAAGGCTTTTACAAAATTAAAAAAAAAAAATTACAAGAAAATGTCTGTGATCTTACCAAATTGGTTTAATTTCCTTGTGAAGTTAAATTCAAAGTCAGAAATCTTCCCTAATGCATTTTCACTAGCCTGAGGAATAAAAACTGTTTGCCAGTTTTATTCCCATTCTGATCCTTCTGATGTGTTCATTAGGGTTGATTTCCTAATGTGTCAGCTCAATTTTATCTATCTTCTCCTCACTCTAAACTATTTGGTATTTTTTATGATATTTTAGCTCAAAAAGAACAGCACATCCTCCAAGTAGTCCCATGGATGGAGCAGTGCCAGGCAGACCACTGGCTCCAAAAGCACCTTCCTCCCTGGGGTGACCTTGGCATCCAGGCTTCCTTGTCCTGCTTTGTCCATGGCACCTTCAATGTCATGCGGTTCTTTGTCTCCTTTCTTAAACAAGTAACTCGCTTTTAGTAGCACTTTGTAAATGATGGCTACCATAACAGCATTGGAGCAGTTATTTAACTCTTCCTGGCTTTATTCAATTGTTTTTGCGAGGAATTCAGGTGAGATGAGTGCAACAGAATTAGAGAGAAGGGAACAAATAGATTACTTTACTTGCAGTTCCTTCAATGCCTTTTTCTCCCTTTAAAATAAAATATAAATGTTGGTATTGCATTTAATTTCAAAACCCAGTTACCTCCCACTGGTTTACCTATTAGCAAGTGTAACCAATATTTTACAGTTTATTAAGTATCTTCATGGAGATCCAAGCAACCTACAAATTATCCATGATGATGATGAAGGTAGTAGAGGATCACTGATATTTCGTTCAGAACATTTAGCTGTACAAAATGAAAAATATAATAAATGTATGTGGTTAGCAACAAAATACAGGAGAACAGCATGTGTGAAAACCTCATAAAAATCATAAACATGAAAACAGTTAAACCATATTTTGAGTTTAAATCCATGACAAGCATGCATAGCAAACTATCTTTTCATATCTTTTAGCAAATATACCTGGAATTTTCCCTAAAGCTAGAAGGAAACTTTTTGCATAGAAAACAATTTGAATAGCATAAATGCTACTTAGTTGGGTTTTTTTAAGTCTTGATTATTTCGATTATTTCCACCTCAAATTGTGTGCTTCTTCTCTCTGATATTCATTAAGATAAAGTATCTAGCTTTTCATTGGCAAGTTTAAATTGTAAATGTCATAGAATTTTAATGTGTACTGTAATTTATATATTTATTTCTGTTATTTGATATATTCTCTTCCATTTGATATATTTATTCCTATTACACATATAGGAAAACCTGGTCTCAAAATATACTGTGACTTACTCAGATTTATTCTTAATTCATAGCTGAGTGTCAGAAATCAAGAATTCTTGAGTTCTTGTCCGTAGGTTTTAGGCGACAGCATTTCAAAGAAGAGATGGTGAAGATTAGCATTATTGGACTAAAAATTGAATTGAACAAACTGTTGGATATTCAGGACTGTATTATTCAAAACCAAGAGGTATCACTCAGCCTCAGGCAAAAGATTTACACCCTAAATGATTTTGTTACAGCTGTCTGTGTCTCCAGTTCAAGCGAAATAATCCTCTCCACAACTCTTTTGACCCCAGTTTTCAACTTACTTTCTGAGTCTTGCCTTAGTGCACTGTCAAAAATCCCAGAAGCCCACTGCCTACAGGTGTGTGTGCACTGACAGCACAGCACAGATGGTCTGTGTGTTAAGGACTTTTTTTTCCCTACAGCCACATGCATTTACACAGGGATTGGACATGTTTCCAAGTAGCTGCTGATTTGTTTTCCGTATCTGTTTACCACTGAAATGTATTTCCTCTTTGCTTTAACCTTAATTGCCCTGTGCTGACTGTACTTTAAGAAAAAAAAAAAATCAGAGAACTGTCTAACTCTCAATTTAAAGCAAAGCCTCCTGAGAAATTGTCTTCATATCTTCTGTCCATGTCATGTCCAATAGCCCTGCAAACTCTGCAGAAAGCAGGAAATGAAAATTAGGCTTGTTGTATTTCACAGCTGCTATCCATGTTAAGCTAAATCCCAAGCCTCACACACATTCACGATTCATTGCAAATCTGGTTTACCTGATTGCATGTAATTAGTAACAATTTAAACTCACAACTGCCCCAGGGAGACTTGTAAGTCCTGGAATTCCAGGAATTGTTGCCGCTCCTTTCCAATCAGTTGCTCCCTGCTCACATTCATATTTAGGGATCTGTCTGACTTCTGTGAAACCAGCTACCAAAGGAAGAAAATGCAAAAGTTTCAATTGAACATCTTTTGCTGTGTATTTGTTTCAGTGGCTTTGGTGGTCCATCTCACAGTGCCAGCCAGCATGGAAAGCACAGTTAGCATATGCTTCTCTCTGCTCCTCTTTCCATTGCTCCTGGAGTACATTCAGCCTAAGAAGTGCCATTCCCAAAGCTATTTCAGAGGCCAGTGGCCACCTCCCTACCTATAAGAGTACACTATTAGCTAGCTCCACAAAGATCCCAGCAAGGCAACTGGTTTTTCTGTATCTGTTAGCACATATACATATATGCTAAGATCCATTTAAATTTCAAATCTAGATTAAAAGAGAAAGCATACATCAATGCACACCTTCTGTGAAAATGAAACAGACTATCTCATACGGGACAATCCCAAACAGACCACAGAATGAAACATCTTCAAATTATGTCTGTCTATTATGTTATGTTCTAGAAAAATGAGCAACAAACAGATGGCAAGCAAAAGTTCACTCTCCTCAAGCTGTCACAGAAGTTGAACATATCCAGAGCATTTGCAGATTAGCAAACTCTCTGCCATGAGCAACAAGAACAGGCTCCCCAGTGCAATGTACAGCACAAATTTCAGCTTTAAAGGACTACCATAAAAGTAATCAGAACTTACTCGTTAATCAGAAGATATACAGGTTGTTTGTGATCTTGGAAAGCTGTATGGAGGTAAAGAGGCAGTTGCTTCTGGATTTTCTGTCAATATGAATCAGAGCTTCACCGGGAAGAAATGTTGGTCTTCTGTCACAGAGTTTGTAGAATCAAAGACAAAATGGTAAACATGTTCTGAATCACTTTCCAGCTAGCATTCATGACAGAGGATGCTTTGGCTTCTTTTGTTGCTCTCTCACAAGTTGTCAAAATAAGTTTTGTTTAAGAGACCTATTTAATTCATAATCAATAAGAAAAATTGGATCTGAGAGAAAAGTCTCAAAGATTGTGCAAAGGTTGTCTTTGTCATTGAAAGAAGCTGTTTCCAGGCTTCCTTAGCGTTTGCGCATCCTTAGCCTGGATATACACCCTTTTCCTGGTCACCCAGAACTCTGTGGGTGCGTACCAATTTTGATTTCCATTCTATCATAAGTAATTTTCAGCCATACAGAAGGGAAGATTCTGCCAGTAGGCCAGTGAAGCCTTCCTCCTTTATGTCTTTTTATTAATGACAGGTAAGAAATCCTCTTCCCACTGGCACAGCTCTAGGCTCAAGCGTAGAAAATGGGGCAGTTCTGCTGCCCTCCAGAAAAGACAAATGGAACAGCAAAGCTCTTGTAGCAGTTTTTGTGCTTTGGATGACCAGAACAGTATGAATTAGAACAGTGCCACAAAATGCCTAGGAGGGTCCAACTTCAGCAACTGGTGACAGCCAAATCCCTGTTTTCAAATCCATCCCCTCCCTGCCCTCTCCTCAGCCTTTCCCAGTCCCATTGCCCTTTGGAGGAAACCAACTTTGTGCCAGATTTACATAAAGTGATAAAAATGTGGGTGGCCGACAGATACAGAGTTAGCTAATAAACAAGGGCAGCTTTGGTGTTTGGTTGCTAAGCTGCTTACAGAATTTGGGGGGGCTGCATTGTATTTTATTTGTATAAAATACAATGAGGTAAATCAAAGTTAAGAATTCAGACTTTGATTCTGAAAACTATCCTTAAGGGAGCACTCAGCAAAGATACAAAAACAGTAAGCAAGTGAGAGACCATGCAATACATTACTTAATATTGACAGCCAAGTTATTTACCTTAGGAACTTCTAACAGTGAGTTTTGAACAGTGAGCATTTCCTAACTCCATAAAGTGTATTAAATACAGATTTGTAAGGAGAGGGGGGAATATGGGGCAATGCCAAAAGGAAGCTTTGTCATCATCCATTGGGACTTTCTGCCACTGACCATTCAAGATTCTGCAGTGTCCTGACCAACTTCTTACACCTGATTTGGTAAACACAACCACTGCCATTTAAAAAAAAACTTTTAAAAGTGAAGGAAGGACTACTGCATATTTTTTTAATCTTTTCCTTAGCAGCAAAGATAGCTAATAATTGGGAAAATGGAACAAATAAAGTAGTGTTAAAATATGCTTTAATCCCCATTGTTGTAGGTACTTCTTAGCATGGTAAACCACCAGGCATATTGAAAACATCATCAGACATCACACGAACTGCATCATGAACTGCAGTAATTAAAATTGTAATTAGATACTCACCATGTGAGACTATAACAGGAGTAGAAAACAGTGATCAACAGTTCACATGTACTGCATGTTGCATTGCTAGGAGCAATGTTTCAGAGAAGGTAAGTGCTCAGGCCCTGGTCTTCAACTTCCCAAGCCACTAAGAGCATCAGAGCCCATTGCAATGGAGAACCACACAATTCTGGGCCAGAAACTCTTGAACAGGAACAGATGCAAGCTGGTAAATCCACTTGGCACAGTGTTGCACTGTATAGACAGAACAACTAAGGTTTACAATAGGAAAGTGGAGTCATATAGTGCTGCCTCCAGCTGCCTCCTTCTGCTTTTGCCCACAGAGTCAATCAACCAGCTTCCATACAGCCAATTCACCTGTCACTCAATTAAGAATTAACTTTCAGAATTAACATGAATGAACTTCAGATATCTCTGTATTCCCTTAGTGCTGAAATTGCTTCCACTGTTTTAGTTGCCTTGTGTTTTCAGTTAGAATTAGGTTGGATGATAGCACACTGGATTTTGAGCTCCCCTATTTCTATCTAGGATTTTCCTAACAGAAACACACTTGCATACATATATGTCTTTATGTACATGTACATATCATCATCATCATCATCATGGCTAGGCTTCATGAACGAAGATTTGAGAAGGACTACCCACGCTTGCTGCAAAAGTGCTGGTGGCTAAAAAGGCCAATGTGAGATAGACATGTACATATATGCAATATATATATGCACATACAAATGTATAAGGTGCATGTGCATGTACAAGTATACTGCCTGCATGGGCAAACCCAGCACTTCTAGAAAGCGTAAACCTGCTAGTGCAGACAGACTCTGACCTGTACATAATCTACAGATGGGGTCCAAATCGGATGCTTTTCACATTCAACACTTGCACAATGCAAAGTGATCTGAGCTCACAGCAGCAGTGGCTTTGCAGGGGTTTTTGACTGTGTTGCAGGTGTCAAAAAGTCAAAAATGCTTCAAGGCTTTTAATTCTGACTACACTAGATGTGTCAGAGACTGGAGAAAATTATTACTGGGTCAAAACAACTCAAGTGTGGGATTGGTGGGCACAGCAAATTCTGTGTTGGTGAGACAGGTCACTGCTCCACACCCTGCCCCTGGAGCCTCTAGTCCAGCCCCAGAATGGCTATCAAGTCACTAGCACACCAAAAGCTCCATCAGGGATGGGGGAAGGGCCCCAGGATACCAGAGCAGATAAAAGCAATAGCACAAGGATACACGTGGTCACAGCCCACCATCTTAGATTTTATAGCAGCTAAGACCACACTGATCCAAGTGGTGACTATTAATCTTTCTCTGTCCCTTCTCTCTCTCCCTCATTCTACTCCTAACTTCCTTTTCTTGATATCTGGATAACTTAAAGTTGGACGGGTTAGAGTTTGCTAAGTCAACATTTCATAAAATGCCTTATTTTAATTGAATGTTGATTTAAAATTTGCCAAGTATCTTATTCTACCTTAATGCTCTAAAGTTAGCAAGTAAAAGTTCGTTATTCAACCCTGTGAGAACTTTGTTGTGTTCTCCCCTGTGCCACCTCAGGTTATCAAAGTACCTAAGCCTCTTTTAAAAAAAAAAACGTCTCTCAGACTGAGTTTGGGGCTTTCATAGTGTTGAAAAAGCAGAGTATGTCTGGGAGAACTTGGATATTATTTGCTCTAATTAGGAGTTATTCTTTGGGTCTGGATTTAACTCTATGTTATGTATTAAAATATGTAAGAGTATTGCCAGAAGGATGTCATCAAATTTTAATATGTGTTATTGCTTTGTAGTGAACATTTTATAGTTTGCTCTGTAAGTTTTAGACCTTATAGCTTGGTATCCCCAAACTCCCATAAACTCAATTTCTTCTTGATCTACCTATCTGACTGAGTAACAGCTGTCAACATTAAACACAAGTGCATTACCTTTCGCCAGGAACTTACACCAGTAACATAGCACATTGCTATAGAGACTTCAATGCAATTCATGTATCTTTTCCTTCCTATAATGCTTTATATGTGCTGCTCTGGAGTTTTCAGACTCACACACAATACAGCCATGATTGGAGTGCAGCAATACAGTGCAGAACTTTAGAGAAAGAAATGAAAAATGCTTCTACATCTAAAGACAGAGAAAGTTTCAGTCTCTCTATTGCTGGGGCAGAAAAGCAGAAGATAATTCAAAAACCATGAGTAACCAGAAACAAGTTGCTGAAAGTCATCAGGAAAAGCTCATCACCAGAAAGTTTAAATTCTCCAGAAGTCCTGCAACAACACTAATTCAGTACTCACTCAGCAAGAACAGAGCCACTAGTACCACCACTTGCACACCAAGGCTTTCCCTACCATAGGACTACTACTTTTGAATTTGTTTCTCTGCTTTGAAAGCGTAATCGGCAATCCCTGCAGTGACAGGGAGACTTGCTGCATAAAAAATGAAGGGTATTTTATTATGTTTTGTGACTTCTGATCCTTACATATCCCAGCTGTAGACCATTCAGCCCTTTTTTTCCTTCTATATCTTTTACCAATATTTACGTAGTTTGGTACATGGGGAAAAGCAGCACAAGCTGCAGCTGGTCCAGACCTCTGGTGGGCCATAGTGGGCATTTGCTGCCTGACCAACCTGCCACTGCTGGGAAGAAGAGAGGCCAAGTTCTGTTTGCCTCTGTCAAAACAGAGTGCTAACCCCAGCCCCTCTTGGTATTTAGGTTTCTATATTTTAGGTTTTATAATTTCATATTTCACAAAACTTGTGACACCTTGATTACTCTGAGATGAGCCACATTGGTTGGAATTAGGCAATGGGACTTGGAAAGATGACAGTAAGAGGGCTGCAAAACCCTCATGTAGGAGACAAGTCATGAAATCAACCTTCTCCGCTTTTGCTGTAGGTTGTCCTCTCTTTCAAGTCTTTCAAATACTGCCTAAGCGGGAAAAAGTCGTTTGTACTACCAACTGCTTTCAGTGATAACAATCTTACGACTCTGTTGAAACTGAAGATAATGACATTATGTTACCTATATTTCAAATTTATACTCTAATAATACACACAAACTGCAGGAGACACACAAAGGTATTGTTGAGAGAATTCACAGGCAAAGAGTTGCCCCCTTTGAAAGAGAAATGCATTCATAATATAGAAAACATTACAGTATTGATCAGCCTGTCAAACAAATTAGCAATTTTATTTTACTGATTTCATCTAATTTTCCAAACAATTATGTAACTTCAAGCAATTCCCATATCTTCATACAGACTAAGGTTCTTAGCCTAAAGTTCTGTGGATTTTAAAGGAGTTATGCAAAGGAAGCATCTAATATTATTGGTAATAAAGTTCATTCTCTTCCCCTATACTTTTATATTTATCATTTACAGATACAAAATTCAGACAACAAGCTTGAAGACAAAAGTGACATAGCTCCTTGTCAAGGTACTAATTTCTTCTTTAAAAGTTAATGTTACCTTGCTTGGTATTGTCACGGCCAGACTTTTTAAAGAACACAGAATGAAAAGCAAAAGTATTCCATCGAGCATGTAGCCTTCTCAGACCTTTCTCACCTTAAATGACTACTACTGCCTGAAGAAGAAAAGTGTTGTCTGTTAAGGAAATCAAAAGAAAAAGTAATCAGAGACCCATGAAAGTAAAAATCCACTAAAACTGTACCATTGTGCCACAATTCTGACAATTCCATACTCTACTGGATCACTTAGAACTCTGCTTACAACAGATAATTGTGTTGTGTCATCTTAAGTGAATTTATTATTGTTGAGTATTGTTAAATTACCACTCTGAGGCACAGCACTTTCCGTTCACCTTCTCATCACACCCTGAGGCAGAAGATATTGCAGTTTTACCCTGTTATTCAGTACAGTCCTGGAGACAAGGAAAAAGTGCTGCCATTACCAACCATGATAGTGATTCCCACAGCAGCCTATATCCTGAATAACACTCAGGGCTGAGAAACTAGCATTTCTATTGCAATCTACAGCATCTGCAATGTGACAGCTAAGCTTGAGAAATCTTCACATCACATGTGTACGGCATGTAAAGCACAGAGCAGATGAGATCAGGTACCAGAGCAGAGGCTACCATGACAGTGATGATTAAAACCTCTCAGCTTTCTCCATGTACTTTTAGGTCTGGCTGCTAGGATGACTCTGAGCTTGCTCAGAGTGACACCACAATCCTTCAGTTTGGGAATTTTTTTTTTTTTTTAATTTCTCCAGAGAGAATCATAAGTGTATGTTGATGTCTTAATGAGTGATTAAAATCCCAAATCCCACAGCAGCTATCCTCAACAGGCTACAGGCCTTGCTTCCTCTCAGCTGAGAGAAGCCACAAGTTCTATACAAGGCCAAGTTCCTGGAGCCCAGGTGCTTTTCCACAGGCAGAGAGGAGAGGTGTGGGAAGCCATTTGTAGTTTGTCGTGGGATCACAGTGTACACGCAGCAAAAAAGATTGTGCTGACCACCAGATTTTCACTCTTAAAGGGTGCAGCAAAAATGTGCTGTTACTGAAGCCCAGCACAGACAGAGGAAAGCACGTGCACATTGGCTTTGCCGCCATGCTTCCCATCCTACTCGCTTCAAAGCTGGCGTGGTAAGAGAAGGGTGTACCTTGTTTTAGTATCAAAACTGAAGCATATGGCTACTATAACTCTATCAGGCTGCTCTTTTTGCCCTTGGTAGTAGTATTAAAAGAAAAATGGGCTACAGAAGGGAAACAGCAGCACTTCCGTGTGGACATGAAAAGCTCCTAGGGAACTTCAGATTGTGTTTAAAGGTTACCTGGTGGCTCAGGGTTCCACGTCTTTTCAGTCTGCTGCTGACACACTGGAACAACAGGTTTCCAGCAACATCAAGTTCAGTACTCTCCACGCTGGCAATGAAGATGCATTATTTATTTTTTGAGTTCTGATTTTTATCCAAAGGCAGATTTGCTGGCAAATGAGTTTCAGTGACTCTGCAGGCTGGTGAGTGACAAGCAGTGGAGTGCTGGCAGGCCCTTTCTTCACCTATAAATGGGAAGAAGATTTTGAAGACAAAGCCGGTGCAGGCAGGGAGGAGACAGAGGGAACTGGAGAGAAACAGCCCCTGTCTGTACCAAGTGGAGGCAGCCAGCTGGGATTGCAGCATGCAGCTCTTGGTAATGGCACCTGCTCCTGGCTTTGGTTTTATTTTTGCTATATGAGGAACTGCAAAGCTGCTTCTTCTCAGAGTATGTTAGAAAGGCTGTAAAGTCCCGTAGCAGAGCTGCCTTTTGGCAGACACTGCAAGTGCAATCACCTAAATGTTTTGGGGCTCCTCCAATTTCCACATCAAGCAGGACCTCTACAGTTACTGGTGGCTGGGCACTCGCACACCCCTCGGGAGGTGACCTACCCAGCACCAGGCTGGCTTGCTGGCACAGCAGTTCTAATCCATTCCCAGCTACCAATCCCCTTCTGAGCCCTTTCCACAGGCAGCACTCACTATAAACATCAGCCTCTTCATTTTGACAAAAAATGTCATAGTTCTTGCTTCATATGCCAAGTGAGTAGAGGCCTAAAACTTGCTCTTTCTGTCTGTGAACTCATTTCAGCTGTGCAGTCAAAAAAAAGCTGCATGTTCTTAGATAACACAGAGAAATAGGGGGAACTGGAAAGCTAATATTAAATAATCACCAGCAAAAGCAATCATGAGAGGAAACCTGCACTGGCAGGAAGAGAGCATGGCCTGACTGTATTGGGAAACTCCCAACAGTTTTCCAAGCAGGCTTTTTCTATCTTACAGTGATTTCATATTGCTGTAAGACTACCTGAGAGACACATAAAATAATTGCTTTTAACTACACATTAATTAGTAAACAAACCCATGAGTAAAACAAACCCACAAACCAAACCCTCAGTCCTGTTCTGCTCCTGACACCACTTGTCACCATGCAAGCATGGCAGCCACTGTGTCCATCAGCCTGGTGAAGCTTCTGATTCCATGCAGCCTCAGACACTGCTCTGCCAGTTAAACTCATCCCTCCATTTTATCCAGGACTAATAGGTACCCCATGCAAACAAGATTTCAGGTGCTTTGGAGAAGCTGCGGAGTCTTCTAATCAAATACTGACTAGGAGGCAATTACATCTCTGCTGATTTCAACAATAAATTAATTTTCTTTTTCAATTGAAAGTTTTAGGTCAAATATTCACTATCTGCAGCTTTATCAGGAATAGCACTCTTTATATTAAAAGTATACCACCTAATTTTCTTCTGAATCTTTTTTCTCTCTCTTAATTTCTTCCATTTAGAATCCACAAAAAATATTTAAATTAGTACGGTAAACTCTTTCACAAATTCCAGACTTGATTAGTAACCACAGCACTGCATTTGCATACAGAAAGGATGCCACCACTACACAGAATTACGTGACCTGTAGGTGACCAAAGCATGAAAATTTTCCTCCATTTTGAGCCGTATGGTCACCACTAGAGGGAGGAGTTGGTTAAATACTCTAATTCCTTCTGCGAGAAAAACACTGACTAGTTGTAAAGACCTCTTAAGAGAGATAACTACGTAATAAGAAAGAAGAAAAACAAATTTCCACAATTAAAAGCTCAATTATTTTATCTCCAAAAATTCATCAGCTGATGGTTTCAGTGGCAAAATATATTAATTTCTGCAAGTGTTGCTTTCCTCACTTTTCGGGATAGAATGGACCCAATCTAACAATCAAACAATAATTTTGCATTATTTTCTTTCTTGTTCAGTGCTATCTTCTGCCAAGACCACCAAAAGCTTTCCTTGTATTCTTGACCATCCTGAGCATGAGTCTTTGATCTGGCATGGTATAGAAGAGACCCAGAGATTGCCTGTCTGTCAGGACATGAATGACAACGTGGTCTTTGCTGTCAGAACTGCTGACTTGCCATAAACCTCACCCAAGCCACAGAGTGCCTTTCACAGCTTCAAAGGCTGCAGTGGTGGAATACTCAAATGGGAAGCCTTTTGGGTAAGCCACACTGTAAGAAAAATACATGTCAGGGCTGTTAGAATCTGCCTGCTGACAAATGCAGAAAAGATTCATTCAATAAATCACATTATTGTTTTCACGTAGCTATTTTAATGGCCCTGTAATGCTGCAGAGGTACCCACATCAAGACATGTTGAGGAATCCATTTTAAGATGGGTATTTAAAGGATTTCCTGAGACTAATTACCCATGTCTCTGGAATCTTCAAAGAAGAAAAGGTCACTATCTACATTTTTATCTTGGACAAACTTCTGCAGAAGACACTAGGGCCACTCTCCCTCTGGGTCTCTGCAGCACTCAGCACTGCTCTGACAGCTGTGCAGCAGAGCAGGCTGAGACTACCAAAAGCAGGTTGCCCCCTTACCTGATCCTTCGAGGTGGGTTGCCTTCCAACACACCCAAGGTTTGTGATCTCAAGGTGCTTTTATGTGTATTGATTGCAGTTAACACAATTATTTGTTTAGTAGTGTCTTGTCTCTGAAAAAAAAACAGAGAGCTTGATTTATAACTTACGTAGTAGTTTTTCCCATGCTGCATGGTAGGATTTTTGTAGTGGTCTACATTTCATGAGCTGGATTCTTCAGCTGTGCCTATCTAACTTGCTCCAGACAATCTGAATCCCTGAAAAAGTTTGAGCATCACAATTTGGAAGTATTTTTATTACTTTCATTTATTTGATGTGGGTCCACATAAACTTGCACTTGGTAGAGTTTTCTGCACATCTGTTTGAATTTTGTGGTGGAATTGTTGTTTACAGGTAGCTACTTATGCAAAAACACTGACCTTGTGAGTGCTGCCAATAGAAAATGTAATTGTTGTGGTTATTTCCCGGATTATATTTTAAAATTGTCGGGTTTGGCAACTCAAAGGAATGAAGATACTGCTCTTCTTTCCAAGAAGGTTTGAATGCCAAGGTCATGCATAACTCTGGCACTGGCAATTCTCAAGGGTGTGTTGGCTGCCCCAGAGGAAGTCAAACAAAGAAAAAATTATGGACCTACTTCCTCATTGCCTACTAAAACTGAAAGTTTAGGATGGCTTTAACTGGAGAACACATAGTCCAAGCTCCTCACATTTTCTGAATCTCCACCTAAATTGATCATTTGATTTCTCCTTTAAGAAAGTTCAGTGTAATTTTGATTGTTTTCTTTCTTTTGGCTGCCTGGTACATTCTACAGTAAATGTACTTGCAAACCAACAGACTATCGGAAGGTATTAGACATTTCCTTCCCCAGCTCTAACAATGACTTCTTGCCCTGGGAAAAAATTGTGCTCTTCACAATTCCTTGTTCCATAGGTAATTAGGAATAAAAGGGGAGTGTTTTGTCAGGAAATGTGTTTCTTATCCAGCTGCATGAAACACAATTGCATCCACTTTCTTAGTCAATGTGTAGGCTTCAGTTCTGTAAACTTAGCTGCCGTGCCTGTCTGCAGCAGTCCATGGTGTCTTGCAGACCACAGACTGGGACAGCACTGGATCGGCTGTCGAAATCTTAAAGCCATGCATAGAGCTCAGTAATCTTGTTTTTGTACTGATATCGAACATGTTATACCAACTAAAGGAAATTTCAGAACACATTGAAAGATCCACTCACAGATTTGGAAAAAAATTTGGTGGGTTACTTTATAAAATAGCATAATCTTTGGATGTTTTCTGTTCATTTTCATGAGAAAGAAAACTATTTTAAACTTAATGTTAAATTGTATCCTGAATGAAGGCACAAAGCTTAAGCACCAGAGCTAGTTCAGCTCCTTGATAGAGTTTTAAACTATCTTGGAAGGGGGAAAAAGACAAAACCAGGATGGCCAGGGATGAGCGATGTGACGGTGTGCCAAAACTTGAGGAAAGGAGCACTAACGGGATCCCTCAATCTGCCTCAGGGTGTCAGCTACAATGTACCACACCTAGTGTGGTTCCTACACTAGTTCCTACACTAATGCACACAGCATGAGGAACAAACAAGAGGAGCTCAAAGCTTTGGCCCAGTCTCAGAGATTTGACATCACTGGCATAAGTGAAACCTAATGGGATGAGTCCTGTGACTGGAGTGCCCTGTTGGATGGTTACAGGCTCTTCAGGAGGGATAGGCAGGGCAGAAGAGGCCTGTGTGTAATAGAAGGGATAGAATGTATGGAGCTCACAGTTGGCAATGGCACAGTGGAGACCTTCTGGGTAAGAATCAAGGGGCAAACTTCTTCCCTGTGGTGACCAGTGACAGAATCCAAGGGAATGGCCTGAAGTTGTGTCAGGGGAGGTTGAGGTTGGATAGTAGGAAAAGGTTCTTCACCCAGAGGGTGGTTGGGCACTGGAACAGGCTCCCCAGGGAAGTGATCACAGCACCAAACCTGACAGAGTTTAAGAAGAGTCTGGGTTCAGGAGGTCTTCTGTGTATAGACAAATGAAATAAATACATATAAATACATGTGTATCTTGGGGGGGGGAAATGGTATTAGATTGAAGAATCATCTGCAGTAAAAAAGCAGCAAGTACCATCTTTCATAGCTAGATAGTTAATATACTACCTCCTCACATTTGTTGAAAAAATAATAGAATGTCAACTAACATGTATCAAAAACATTCCAAAGGTAGTATAATTTAGCCCTCTTTTGCTGAGAAGTGAAGTTAAATATTGAATGTACCACTTAGAGATTACCGTGAAAGTCTGTTCTAAGAATTCAACTTTCTGCTCTTTTACAGACTTCCACCAGAAGGCTAGTATAGCTGCCTTTTTTTTTTTTTTAATGTGGTTTTGATGTTTTTCTCCTTCTTGTTTCCTGAATTTAATTATTCTGACGTGGATTGTTTTTTTCTACATAGGAAGGTATAGTATTAAACAGCTTGATTTCTTATCATTCTCACCATAAGAACCAGCCTTAAAGCTACTCATGCCAGGAGGAGTTTTGCTATTAACTTCATTTTTAAAAGATAAAGTTTAAAATTTCTCATGGCAAAACGTATCTAAACATATCTCAATTTGTTCAACTGCTACCTACAAAGCTTACTTTAGGACTGCAGGGAGGTAGGGAGCAGACCTCTAGAGAGAATATGTAAAGGTCAATGAGTTTCTTACTGATCAAATGATCCCTATTCCTCCCAGTTCCGATCCCCATAAACAATGATTTGCAGCTACCTGTTGTCAGACTCACGGTGTTATGTTTGCAGTGGTAAGATCCGCACCACAGAGGTCTGGTGTGTTATACACGTGTGTAACATCTGTATGCATATGTATCTCTTGGAAAGAAAAAAAATGACTGGTCAGTGAGTCCAGGAATACCCTCCAAAGCCTCCCTGGACATGACACAGAGACTGCTGAGGCATTTTAGAGTGCTTCCAGCTGGGTAATTCAAACTCTGTATTTGAGCACAGCCGTGCCCTTCTCAGCATCAAGCCTGCAATTGCTGGCTTTTCAAACAGCCAACGTGCATTGTCATCTTCCCCATCAGCCTTTCTATGTCCATTAATATAAAAAAAGTAGAGGTGTAAAGAGATATGTATGTATTGAAATACACAAATGCTTATCAAAACATGGATAACAGCATTAATATATTAGGAAGTTGCAGAAACAATAACAAAACGCATTCGGAGCACAGTGCTTTGAATACTGATATTCAAAAAAATAACAACACATAGAAATCACTTCCTAAAATAAAGATCAAAGGACTTCTCAAATGCCATTTCAAAGCCTAGCCTAAAATATTGGATTAGCATACCCAGTTACTTTTATATCTCTGTATATTTAATATAAGGAAATGTTTTTATATCACTTCATAGTTATTATTAAGTTATTATTTGGTAACGTATGTGTATATTTACCGTAAAAGACAACCAGCACATTTTGTACTTGATACCTTGGGGGAAAAATGCTTATAATATTCCTACAATACAACATTTTTAAAAAATCTTATACGAACTGGAGTTTAACCCGTTGTTCCTTTTTGTATTCCAATTATTCTGAATAAAATCATATGTTGTTATGAAGAAAAGGGAGAGAAATCACATGCAGAAATTCCTCTTAACACAGCTTTAGTGTGCTTAGTGGCAGCCAGGAAGAACGGCCATCCAGGATGGATGTACTGTTATGGGTGAAATTTTTGCAATACAGGAAAGCAGCATTACAAATACAAAGAAGATAAAGCAGATCTTTCACATTTAGAGACATAGTAAGGTAAAACTTGAATCATGAGAGTAGCAGCATGACTATCAATTGGAATAAAATAAATCTGGCATGGCAGCCACTAAGTAGCCTTCAAACTAAGGCTGGAGCTGAAACCTGCTCTGTCATAACCCTTTGAATTATAATACTCAGCAACTGCAAATTCTGTGAACATTTGAAAAAACCATGGGCTATCCGCATACAAATAGCTACCAAGTTTCACAGAATCATAGAATCACAGAATATGCTGAGTTGGAAGGGACCCACAAGGATCATAGAGTCCAACAGGACCATCCTCAAGAGTCACACCACGCTCCTGAGTATGATCAAGGTTTGATTATCATGGAGTTCGTTTTTGTTGACCGATAAGAATCACACCTAGTTTCTCGGACTGAAAACAAACAGATTAATATTTCTTGTTCTTGTTTCCACTTCCTCTGTTTCATACTTAAATGTCAGAACAAAATCAGTGGTGAAAAGCTTCATATCCAACAACTGTCCCTTGTAGGAGTGGCTCAGTTGGATCTATGCTCTTCATTAAAGGGATGGACACATAATGAGTTCCAAAGGAAATACTCTGTCACATCATGTATCAAGCCTGTGGTCGTCAGAAGTCTGCCTGGGAAAATTCCCAGCCATAGGTACACAGTGACTATTCCAGGCTTCTTAGCAATCGCAGTTCTGACCCATGTCCATGCAAGTCTGCTATTTCTTTCATTTTTTTGCAAATCCCCATTCCTTCCACAGCTGTCCCTTTTTCACTTTCAGAAAAATTTTTTGCCCTTCAGCCCCAGTGACTGCCTTAGTCTCCTATTTTGATAAAGTGGTTCTTCCAGGCTATTGTCTCAAACATTATTCAAAGTAGAAAATATTTTAATAGTAAATATTTCCAGATACAATACTGTTATTAGTCCTCTGCCAAGGACTACAACAGGTACAAAGTTGCTAATGAATTAACAGCGAGATCACCATGACATCATTGGTATAAACCCCAGAATTTATATATAATAATCAAACACAAAATCCACCCACAGGCATACATTCCTGCAGATTTGTCACATTCATAGATCAAAATGAAACAGGAGTACAGAAAGGAGGAAATCTTTTCTATTTCCAAGTATCTATTAATAAAACCCCAGTTCAGTATTGCTCTTATGTTTATGGTAGAAAGAGTAAATCCCTCTGTAGTCTGAACTGATATCAATTTCAGATTCACACCTTCCCATGGCAGACGGGTCACTGATATACCAGGCAGATTGATCTTTAATATTTTTCAGTTTAAAATAAAAACGATCCAATTTTCACTTCAAAAATCACACCTGTGTAATGTTCACTTCAGGTAGAACACAGGGCCTCAATTACATCTGAAGTAAAAGGGTCCCAGGGGCACTCATGTTCACTAAAGATATGCTGTTGCTGGTCCACTGGAGGGCAGCAAAATATTTACTAAAGAGATTCCTCTTTCAATGTCCTCATCACTGAGTTATCCCAATAAATGACTTCATAAAAGCCTTGGAAGACTTCGGTACTCCATTTGGTTTACAAGACCTTACATATTTGTTTATTTTAGTAAGAAGCAAGTTTTTCGAATATTTGAGACTATTTTCACATCAGAGATCGTGCCTTAAAATAAACGATGCTTCCTGTATAAACAACTGTGGTGCTCTCATTCCTCCCAGAGCTAATGACATCCATATCAAGAGGAGAAGGCTAATACTGGTCTACCTCAAAGCTCTCTGGAAAGCTTGTGTAAATTTACCAATGGTTTAAATGCAACTGCAAATCTCCAGCACAGCTGTATTGGCATGCCGATCATCTTGCATCATTCACTTGGTTTGAGCACAGTTTATCTCAGGTTTTAGCTTAACAGAAAGGGGAGTCAGCAGTACTAATGTAATAGTTTGAAGATTGTCCTAAGTTGAAAGCCAAATTAAAAAAATATTTTAATGAATCTGTTAATGGATTTTGTATAATGTATAATCTGAATATCAAATATATCAAGTTTACATTGATTTTTCATGAAAAGCTACTGATAATAACCTTCCATGTAGTGACAGACTACCTACAGAAAGACTGCTAGAATAAAATAGAGCTTGTCTTCAGTCTAAATCCCAAGAGCTGTAAAAAGGTCTTTGGTTAAAGGCTGCACATGTGTTTTATAGCTTGTAAAAAAACTCACTCTCTTTGTGAAATGGTTGGGCTATCCTCCTGGAAATTATCTCTCCTACTGATTTTTGTAACGACAACAAGGCAGAAGGCAGAACAAAAAGTCACCACGGAATGGTTCGGAGTCAGGAAGGGTACAGAGGCAGCTGCATTGTGCCTCCAGCATCTGCTCACACTTTATGCTGAGCTGGGGATACCTGTGCCACAGAGCGGCTCCAGCACTGGAGTTTACCCTGGTAGGAGAGCGGAACAGATGCCCACATCCCAACTGCTGTGCCTCTGGCATTGCTTTTAAGCAGTCAGTTCAGGAGCTCAGGCTGAAATATTGAAGAGCACAACACTGAGAACAATGCACACATGATGGACAGAAATTTGAACCATGGAGGGGATTTTTCCTGGCAAATACTGGCAAAATCCAGTGCTTTAAATTGTAAATGAAGCAAAGAGCTATGAGCTGGATGAAGGTATGTATCAGTAAGTGCTTAGATAACATAGTAAGTGCAATGGAGAACCCCTCCTACACCATAAAATGGACTGTAGGGAAAACACGAGATTATTCCCAGTTATATCCCTGGAAATCCAGAACAAAGTAGCCTATGCAAAAGTAGCAATTCTCAGAAACGGAAAAAGTTTTGCTATATTTCTGAGAGTTTGGCAGCTGATGATACTGTCTGCAGTCAAGTATCTAGAGTGAAAGTGAAGAAAATTATCATGTAACAGAACTGCTGAACTGCAAAGAGGAAGGACTGCAGTTGGGGGATGCAGCAAGCTAACAGGGCTCCCTGCAGCACTGTCATACACCCAGCAACAGAATATTTGGAGCTGATGTTTTAGACAAGGTAAAATTCTTGATAGCTCAGTGAAAATACAAAAGACTGGAGATCACTTAGTGAGAGGTTGGATTTCAGCCAGGAAAGAGGAACGTGCTGACAGGATACACACACACAGAATTTTATGGAGTGTTATTCCTAAATTAAAAAACTCCTAAAGTAGCATATTTCAACATGAAACAAATTACCAGCTTCTCTTGGAGCTGGATGAACTATCCATAAGAAATACTTACCTAAGTAGGATGTCAGTATATATAATACATCTTGAGTAATTAAAATGCACAAAGTACCTGTACGTACATCTAAATTATACTTCATGCTTGTGCCTGGCTCTGGCAAATTGTTTTCACTGGCACACGCAGTAGTAAATGTAAGTACAGAGCACACAGTGCTCGTAGAGAAAGTGCCAGCACCAGAGTGGAAATCTTGCGAAAGAAAAGTACTCTGCTCTACAGCATGCAGAGATTGACTGAATAACTGTCCCAGATCGTGCCACATTTGTAAGGTCACAAGGGCTTGCTGAAGTACAAGAGGACAACCAGCACGGGTTTTATCCAGTGCAGTTCTTCTCAACTGGAAAGCATCCATATTATTTCTAAAGCATGTGGAGCTGTCTTAAGTGGTTGTTTACAGTGGTATTTATTGCTATGGAGCCTGATCAGATGGAGAAGTTAAAAGGAACTAAGCCGGAAAAGTGAAACAATAGCAAAGAGAAGGAGTGGCCCAGTGCACACAATAACCAGGTTCACAGCTGCTAAAAAACATCTCACTGTCTCAGCTCCCTGGGACTGAACTGTCCTGCCACGGTTGTCAGAGAAACACCCATGCAAACACTGGAGCTGGTCTTTCCTTTCCAGATTTTCTGGCTTCCCACCAGCCCTGGGAGTGTCACCCTGTCCTGCTCACAGTGTGTTCCCTACTGCTTTGGCTGTGAGGTTCCCCTTAGCTTCCACTGGCTTGTCTCTGCCTGCTTACTTTGGCCCTTTTATAGCACTAAGAGCCATGAAAGGGTCAGGAGATTCTTCTCAGCCGTGTCAAAATGCACAACACTTTATACCACTGTCATGAGAATCAACACACAGTTTCTTCACAGCTGGAAGCCTGGCACTGCGTACTGAGGTATCCCTTGTCTTGGCTATTACCTGGCCTGGTTACCCAGTATCTTCCCTGCCTGAAAATGCTAGATTACCTTCACCTTATGCAAAAATATGACAGATAATGCCTTTTATTCTTCTATCAGCTCCTTGCCCCCATCTCTACCACTAATTCAATGCTTTCTTCTTATATTTCTCCTTTTTAGTTCAATATTTTTGCCAGGGCAGCAGGCGGCTCACTTGGAGCAACAGCTCTGACCTGGAATATAGCAAATTGACTGTGATTTAAAGTTCACCTATAAGCACAGAGTTCTGATCAGCCCAGAACACATAAAGCAAAGTCTAAATACATTAGCTTTTATATATGATAGTCCTGACATCGCAGACTTACCTGTATTACTTCCTGGGATTTTCCAGAGACAAACACAGAATATCTGCTAAGAGCCTCTCAGTCACAGCTATCCCTTTAACAGTGTTTATAGATAATAAAGCGAGAATTATTATCAAAAGTAGCACAAGAGTGGTTTATACTCTTTTCCTGCAGTGAGAGATTAAACCCACTGGAAAAAAATATACTAGATACAACTCTATCTTGATAAACAGCTTGGGAAGAGCCCAGAAACAGGCAGAAATAAGATACTTATTGCATTTGATGGATGTTGGACAGTGTAGCCTGGTTCTGTTCAGAAAAATACAGTTTTCCTGTCCAGCAGGGCCAAGGACAGCAAGGAGGCAGCCAGGGCTCCTGCCCTGGTACAGCAGTGCTTTACTGTCCTGGGCTCTGTTTCCTGAATTATACGCAACAGTGGCAAAGCTGCAGCTGGGAATAGAAAAGTAGCTTGCCAAGCAAGGGAGCAAACGATGGCCGGGAGAGAGGCACCTCGCAGCTGCGACAAACAATCTGGGTATGTGCAAGAAACCAAGAAGCCAGAGGTCCCGAAGAATGGCAGGAGCAGAGCAACAGGACACAATGCCAGCTCTGCAGGGGCTCGTGTGCTAAACGATAGCCTGGGTCTCCAGGGAGGAGGGAGAGAGAGATGCCTATCTCACAGCTTTTGTACAGGCTAAACTGCAGAATGGCTCCTTTGTCTCGGCCCCTTATTAGCTCTAAAAGCCATGAGGCATGCAGCCAGATGGCCAGGGCAGCTTCCAGGTCCAGGGAGTGGGGGAGGGAAAAAGAGGGAAAGCTTCATTCCTGAAGTTTGCACTGATCCCTGATGCTTAGAGAACAAAACTCCGGGGAGTACACACAGCTTCGGTGGGTAACTCAGCGTCTCTGACAGCTAGAAGGCACTCATAGGCAAGGAGGAGAGCTGGGGATGCACCTATAGACATATGGTCTTAGCTGCTTAGACCTGCTTTGAGAGATGTGTGTGATTTCAAAGCGCAAATGGTGAATGGGATCTCCATTTGCTTACCATGACACAGGTATGCCAGGAACAAATACAGTTTTAAAAGAAAGACCCACAACCTTATGATCCCTGAGAGCCATCACTCGGGGAGGTGCCCAAAATAGAAACTGTGTAGTGGGTGCCAGAGGCAGTGAGGCAGCATGACCCAGAAAATGGATGAAAAACAAGTGGTGAGCAACAGAGAGGTATTTTTGTATTAACCCTGCCAAATGAATTATTTATACCTTCATCTTCTCCTGTTGGTATGACTGAGCTTTTTAAAGGAAAGTTACAGCTAGTTTCTTCTACAGCTAGTTATTTAATGAGGCAGATAAGCAGTTCTACCAACCTCTGGTGCATATAGATTTCAGGAAAACTCTTAAGGAGGGCAGAAAGTGACAGTTTACAAACAGATATTCTGGGAACAACAGGACATCAGGACTATCTAGACTGTAAACAGACTTTAGGCAGCAAAACTACATTAAACGCTGAAAATGTGTAGCTTCGAGAGAGACATCCATGGCATGAAATGCTGGTTAGAGGAACTGGATCCTGGAAAGGAGTGGAGTTGACCCAAGGTGTCTTTGCTGTCCAAGGGAAGCCAGTGATAGGCGAAAGGCAGGCAGGCAAATATACATAAGCAGGACAGGGTTCTCCAGTTCATGGGAGCTGAGTGCCTTGGCATGAGCATACAGAAGCACTTGGAGAACAGAAAAAAACCTCAAAGCAGCTAGACTGCAGAAACCACCCTGAAAGCTTCAAGGCAAGGTCATTTCTGTCTTGAACAGCAGCATCTGACCTGCAGCACCCACAGAGCTGACACCTACCTGCAGCCCATGCCTGCCTTCATATTCCTCTTTTTCCAAAGCCCTAGAGCCCCTCTTCTGCATTACCAAAATCCAGTTGTCACTCCCTGAATGACTGAAACCACCCAAAGGGGTGAACAAGAGCTTCTGCCTTTTTCTCCTTAGGTCTGTTCATGTAATGGTGGAATAATGGTCATCCTCAAATGTCCATAAGAGACTATGCAGCTCATCACTGAACTAAACCCTTTCAGTCAAACTTTGGATATTTACAAGAATAGCATGTATGTATAGATATTTATTTTACAGAATCCTAATAATGGGTTCCTACCACCTCCCACTTCTCCTTTCAACAACCTCCAGTGCTTAGCTATCTTTACTATTATATTAGTTTATTTTCCCTTCAAATTTAACAGAAATCTCCCCTACTGCTAGTTAAGAACATTCTTCTTGCACTTTCCCCACTGGAACATCATGTATTCCTTCCTCCTTGGAGTAGTCTTTAAAATATTTTAACAAACACTGTTATCACACCTCCCCTCAGTCTTCGCTAGACTAAACATCACCAGTGCCTTCAAGTCATAGGACATGTTTTTTTTTTAAAACCTCTATCATTCTTTTTCTTTGCTTCTGGACTCTGTCCAGCTGGTCCAGATCTTTCTTGAAAGTGCAGTGTCCACAGAATCACATCTGAAACTTTACCAATATATTAAATACTAAAATAGTCACTTTGGACACCTCATTATACAGTACCCCTGATGTTACATCTCACTGCTGGATTTGTAGTTTTTAACCACTGGTTTTTTCCCCTGCAGGCTTTCAGAGGGAAAATACAACTTGGGATGTTACCAAGACAGTTGGGGAGAGCATTACAGACTCCCAAGGCAAAAATCTGATGTCTCTGTGTAGAACACAAGGTCAGATGCCAGGGTAGACTTGAGGTTCTTCCTTGTACTAGTTTATACAGACTTGATAGTGAATTTGCGCTGACTCATAGCAAGGTGCACAACTATTTCCATGAGAGTATTTCTATTACTATTATAGTACTTTTTGGGTTTCAGGTTTGTTTTTTTTAAAACTAGAATTACTTCTTCAGCACTAAATTGCTTCTTGATACATTGTTAGAATTTGTACCAGTAAAAAGCGTGAGAAGGAAGAAATACAGATAAAACTACTTATACACAAAAAAGCATATGCTGGGACAGATAGGCTGTTTTAAAATGGTAATGGTTTCCTGACTTTGTGAGGAGAAAGTTAAGAGTATGAAACAACCATCACCATAACCATCACAGAACAGAAAATAGTATATACATGAATTAAGACTGATGTTTAATTATTTACTATAATTAAACTGCTACAATTAAATTAAATTTGTTTAACTAATTGTTTTAAGTATCTAGTGGACTCTGTGGCAGGATCTACAAAAGTCTTTAGTTATCTTTCTTGAGTATAGAGATCTGCAAGACTTCCTCCACTGCTTGTTTGTTGGTTGGTTTTTTCCCCCCCATTTGGCATGAAATTTAGCATTTAATTGCAGTTTTTAAGTTAGCTTATAATTGCCTACCAACTTTTTCTCAGGGAATAATCTGACTCATACAATCTGGCATCATCATCCCCCCCAGGACTGCATGTTTGTCTCAACCAGGCCAGATGTATAATAAAAGCTTTTAAGGTTTTTCCGTTTCTTGGTTTGTCTTCTTCTCCTGACCCATCTCCAAAATTTCCTTCTTTCTGGTGACGCAAGAGTGTGCAAAATCTGTGCAACAATACCCATGTAACCAGCCTGCTCTTCCTCACAAGATACAGACTACACAAGATATTACCTGCTTCTAATTTTGCAACACTTGGAAAATTACCTACATTTCACATCCTAAAGTATCTGCATTTGTCCTTGTCAAAAAGGCAGGTCTCTTGAACTTATTCCGCCTGTCAGTCAAACTTTTGTCGGCTTTGTACCAAAACCATTAAGCTGCTCTGTTTTCTCATTCACCGTACGTCTCTTTTCTTCTTGATTCCTTCATTATCTCTGCTACTTTCTTTCTGGTCTTGTCCCCATTTATGGTCTTTTTGGTCTTGGTCATATTTCTATTCAGATTCATGAGGAGCCTGAGTTAGTGTTTAGAATTAGCAAACAGGTGGGTTAGTGGACACTGAGGAAAGATGCTTGTGGGAGGGAGAAGCATGATACCTGCATTAGTCACACCAATAACACCAACACTCTTTGCCAATTGGGTTGTACCAGATAACTGTGGGAGCGGGTTAGATTCCTGGTTTTAAATTGTTGCATACCCTCACACTCTAACTTTAGAAACTGGCTCAGTTACATAATGTGAAGTTCATCCAAAAATGTAAAGATCTTCCAAACTTGAAAGCTGCAGAGAGCAACTGCAGTAGGCAACCCATCCAGGTCTTGCACCTAACCCAGGAGACTTGCAACCACCCAATCACCTTGTCAGATGTTGACACAAAGAGTAAGGTTTTAAATTCTTAGCTAAACCTACAGAATCTCTGGAGCAACAAAATTAACAAAAGAAAACAAAGCTGAGTAAGAAAAGAAAAAAAAAAGAAAAATCCAGAAAACTTTTTTCCTGCAAATTTAATTTGGTGTGCTTACTCCACAGAGAGAAAGGCATCTGTGTTGAACAGGCTGGAGATTAAATTTTCTGTGGTCAGCATTTAGCATCGAGTCTCCTCTGAGAATTAATTTCACCCAAGGAAATGAAGAACTGCTCAGGAGAATGAAAACCCTAGATAGCATATGCCTGGGTAGCAGGAAGAGGAAAAAGGAACATGTTGCGTAGAGATCAAAATGGCTTGTGGAGATGGAAGGGCTCAGCACAGCCAGCACAGAGCTGGAGCAGACTCCTCCAGCAGCATGTGTGAGGTGTCCCACTCCCACCTGACAGTGCCCTGAGGACAGAATGCCCCCAGTGCTAAAAGTGCATTACTAGAACAATCCTGTCTCTGCAGGCAGCAGCTGAGGTGTGGACAGGGGGATTGGTGCTGTCTGTGCACCAGTCAAACATTCAGGAGAGGGTTTGGGGCACATCACAGCAGGCTTTCAGCTGTGCTCCCTGGGGATGGGCATCAGCGCTTGGGAACCTCTGACCCGCAGCCCGCTGTGTGGTTGTTATCTTGTGCAGACAAAACTCACAGATAGACGATCGACTTCTGAGACAAAAGATACTGATAACTGCTGGTGGTACCTGTGCTAACAAGCTCCTTCAAAGATGGCAAGTGTATCAATAGCAAAAAATTGAAGCCACCCATCAAGAAAGAGCTGTCTAAATAACCAAGGATGCCAGCAACACCTTAGGATGAACTGTCAAGCCATTCCACAGCCTGTAATTTCACATTTTTACCCAAATCCTAGATGATAGGGCAGCGTAAGCCCTGCTTCCCAGGAGCATTCAGTGGTTTTGCACAGAGCAGCACTGCACTTAATCTGTCATCCAAATTCTTCGTTGTTCATGGAAAAGTCACCAGAATAGCATGGGAGCAGCTGGCCTAATTGCTTCCTTTCTTTACCATCTATGGATGCTTCTGTCAACCTAGCCTCCTTTACTGGACTGGGCTTCTTTACAGCTCCTGACCTTCACCCTCGTGAGAGGGTTTGAGACATCAGCTTCGCTGTCCACTTTCCCCTATGTTTTTTCAACCAGTCTCTGCCCATCACGGTCATTCAAAGTAGTTACTCTTTTCCACAACTCACCCTGCTACTCGGACAAAAGGGCTGTTTTTCTGAAGAATGGTTTAGACAGGTTATTTTCTTCTTCAATCAGGCTAATGTTCTTTTTTTTTTTTTTTTCAGTTTTCCAGGTTTGTTTTTTTTTTTGTTTGACAGCTGAGTTTCATGTTAAATTCACTTTTAAATTCCTAGTGCAAAGAATTCTTCTTTGGTGCAAAGTAGATATGGCATAGAGATCACCAAAGTCCTATAAACATCCCACCTCCTTCTTCATTCCTAATATTCTGCCTTGTTTTTACCAGCAATCAGTATCTAGTCTAATAGAGATCTGTAATATATGTGGTAGAATATCACTCCCTACAAAACAGCATTAGAAACAGCAGCAGAATTACTACAGAAATAGCACAGCGTTAAGTCATTTGCTGGACACAGAGCAGAGTTAAACAGGTACTGTTTTTCTAGACTTCGTAGTGGCCTTAAGTAATGACCAGCAATTGAAATTTTTATAGTAACTTTTTTATTTTCCTTAAGCTCTATTTTTGTTTTTAACTCCAACTTGTTTTAGATCCTCAGTCCAACCACACCATGATCTGATTTCAGCAGAGGGGACATAGCAGTCCCTTCAGCCAGTGGTGGTGACCCTTCACAACCAGCTGGGATTGGGATAACTGCAGCATCCCTCAGTCTCGGTAGTTTTATCTCAGTCCTTTAAATGCCAAGAGAAAAGTGGCAAATCTGTCAGGAATACAGATTTCTCAGGCCTTTCTGCATGGCTGGTGAAATTGTGCTTAGAAGATGCTTCTGACAGGAAGGCTGTTGGAAACTGCACGGGACAACTGCAGCATACCCAGTAGGACAGGACTCCCTTTAGCATATTTGAATAGAAAGCCATTTTTGACTGAGTAGTAGTTAGAAGACTTGCATCTGCACTTAGCACCTGAAAGCTATAGCAATTGATTTTTGTAATGCTGGATCTTTTTTTCCCCACAGCAACCACACCAGAACAAGGCAAGCTGATACAGAGAGAAGGCATGGACTTAAAAAAATAGATAAAAGTCAAAAAGTAAAGAAAAATTAATTAAATCTACACTTGGGAAGGAAAGTACTGATCAGAAATACAATGTTAGTTACCCCGTAAAACTCTCCATCTTCATATTTTTCACATATTTAGCTAGATAGCAGGTTGCAAATGAAGGAGAATGCTCGTGAGTCAAACCAGCTCTCATACTAATAACACTTTTTCTGGGTATCTCTAAGAATATAACTGGAAAAATACAAGTTATAAATCTGGCAACATAACTAATTTTATTTTTAGACAAAATACAGTTCTTAAAAACATCAGTGGTAATGGAAATTTCTTTATGAGACCCACCTCTGCCCTTATTTATTAGATATGTCAGTGCCTAGAATAAAATAATTTTTCATGGCTTTATTCTATTAAATTGACCTAGAATAGAGTGATTTTAATCTCTGCTCTTTGCTGGTAACCTTTACGATGCGTCACATGGGCTTATCTCCTTATCTCCAATTATGCTTTTGATCCTACCTTTGTAAACATCAGTTTCATTTTCCCAGTCTCAGTTTCCTGCAACAACCAAGATTACTGTTCCTTCTGCGACATCTCTACAAGGGAAGGATTTCTATTCACAGGAAACACTGCTTCCTAATGAAAAAATGTTTTTTCCAGCCACGTTTAGGTAACTGAGGTGCAGCACCCTGCCAGGCAAAACATGATCTCTTCTAATTTAAATGTTCTTTAGGCTAAGCAGATACATACAAAAGTACTAAACATAGGATCCAAGCACAAGACTTCAGTTTCTCTAATTATTATTTCTGAAATTCAGAACTTCATTGCTAGAAATTATCATTGCTCACATTTTAGCAGCAGAATTGAAGCAGCCCAAGTTGTGGATGATTTGCAGCTGGATCCCCATGTTTTTACAAACAGCTGGACCCCTGTACCCCTTGAACTTTGCAGGCTTAAGCTACATCTAAGAAACATGCTTAATGTTAAGCATATTCTGCTCTGCAGAACCTGGCAGAGATGCAAAATGCCACCTGAAGCATTTACCCAATTTATTTGCTTTAATCCCATCTTAGTGCAAGGAGAGATGTGTTAATTATCCAAGATTTGTTCTGGTATGAGAAAACAAAGTGTACACAACTCACACCAGAATGGGGGGAAAAATGTACATTTTCCATTAGGAAATACGAAAACAAGTGCATCTTTTGTTTTCTGTTAGAACAGGATCCAGATCAGGATAGTTTATATGACATTCCTGGAGGGAACATACTGTTGTGCAGCATGTCATATCAGATCTAGGAATGAATCCCTGAAACTAACACTTGCCACAAGTGTTAAGAATTCTTTATTTTCTGTACTCCAAGGGATTTTTTTCTAGTGTGCTGATAAATACTATCTGACAACATCTGAAATCTAACATTCTCTGCTTGCAGAGGGATGACACAAAGGATGGCTACATCAGCCTCAGTAATGTGATAAACCTCATCCCCTCCATAGCTGAGTGCCATGCCCAGCTGGCTCCTGTTCTGGCAGCTGGCTAGGCTGCCGAGCAGCACTAATAGGCATTTTGGGTTTTGTCTTGCAAGATCTCTGCACGAGGACTATTCAGCACAGAGGCACTGCCCCAGCAATCACCCTCTCTAGTCTGCGTTGAAACCATTCCACACAAGCCGAAGTACACTTTAATCAGGATTCACTTCCAGAGCAATCCTGTTAGCTTAATTGAGTCTTCAGCATTCCAAGAAAAACAGTCAAAAGGAGAGCAATCCTGCAAGCTGGGGGAAGAACCATCTACCTCCAGTCTGCCTCTCCAAAAGAGCTGATCTAGGATTACAAAATGCCTCTGCATGTAGCAGCAAGACATGAGATGTGTGTCAAGCACAAGAAAAATGATTATAAAAATTTGACATGACAGATAAACATAGAAGACATTAACAATAGCCAGTTTTTCATAGCCTGTTTAGATCCCTTGGATAAGAGCAGGCACTCGATTAACCAAAAATTCTAGCCAATAGCTGATGTTATTTCAGCATTTTTCAAATGCTTCAACTAGAACCTTGTCAAAATAAACGGTGGATTTGTGCTGTATGTGCTTATATGGCAAGGTTGATCCATGCTGATACTATTACAGTGTTGTAAAGCATAAAATCTAGTTAATGGTTTCTGCCAAACCATGAATCAGTTGCAAAATAATGACCTGAAGTATGTTCTTTTTTCCATTCTCTAATATTTCTTCACAGCACAACCCAAACAATTGCTCATAATTAAACTGATTGGAGAAGCAGACACTGGCAGGAAATACACTACTGGCACTGTTCCTATAGCACTTCATTGTACTGAATTTAGAACAATTACATCAGTTCCTTTCATTTTGCAGAAAAAGAGGAGGGGAACTCTGCTTTTTATCTTTTTTCTCTCTACAAGCAAAATCAACATTTATCAAATCTCCTGAAGTAGATTTGTGTATTTTTAATCAACAGCATTAAGTGCATCCCTGCTGCCTTTGCCCACCCTGTTTCACCTTCTTTATGGATGCTTTGTATTATTAGTATCCATCAGGGTATTTTTTTAGGAAAACATAAATAGATTAGCTTTTAATAATGGAAGGACAGAAAATCAAGCATATACAACAAGCAAGCAAAGGTACAGACAGAAACTAGAGTCCACATTTAAAAATAACATGACCTATGACTTCTTCCACATCTATGAAGCAAGAGTTGTGTGCACATATTATAGAGCAGAATAACATCCCACAGCACTGGAGGGAAGCTAAAGCCAAATTACACTCTTGAGCAGATGTGTCCAGTTCAAACAAAATTTGAACAGAGACAAAGGGTTTGCTGATACCTGTAGAGACAGTCAAAAGAACACTGCATGAAACTGTCCCTTCACCTTCACAGTAGTTTTGGACACCACACTAGTCTTAGCTCCCAGCACTCTAGGAACTTTTCTTTCCTGCACAAATCTAAAAGCATTCAGCTCCATTTGAGCACTACAGCTCACGGCTCTGTACACAGATAGTAGCCACATTTAGGAGGTGCTTTAGCCAAATGAATGACTTGTATTGCAATGAGTCTCATTTTCAATTCCCATGGCCACCTTGACAGAGCAGGCAAGGATTTGTCTTCATTTTGCAGTGCCTAATCTACTGGGCAGCTCACAAAGTAAGAGAATGAGGTATTCCTAAAGCAGTTCCTTGCTCCCAGCAGAACTTGTGCAAGTTTGGGCTTGCAAAAAAGGCCAGTCACAATCTGGCAGTCAGTTAGATACTCATGTATTCAATTAAAGTGCTTTTTCTCTCACACATGCCCAACGACATAGCACTTCCCATGAGTGGCTGTGAATAGATCTTTGAAGAGGTTCTCACAGAATGAATGTACCTCTGTTTCCCCCAAGTGCTGAATAGAGGGCAAACTTGGTTCAGAAATATAATCTATATTAGTATATTTATAATAAGTGAGATATATGCATTCATATCTCATTCTTTATCCATGCAGACTTCAAAACAAAATCCAGAGTGGTTTTGGGCAGGGGGATGGGGAGGAAAGTACTTGTGAATTGAGCACTGTGCAAGGAATGAGGAAGATATGGCTTGCAGCTTGCCTTGAGAAAATCCCTATGTTTCTTTGTCCTTCTCTTTCATGGTTTTAAGTCTTGTCTACCTGTATTAACAGCTCCCTAGGAACCATAGCCATGGCTGATGCTCCTCAATTCAGTAGTACTATAAATATCAAATTTCATTAAGAATAAGATTTTGTATGTTCTAAAGATGAGGTTATAAGTCACAGAATCAGTGAATTGCTGAGGTTGGAAGTGACCTCTGGGGATCATTTAGCCCAGCTCCCCCACTCAGAGGATGGCCATCTACAACATACCACTCAGGACTACGTCCAATCAGGTTTTTAATATCTCCCAAGGATGTCTCTACAGCTTGTCCAGGCAACCTGTTCCAGCATTCAACATCTTCATAGCAAAAAGTCTCCAAGTATTCTTCCCGTAGTCCAACTTGCACAGGATACCACTCGGAAGAGCCTGCCTATGCTCTGCCCCGATCAGATAAACATCTCTCTCATTTTACAAAAAATGCATCAGTCCCTTCATCCTTGTAGTAATTTGCTGGGCTCCCTCTAGTACCTCCATGTCTTGTACTGGGAAGCCCAGAAGTGGACACAGCACCCCAGATGTGCCCTCACCAGGGGTGAGCAGAGCAGAAGGATCCCCTCCCTCAACCTGCTGATAATGCTTTTGCTAATGCAGCCCAAGAGATTGTTGGCCACCTTTGCCACACTGCTGACTCACAATCAACTTTGTATCAAAACCAGGAGCCCCAGATTTCTTCCTGCAAAGCTGCTTCCCAGCTGGTCAGGCCCCAGAATATCCTGGTGCTTGGGGTTATTTCTTCCTAGGTGCAGGGTTTTGTACTTGCCTTTGGTGAACATCACGTGGTTCCTGCCTAGTGTTTCTCCAGCTTGTCAAGACCCTTCTGAATGTCAGCAGAACCCTCTGATGTGTCAGCCACTCCTCCCAGCTTTATATCATCTACAGAGCAAATTCCAGACCCAAATAAACATGATGTGGATTGAACCAGGAGAGGTTTAGATTCAACATTAGGAAAAATTTATTCACAGAAAGGTTTTTCAAACATTGGACCACACTGTCCAGGGAAGCGGAGGTATTTGAAAGACATGTAGATGTGGCATTTTGGGATGTGGTTTAGTGGTGGACTTGGAAATGCTGAGTTAATGGTTTGAGTCAATTATCTTAGATGACTTTTTCATCCAAAATAGTTCTCTAATTCCGTAACAGAAGCAGAAGTACATTTTGACCTATCACCCTAATGGACTCTGGTTGCATGGTTTGCAGAGTCCCAAAGCTGCTGAGGCCACCTAGACTTGAGGATCACCATCAGCTCACCCATCAGAGGCACAGAGGGGCCTCTGTGCAGAAAGGCCATTTGTCTTGTTTGTGCTGCATCATGCCATTCTCAGTCACGAGGATAAATCAATTACACAGGAAAATGAAGGAGAAATAGCAGCTGCTTATTACAGAAGTGCAGCAACTCAAATACAAGTAAAACATTAGCATTTAATTCTTTTTTTTTTTTTTTTCATTTCACGGACAATCTCCTTTTGCAGTTGATTTTTCTGTAGAAGAAGTAGGGTGCCTACTTTCTATTTATAACTTTGCTGGGAAAGATTCAGTGTTTTGGTTTTATTAGAACACTGTTAAATCAGAAACATTCCAGAAGCCAAAACTGAAAGATAAATTCATATTCATATTTGTGTTTCCCTTGAGCCTGTGTTCCCTAACAGCAACACTTGATGGGCACAGTGCAGTGTAACTTTTGACTTCTACATTTGTAACTAACACATCCAATGCCTTCTCCAGCAGATAATACCCTATGAGTAAACACTGACATTTAGCTATTTTTGAAATTAATCATAATTTAAATTTCCAGAGAAGCCAGGATGTATTTTCTGACAAGGAGGATTAAATTTAGTTTCCTAAACAGACATAATTAAGTAATGATGTGCTTGAAAGAGAGGGATAGTCTTCTCAGTTTGAGGACTTGATGAAGACTATTGTGTGCCAAACCAGTTTCCTGATTATCCAGCAAATTTCCTGAATATTCCCAGCCAAATTGCTTAATCTGTTTCTCTGTTTCCTATCTGCAAAGGTGGCATTTTCTGGCTTCCCTTCTTTCCACTCTAAAGAGTGGTCTTTAGATGTAAAATGTTAAGAGCAGAGCAGCACTCTACAGAGGTTACAGTTACCAGAACGAGGGACCAGCAGTGACACAGCAACCATGTGTTTGTATCTAGGACCCTCCCTAAGAGGGCTGAACACTTCCGCCCTGGAGATGGCTTTGGTACATGCTACCTTTAGAAACAAGATATATTTGAGCATTTGCTCTTTGGACCACGTTGTTCAGAGTAGTTCTAACTTCACCAAGAGGTGTTTCTCTGCTCTCCCATCTCATATGCTTTTTAATTTTAAACATCTCTTTGGAACAAAACTCAGATAACACACCTCTAACATAAGAGAAAGTTTGGAAGTACACAGAATGCTCACTCCATTCTAAATCAACCACCTGTTGGCCTCAGGGAAAAAAAAAAAAGGAAAAAAAAAGAAAAGGAAAAAAGGCAAGAAAAAAGTGTTTCAGTATATTTTGAATTCCATTCTCCAGGTAAACTATGTGCTAGGAAGAGATATGTGTGAACAGGAAAATACACCCTAAAGCAAACTATTAAAGTTAGGCTTGCGCTTACCTGAGATTTTTCAAAGTGCTCATATATATTGACTTTTGCATTCTCACATTGCTCTTTACTTCACCGTATATTCAACAGAAGTACCAAATAGTCTCATATCATTTTTCCACCCAGTACTATGAAATCTAAGAACAAAAAACCAACCCCCTGTGAGTAAGAAATGCCATCACTATTCTGCCAGCTTGGCTTGTCATCACTGTCAATACAGCTTTAGTGAGAGAGGAAAAGTGCTGGCAGACCGCCATAACCACTTCACCAAACCAGACAACAAAGAGTTAGAGATTTGAGAGTCACCATCAGAAGTGCTGGAAACAGAATGTGTTTTGTTATACTAATGTTTATTGGAAGCATAGCATCACCAAAGCATTTCTGAGGCAAACCAAGACTAGCCAGGAAACTATCCCAATGGTATTTTTCATATTTCCAGTAACTTGACTTTTTTTTTTTTAACTACAGTGTGTTCACCAACACAAGTGCTTTATATTGGCTTCTTACAGAACTGTGTCAAGAAATACCAGCCTAAGAAATGCCCCAGTATCATCCAGACTGATACTATATCTTGCTTCTTTACACCATTTTACAGCATCCCTCTAAGTAAAGACTCTCTCAATGTTGTATCAGCTTGAAGAAGCACTGTTCATCTCCTGTTCTACTGCCAGAATAGAGCCCTGCCAAAGAATAGCTCTTGCAAGATACATTAAATCTGAGACTCCTTGGGGTTTTTTGGCCATTCTCCCCTCCTGAAATGCTAACTGAAGAGTAACCTTGACAGAAAACACAACTAAACACTGACTTAAAAAAAAAAAAAACAACCAAAATTAAATGGAACTTGATTTTTAGCCATCTTTCTCCAGGCTTGATCAAGTCAGTCCTAAAGTAGCCTCCCACCTCAATGCTCAGAGCCAGGAAAACAGCTTTGTGCTGAGGTACTTGTTGCTCACACTTTAAGTGACATGTCTCCTGGCTATTCCCACTTGAATTGCACACTTATTTCAGACTTTAATTAGGACCTGTGCTTTATTTTGCTTTCTCTTTGCAATGACATTTTATCACTCTGATAGAGCATCCTTGGACAGGATCGGAATTTGGACAAAACCTTTTGTCTACAAGCACATGGATTTCAGCCTTATTTCTGCTATTCTAAGAGGCATGATTAAATTATACTATAATTTTTTCTGACATGCATTATTAGCTAGATCTTGCCAGCAATAGAAACAGCTGGTGCTCCAGTCTGAGACTACAGATGTGAGATGTATTTTATGACAAAAATATTCCCTTGCAAGTTAATATCACAACAACTCAGTGATGTCTTTTCCTCACAGATTTTAATCCAACTGATTTTATCTCCAACTGTACCTTCCAAACCATGTATACATCCAAATGATCTCAGTTTGATAAGCTGAGGCACTTAATTGAAAAAAACCCAAAAAAACAAAAAAACAAAAACCACCAACCAGCAAAACCGAACTCTCCAAATCATCACTTGATATTAACTCAGCCACCTAAAATATTGCCCATCCAACAGGTGCTTCTGAACATTTTCTACACTTTAAACAATCATAGCCTACATAATCGTTGCACAATTAAATATTTTTTCAGAGTTTTTATTTTATTTTTTTAACAGTCAAATGAGATCACTGTGCCTGAGTTTAAACTCCCTCAACACCATTTGAGTAATCAGATGAAAATATTTGCTTTTATTTATGTAGTACTGGAGACCGCATCTTATACCCTAGAGTTCAATAACACAGCATTCAGGGCCAGAGACTGACTAATAATATATAAAGACTTCATGAAAAGACATTCCTGGACCCAGTAGGCCATATGTGTAAGACAAGGAAGAGCTTCTTGAATCTCTGCCATTTTGATTGAAAAACACAACTCTAGCTGGTAATACCCTTTTTTAATTCAAATTTTGCTATTTAGGAAATTCCTGACTAATTGTCTACTTCTATTAATGTTTCATGAAAGTGTGGGGTAGCAGAGGGAAATAAACCCTCTTTATCACAGCTGTAGCAGAAGCCTTGTTCTCATGAAACCAGGCCATCAAGCAGCTGCCTGTCACCCACGCCAGCCCTGCCCATAGACAGATCACAAACATTTTGTTACTTTCTGCCACCAGGAGGTCAGTTCCCCCCAGTTCAAGGCATCTCTCCTGCAATAGGGGGAAGAGGTTGGTTGTGGCAGCCTAATGCCCTTCTAGCCACCTACAGTCTAATTGAGAATTTGGGCTGGTACTGACCAGGATTATCTTATTGGATGAGATCACTGCAACATTTTTGGAGAGCCACGCACATATTATTGGAAACAGGAGCACAGAGGAGGAAAGGAGCTTTCTCACATGGAAATCTTTAAAGCTACCAAATATTAAGTGTTCATTCAGGGGATGAAGTTTCCACTAGTAATTAAGAAGAGCTTTTCTGTTAGTGAGAGCTACATTAAAATTCTTTTGCATCATAAACAATAAAACCCTCCTCAAAAGTCTAAAAAGACTTCATAAGTCCTGATAAGCCAGAGGGCATAGATGGGCAGGAAAATAAAAAAAAAAAAAAAAAAAAAAAAAGAAGAAGAAAAAAATGCCCTGAATTGTANAAAAAAAAAGAGAGAGAGACATAAATGCCCTGAATTGTATGCAGTTAAAAGATTATTAAAGATCATTTCTTCATTAGTTCATCTCACAGGTAAGCACAGTATGTGTATAAAAAAGAAATCCTATGCAGAAGTCTGTGTTGGTGAGGTGACCATATCAATGGACTTAATAAAGGTTTCCCAGTGTCTGAAAATGCTGTGGTCAGGCTCACACTCTTCCCAAGCATCAGCAGAACTAATGAGGCATCACCTCCCGACAGTCACCACCAGGTCTCTCGGGTGAGGAGGCAGCTGTGCCTGCACAGGGACCATAACCAGGAGGTTCAGCCCAAGTTCAGGAGCTGGGGGTTGCGCACTCTCCTCACCATCTGGCCACAGGAAGGATCACTTCGCCTTTTGTCACAGAGCCACATACATAGGCTGAAAAATTCAGTTTGCTGATTTTAATAGGAAATGCTGCAGAGATGGTGTACAGTTCAGAACAACTGTATGAAGTATTTGCAAATATAATCTGCAAGGAAAAAACAATACCAATGCATGGAAACAGCCTTTACTGCTAGTGTCTTGCCTAACTTGTTTGTTGTTTGTTTACTACATCTCACTGTGTTTTTACAGAAGACATTACATTTGCTTTAAAATTAATATCTATGTTTTACCCTTGAGTTCAAATATACCGAACTGTGCTCTGGATTAATTGCTAACTGAATGGATAGCTATTCAAAGAAATAGTTACTTAATTATTTTTATTTTTCTTCATTCCAGAAAATTAATGCATGGTCACACTCAGTTGTGCTTATTTAGAATGCAAATAGGAAAAAAATAAAACAACCAAAAAACACCCCCCCCCAACAAAAAAAAAAAACAAACCAGAGCAATCATACCAAAGTAATGAATAGCTCATGTCTTTTGGAAAAAACCCTGTTATCTTCCTCTGATCCACAGGACACTTGAAAAGAGGAGAAACATGTCAACATGGTATTATTTTCAAGGAATTCAATATTTTTTACTGGTTTAGGTCTTGAGGATGTGCATGGTCTGCCATGCGTTGATTTTCACTGGTGCCACTGGATCCCAGGAGGATGAACGATTTGAGAACTCAGAGGAAACAGGATTTGCAGCTGCCTTACAGAGATAAATGTGAATGGGAGCAACACAGAGAGAAACACACTGCTTGTACCTGTGTTTGCTGCCAAAGGAACCCAGGAATGCTCAAAATCTCTCTCAAAATCCATGACTGGATTCTCCACCCATCTTACATGGTTTACATTTCCTGAACGTGACTAGAAATGGCGTAAAATTATACGATGGCCCATGCTTTGCACATCCCTGAAAAATATATTTAATGCAACAAAAGGGCGTGTAAGTCATAAAAGCTAGCAGCAGAACTTCCAAACCACTCATGAAAATCTCATTCCATGTTACTCTTAGCTAGAAATAAATTCATGAATTTGGGGTGGGATTCTTTCTACTTAAATTAGCCATTTAAAGGTTAGTTGGCTAGGGCTGAGCTAGTCACTGTAGGATCCCCAGCATCAGTGGAAAGCAATGCACACCTCCCAAGAGGCATGATGAATCACAGAAACACAGTGATGCTTTTTTTCCAGAGCACCCTTCCAACATTGTGCACTTCATGAACTTCTGAGCCAGCATTTGCAGCTTTAAGTTAAAACCTGTCAAGGGCTCCACTGCAGAATTCTTTGCGCTGTTAAAACTGACCACCTTCTCCTGTGCTGTCTTCCCTAGCTTTCAACATGCTATTTACCCTCTGTAAGACCTTTCTTCTGATCCCATAAGTGCTTACTTCTTTGAGAACTTGTTGAGGTGTTTTTTTTTTTTTTGGGAAAGCCATGTGGTCAATCTCAACCCTTGTCCACACTAACTGATTTTTGCAAGGACTTCCAGGCAGCTTCCAAGGCATGACTTCCCTCCAGAACTAAGCCAACTCTTCCACAGTATATTTATTCATTCAGGTTTCTACTATTATCTCACTTATGACTGCTTCTATCATTTTTCCAAGTCCAAACTCATCAGCAGTTTCCATGAGCTTACCAATACCTTTTAATTAAAAGCATCCATTATATATTAGACACTCTTTAATCCTCTCATACTCACATGAGACAAGAGGACTCCAGATAGCAGCTTAGCTACTTCAGCCTTTGGTGAAGCCTGCCTACTCCCTTCACCTTCTTTCATTTCAAATCAGTGTTGCTGGAAGTCACACCCCCTCTTCTGATCAGCAAATGTGGAGATTCTCAATTTTGTTGGTACGTACAAGCCTGTTTTTCTCACCCTCAGTTTGAACTGACTCGTGTCCTGTCCTATACTTTGATCATTGGCTTTTAAATATAGAGATATTTCTTTATCATATGAACTCCTTGCCTCTAAAAATAGCCCAGACACTAAAAACTCTTCCATAGATCACTAGGTCCCCACTATTCTGAGTAAAGAAGAGAAAGATCCTAGAGGTCCTTTCCAACTTAAATTATTCTATGATTCTATGACTTGGAAGAGCCTTGATCAAGCCCCAAAAAGAGGGAAAAAAAATTAATGGTGTTGGATATTTTTCAAAATGTTGTAAAGATCATCATGACCCCCACAAAAAGCGCAACATCAGCTTTGCCTGTTAGAACAGAGCTATCACCACTCAGTCTCCTCCTCCCAGAGGAATAAAAATTATTGGAGATGTTGACAGGGCCTGATTTATGGGTTTGGGTTCTTACTCATATTCAATCATGCAACTTCTAAGAACACATCTATTAACACTCTCATACTTACTCAGCCAGGATTCCAACTAAGTTACACAACTCACCTTCACCATGCTTTCCTTCAACCTTCCAATACAAAAACACAGTTGGAGCACCCTAAGCTGCAATTCAGATTATTTAAACAATTTCAGTTCAGAAGAACTACTTAACTATGAAAAAATAACCCCCAAGCCTCCTTTAGCTTCAGGCCAGTTACCACTTAATTTGCAACAGCAAAACTCTGAACAAGTCTTAACAGAAGGACTTAAAAATACCTCAATACTATCAGCCACCAGCACCATTTTTGTGCAAGTGGTGTAGAATTTAGGCTGCTCTCTCATCCACTATTTCTGAAAAGCTCCCTTTTCCTCTGCAATGTTCCTCTTTCTAAGAAACAGAAATTCTTTTTTATACAGAGATGAGTAACCTACCCACATTTAACCCACCAACACTATTGAAAAGAAGCAAGCAACCAAGCCAACCATCTCTCCCACCTCCATGTCTGCAAACAGGTTACTCAAATTCAGTGGAGAGAACTATTGGGGAAGCACATTTTCTTTGTTCTATAAAATTCCACTCACCTTACACAAGGATATAAACCTCCAAACATCACCACTCCCTTCTATAGCCTACACTCAGAGCAAACATCTAGCTAAATAAATACCTCTCGTCTAGGATGAGCTCGGGTGATACCACACAACCTAAGAACTGGAAACACCTGGAAGCAGTTAGGGCAGCTGCACTGAGATGCAGCAAATGAGGCAATGCTGATTTTCCCTCCCTGTGGTTATTTACAGAATGTTAACAGCAAGTGCTCAGAAATATGTCTTCTTGCCACATACTCTGACAAACATATCTAAAGCTACAGCCCCTCTCTCGGTGCTGATAGTCCTGTTGGTCCTGCGGCAGACATCAAGCTCAGCTACAAGTTCAAATTCTGCTGCTGACTATGGTATGGCATAGCTGTTTGCATCAGAGTTTATTCTTAAGAAATGCTTTAATTTTTAAATTAGGATTGCATATAATTTCTTCTGTATGCTTTTGTGAAGAGATGTGCTGGAGGCACTGTCATCTATTACATTAGCTCCTAAGTGAGAGGCTCACAATAAACCTTAAATAAAGCTGAGGATGCCAAGGCCAGGAGGCTTCACTAGCTCTTTCAACAGTGAATCATCTGCAGATTTCAGAACATTCTGTGGACACTTACCTAGTTCGAAGGCAGCAAAATAGAAAGGCAGAAAGCTGAAAATTATTGCAAAAATACAGGAGCCTAGAACTGAGCCAGCTTTTCTAAGTGCTAAATATACATTATTCACTTAATATGCTTCTCATAGCCATATGCTTTCCAACCCTGCTTCTCTCCCCATCACTTCTGCTTCTTCACTGCAGGAGAATCATGGAGTATACAGGTATAAGACCCTAGGCCACCCTATGTTGTCTTCTACTTATGGTCATCCAGCAGCTTAGGTGAATTTATGATCAACTCCTGTTGTTAAAAGGAAGGTAATAAAAGGGAGAAAATTCATCCCTGTTGATGAGGTTATGTGGAAATTTATGCCACTGAATATGTCGGGATCTGGTTGTGGGACTGATCCTCCCTCTCCCATTTATGCTGGTACCAAAAAAAGAAAGGCTTTTTAAATATAGGAAGATGGAAATTGAATACCACTTCTTTCTTTACAAAAATAGTCCACTAAAACTGAGCTACCTATCACTTACTGGTAAGTGCATAACATGCCTTTTCCGTGAAATTCTGCTACTTCATCCTTGGGTCACAGATGTATAGAGCATCAAATGTTTATTTTCGGACTTTCGTCAATATAATCTTTATAACACAGGGAACAGAATTTTGGAAAGTCTCTTAGTTTTGGGAGTTCTTAGTATCAAACTAAAGTAGTTAAATAATTTTTGGAAGAAGTTAATTAAGTAAGGTATAACATCTGGAGATAGATTTAGGGTTTCAACAGAATTCCTAATCCTATTTAATTTACTGTTAATTGGATTTCCAATACTGGATGATTCTCTCCATACAGTAAAAGAACTTCCCTACTTTTCCAGTTCCATCCTCCCCTGTTTTGCAATCACCAACAAGCCACAGTAATCTACCTCATTCTTGGATTCTTTTAGCTGGCACTGGATTTCTCAGAGGCTGGTCACAGCTCTAATATTTTTGTAAAGTTACAATGTAGCAGTTAAAAAAAAAATCCATAAAGTTGCATAAAGAAGCATTACAAATATATTTAAGCTAAGACCACAATATACAAGGTGCTTCAGGTAAGTGCCAACACTACCTCATGTGTAATGAGCTGCTCTGTCCATCTGTGATACAAGGAACTGAACTATGTACATACTCTTGTCAAAGGAGTTAGATTCGTCATCCCTATGCCCTCCCCCATCAGTCTTGTGGTTACAAAATGCATCAAGAATGTCACAGTGGGCACCACCTCTTCCTAGGGCCGCTCTCCATGCAAGTGCCTAAATCATATCCTTTTCTTTTTTTCCTGCTTAGCAGTAGAGATGCTTCAGTGACCACCTCTAAATGTAGACAACTATTCAAGGGTGTTCGGGGTTCCAAAAAGTACTGAAGTCATCCTCATCTATTTTAATGTTCTAGGAAGGCAATCACTGGATGAATAGCAGGAACAGAAGTGAAAAATGGAAAGATAAAGCACTGCAGCAGAGACCGACGTGTTAGTAATCACAAGCTGCAGTAGGACCAGTTAGTGATAATTTTCCACAAACTCTTGTACAAGCCTGTGTTGGAGGAAACCCTGACACAAGCAGATTTTGATTGATTCAATTATCTTTCAAGTATTATTTTATCTGTTTCTTATAAACTGATTGTGTGAGTCAACTTGTGAGGCTGCAGTAAGCTCTTGTGACAACTCAGAAAGTATCATCTGAGTAATACTGCTTACTGTAATAAGTGTTAGCAGCAAATGCAGCTATCACCAGCACCTGCACATGATCAACTGAGCTGCTGTTTCATTGTCAGCATGTTACAGGACCAACCATAAACCAGTCCTCCTCTAAAATTCTTCTGCTAAATGTACATCTTTTTTTATGATATATCAACAGTCAGGTTTAGACTATTTGGTCTGCATGTTGGCCAAATTCTACTCAAGTTGTATTTGAAATTTCTAGGGATTCTATCACTACTTACCACAGCATCTATCCAGCGCTGCTACAGCACTCCCATTTGAAACTGCATCTTTTTTCCAATGAAATCGAACTATTAGTCCTGTCAAAGAATCCTTGAATGACTTAAATGTTTCATTGACTAACAGAGCAAGTGAATTACTCTTTATGCCTTTCAGACATGGTATACAAATGACATAGTTTAATATGGAGAAAAAAAATTGTTGACACACAATAACTACATATAATTTCATATGATCTGAGATGCACAATTTAGTGTTTTATTAAACAAACACAGTAGCTAACCAAAATCTGATTGCTGATAATGGGAAATAACATTAAAGCCTGTGTTCCTATGGTAATTATTGGTTATCTGAAACAGTATATGCCCTAAAACCTAACACAGAAAATTACCTTCCTCTGAAATAAGAAATACAATCGAAATAAAGTTAAGGGACATGTTTATTTCAGAGCTTTCTGCAAGCAAAATTGCTTTGATACAAAATGAGTTCAATGATACAGTGCTACCATCCACTCAAGCAAAAGAAAACCTCACATTTACATGAATGCACTTTATATTGATATTCTTACAGAATAGTAGTTCAGATATCCAGAGTGTGTCTGGCCTCAATGAAAGCAATGGCACAGAAATGCTGCAAGGTATTGGAGTATTATATTATTGGCGAGTGCTTAATTAACTCTGTGAGTTCTCTGAGAAATGCTGTATAAATAAGGGTACTGTGAATGTGGGTTTATATTACTTAGTAGTTTTGATGTACATCCTTTAGTGTTTGCTTAGTTATCTCAAAATGTGTAATTGTGTCTTTTGGCTTTTAGTATTCTCTTTTTCTTTTTTAAAGAAAAATCATGAGGTATCCTTTACTGTTAACTAATGACATAGTGATAGGCCTATTTTATTGAGGTTGCAGAGACTTACTGTACATTCAGTACACTGTACATTCGGCAATTATTTTTAGTGTACTTTCTACATGTTACTGTGTACAACTGTTAGTTTACATTAGAACTCTTCCCCCTTCTCACAGGATATGGCAAAACCAAAAACGAATCTGACAAAAATTATACACATAAAAGAAGAAGACAAATACACAAATAAGGCCATCTGCAGAATTAAAAATCCACCTCTTGCGATATTTCACAATAATTTCTACATAATATTTTACATCTTATGAACTTAAATATTTAATGCAAAAGGAAAAGACTTTGTGGAGCCAATCATATTATCTCTTCAAGGACTTGTCCAATTTGCTGGCCAGTGGCCTTCTCTGGGGGGTTGGAATTTTAGAAGGCTTGGCTGATCCTGGCCGAGAACCTGCTCGGGGTGTCGGTCTGCTTGTAGCAGGAACAGTCTCTGACATATCTGAGCACACAGACTGGATTTCTGAAATGTCAAAGTCAGATGCGTCACTGCCTCGGCGGCTACTTGACCTGCTGCCAGCCTTGCTTCCTGCTCGGCTACCAGGTCTGCTTGGAGTTCTTCTGGTTTCTGAAAAGAGAGAGGCTAACCATCAATATTAAAGGTAAGGTTGGAAAAGGTGTGCGAGTCTTTCCTAGGTAGGTAGCAACCCCAAAAATTCCTTATTGCACAAAGTAAACTTAAGACCTCTGCCAGGCAAGTTAAACGATGCTGTACCTCACACTAAACAGAAGAAAATTCAAGATCAAACACTGATACATAGTTGACTTGTCACTAGCACATCTCATAAAAAATGTATTATCCTGGCAGCTTTTCGTGACTTACTAGACACGCATTGTACCTTCACTCAATAGCCAGAGCTCTTCTTTCCCCTGCCATTTTCTCAGCTATGAATTGAAAAAAAAATAAACAGTATCTGGCCTCTTCATTTTATCATCATTTCTCAGTATATGCACCTTGGAAATGCAAATTAACATCCCAATTTTTAAATGTATACCCCTCTTTTTTAAAAAAATCAAACTCATACATTTGAAAGCCGCAACTAAACAAGGGCAGAGTATACATTCTCCCAAACAAAGGGCTGAGTAAATGAGCCCTCAGCAAGCCTGCTAAAGTAAAAGCCTGCCCAGACAACGCACCGTGAAGAAAAAACCACAACAAAGAATCTTAAACAGAAAACCATTAATGTGGTTTTTCAGAATTTTCCAATTAATTATTAAGTATTTTTGATCTTCACAAATCTGGTTCCTTGCATGTGTGAAGAACACTATATTGAAACTGAAATATTAGGTGGCTCATTTTTTAAAATCACCTGTAATTTAAAAGACATGTACTCTTTAATCAGGATTTCCCAGTCCTGCTGAGTCTAAGATGTGAGGAAAAGCCAGTAGAGCTATCTTCTGTTCTAATCATCCATCCTTCTCCCTTATACAGAGCTGCTCTGAGGATCCCGGAAGAGCACAGCTTCACTGCTTTCTATTTTTGTATACTGATTAAAAAATCTCTAAGGGATATTCCATTAATAAGGTCATCTACAGCTGCACCCTATGGTTCTTTCAAAAGAAACGGAAGAGTAATGATTCAGTGAACCCTTTGCTCCATCACAGTTGAGCATAACGAATACTATGAAGAACTGGACCCTTTCTAAGTACATGCTTCTTCCCCAGTTCCTCAGGCAGATGCACTGGAGATACCATTGTCAAGAAGACCGCAGTTACGAATTTGCACATCCAGAGCTGAGCATAGTTGCTGTGCAACCATGTGAATGGAGGACCATTATCCTGATTATGTGCACCCTCAGCAATGGGCAGACTGTAGATCTTTCACTCCTTCCCACTCTTCTGACATCTCCATCGAACCCTATTGTGACCCAAAGTATTCAGGTGGAAAACAAAGCAAGTGGTAAATCAAGCTCTGAAGTCAAGACACTCACCTGCAAACTGAGCTCTGACTCTGGTAGCTGCTGTTGACAGGATGCCACTGTCTTCTCCAGAGTGGAAACCCTTCCCTGATAGATATCCTGGCAGTCTAAGTTTACTTCCTTGAATTGGTGTTCCCTATGCAAAGCAAAACACAATAAACAAATGTTTTTTTCAGCTGAAGATAAGCACTGGTGGTAGGTGCTACATAGCTTAGAATATGATTCTAATTATTATTAGAATGATTATAACATTCACTGTGAATCTGAAATACTGGTTTGAGCCACTATGGACCTTTTTTGTGATTTGAAGTTTTGAATGTTCCTTCAGCAGTTTGTATCTGAAGTATCCCAAATGTAAAAGACCAAAAAAAAAAAAAAGATTTTAACAGTCTGTTTAAAATTTTGTTTGTATCTCAATGCATATAAAGAAAGAAAAAAGCTACCTTCTTATAATTAGTCAAGCACGTAAGATTAGTTGATGGTACATACATCTTGAGGTTTTATGTCTGCATAACTTGACTTTTCACCATTCTGACTGTGGTTATAGGTGTTTTGTTTTGCCTTCAAATTATTTTTAAATTTGAAACAAGGCTACCAAAGTTCAAAAACCTTTTGCTAAGAAAAAAACCCAAAACAAACAAAAAAATCAGCCCCCCAAAAAAGACAACCAGAAAAAAGGGCATAGGACTAATTTAAAAAAGTTTCAGTTGTCATTATCTGTCTTATATTGTCTGCAATTTCTCTACTCCACAGTCTTACCTTGCCTGCTTTCTTATTTCTGAAATAAAACCAGTCTTGATTTACAATCTGTCCCAAATCAAAAAATTTCTTTCAAAACCACAAGAATTAAATCCTCATATCTCCAAACACATATAACACACTAAATAAGTTGTATGCAAATTAGAGGAAAACTACAGTATTCACAGTAATTAACACAAAAATACTAAGTAAATATCCAAAAAATAAGAACAAACCATGAAGTGTGTTCTGTGCCTTTGATCCCCATACAATGGTAGGTAGAATTAGTTACTGAAAACCAAGATCCAGAGGAGTGTGTTGGGAGCTGCCTTGAGCTAAGAACCAAGCAGAGGCCTGGCAGGAGCTTGCCTGGCAGCTGCCAGCTCAGACCACGTCTGGCACAACCAAACAAAAGAACACTGAGATGCTATGGAACAGACAATCTGCTGGCTTCAACAGTGGTCACAACGTTAAACTTTCTTTAAAGCCAAGTACAATGCTTGATGTTCAGCTAGCCATACCTTGGGTATGTCTCTGTTATACAGACACTGCTTGGGAGGATAAGGAGAAAGGGGACACTCTCTATTACCTCCACTGGAGCTGCTGCACTGTGGGCAAGGCATTGGGGTAGAATCACTGGTAGAAAAAGGAAAGCAAGCCTGTTCTTTAGTTTTGCCCTAAGCCCAAATGCATAAAAAATGTAAACTCGTAAAATAAATAACCGCTCTCTTGGGCAAAAAATGCCGTAGAATGCCTCAGAAATCCACTGCAACCTACTCAACCCTGACCATTCCATTTATAATCTTATGTAAACCATGGTGGTTTACATAAAAGAAACTGAGTGAAACTACTGGCAGTTGTAAGAGCAGATAAGAAATACGGTGCTCCCATTTGAAATCGGGCCAACTGCTTTCCTGCCATTGTAATCCAATGAAAACAACACCTTTCCATGTCTATAAACCCTTTAAAGTACCATCAATTAATCTTTCAGTGCAGCTACCAGCTAAGAGATGAAAGAAAGTACATGAATATATTAGAAACTGACAACTGGCTAAACTCCGTGCTGGTAATCATTCTCAGCAACAGCCCCGTGTGCTTGAAGTGCTGTAAACACAGACACACCTGCAGTGCACAAGTAACACACACAGAAGGAGGGAGTGAGAAGTTCATTGCACATCTGTGAGCAAAGCCATGCTGAGGTTATGTAAACTTCACACAGAAGGTGTCACAGGAATAGCCATAGGCATCGAAGTGCAGATTTGTGAAAAGCAGATACAACAGAGTGGTGGTAGCAAAAGCTTTCTCCTCTACCTAACCCAGGGCAAGAGAAACTCCTACAAATGACACAATGGTACAGCTGCAATTTTTTCACTGACTGTAATGACATTAGAGGAGACACTTTGGCTCCAAGCCCCTTCAAATTTTGGACATACAGCCTAATTGCCAGTACAATCCTAATTGCTATACTAGCAATTTCTACATAAGTCATGCTGGTTTCCTGTTAAGTCATCAAATAGCAATTTTATTAGAGCAACAATTGGTCACTACCCACCCCAAACAAAACTTTCAGTTGTTGTAAGGATTTGTATATCCAAGTCAGTCTTTTTTTGCTACCTTCTCCAAAGTGATTGGGTATTTCTTTATTAGTAGTTTTGCACTAGAGATCATGATTTCTTAATCTCGTTCCTGCAGTTCAGGAATATTATAGTACTTTATGAACTCAAAGTAAACAATTTTAGGAAGGAAACCTGTAAATTATATTAAAATGCTTTATTTTTTTTTTTTCACAGTACTTTAAAAAAAAGATTTGGGGGAAAAAAGGGAAGAAATAATTTGACAAAGGTTTAAAATAAAGACAATGCATTAATATGCACAGGATGTTGCAGCTCTGAAGCACTGAAACTCTAGAGGCTGTTAGTGAAGGGACAGTTTAGTGAAGAAGGTCATTAGACTAGAATCTCTGTCCTTACTGTACCTCTGCAGATGACCCTTGATAGTCTGAGGATTCTGATGGCTTAGAAGGAGTTGATGTTTTGCTGTTTGTCAACCATGGTTTACCATAGTTGCGTGTTAAATGATGGGGTGTCTGTATGAAACAATGGTAAATCAAAATATGAAGGACAGTAGATGGAAAACAATGTCATGGAGAAGGATACCCAGGCTTTCATAGGGAGATCAAATCTCACAGTAGAAATAAACACTAAGCAGAAGGACTTAATGACAAATGTTCTCAACCAAAGAGATGGCAGAGCTTATTTTTTAAATAAAACGGAGAGGTTTGGTGCTCTTTCAGAGCAATTCCCAAACTGCCAGCTAGCTCATGTGGCACCTTAAACATAGACTATATTTAGTCCCATATTGCAAACAAAGAGTAGAGGAAATACATTGAAAAGACTTCTCAGATCCTCCTCAGATTATGAAATAAAATGGAGATACTTCTTCCCTATGAGCTAGGAAAAGCACCAATATTACTGGAGCAAGGAAAAAAACCAAAAATTCAATCTATACCCCATTTGTTAACCAGTGCAGTTTTGTACGCTTTTCCTTACCTTCGGTGTACTTGTAGCAACTGCCTGTGGGGCAGCTGCCTGGCCAGCTTGACTTGATAGAGAAGTAGATCTGTTGGGAGAAGCACCTCTTGAAGAGGGTCGTGATCTACGGCCCCTTGGTCGGAAAGCTGCCATGCTCTGACTGGCACCATCTGCTAAAATGAATTTTTCACGCAGCTCCACATTTGTCCTCCCTTTAGCTGCAAAGAAAGGTGTTCCATTTAATCAGATATGAAAATTGTCACAAGCCTGTTTATGGTCATTTTTGCCATGCCAATTCCAACACATTTTAACAATAAATAAAATGCATTACTGTGCAATGCATTTATTTTGGACACGGAAGAGTTATGTGCAGAACTTGCTTATTCTAATACTTTATGCCAGCAGGAATGAACCACTGTCAAAGGAAGTCAGCGTGATAATGGAATGCTCAACGTGCTAAATCTTTGTTAATCAACCAACTATTAATACATAGACACAACCTGATGAGCAGTTTTTCTATCTCTACAGCTATTTATAATAAATAATACTTGCTTGGATGTTCCAGGAGAAATAGGTAAGTACAACTTATAGGAAAGCAGCAAATATATTTATTCAAAACTATGAAGTTATGTAGTTTGGCAACATGCAATGATGAACATAAAACCCAAACTATGATGAGGTAATTGGTGGCTAAGCACTCACACACACATACAAACACACATATGAGGGGATGTTCCGCATGAATAGATGCAAGACATGTTAGCATTTAACTGTGTCAGTGTGAATGACAATTGTTTTTGAAACACTCTTCAAGCGTGTCAAAAAATTAGCTTGCAAAGCACCAGCCCATGTAGGAACATGTTAAGCTAAATATGATGGGTGAAGCACATTGTTAAAAGTATATATATATACACATATATATCTTAAAAAAAAATGGGAAGGAAATGAAGAGAGAGAAGAAGAGGAGAAGGAGACAAAGAGAGGGGTTTGCCAACCTATAGTAGGCTGAGTGGTAATTGAAGAGTTTGATTCCGAACGTAACATTTTACTCCCGTGATGATGAACTAGAAAAAATGACACAGGACATGGGTCACATTAAAGAAAATCGTTAGCAGGAGAAGAAATCAAGTACAGCAGCTGCATATGCAAGAGACTTGGAGCACCAGGCCAAAAGACAGGACTTGAGCAAAAGCTGTCTCTAAACGCTCTGAGGCGAGTTCTCAAAGGTTTCCTATGCCAAAAAGAAATAGTGCTTGGACAAACAGCTACAGTCCCAAATATACTTGTGTAACAACAGTATTTATCTGTTGACATAAAGAAGTAATATAAGCTGAAGTGATTTTATATAAATAGGTGCAATGCTTTTAAAGTTGCTTAGGTGAAGAGGTCAAGGAAAAGTCTGAACCTGCACCACTGACATTCATGACTAATCTGCATCACTGACTAGGATTAGGTACCAATGTACAACGTCCAGCCCCTGGATAATTTTATAGAGCTGGGTGTTTCTTTAGACCCACTGTGCTGACATCTGCTCACATATTTCCAAGAAAAAGGAACAAAGTACTATAGACAATACTGAGGATAGTAATAATGAATTCCAATAAATTAATTAGACAGTTATTAAGTATTGTATCTCTCAGTGTCAAATCAAGAACAAATTGCAACAGTCTACCTGTCAATAGGCCTGAGAAAAATGTTTGGGATACAACAGAACTAACCAAGTTAACGCTTCAATGAAGTCACATCTTTTGAGGCATACTTCTTGTTTTACTACCCTGCAGTTTTTAGGAATAGGAATAGAAAGCTATAAATTAAGGATGGCTCTGCAAGCATAAATAACTTTTCCATAGTGCAAAATCAGGTGCTAAATTTCACATAGACTTGTGGTAACACCAATAAATGTAATATTATTCTTACATTTAATAAACAATATATGCAATAAATTGCAAAGCAAAAGGATTATTTTTAACCCTGCTAAAAAAGTCAGATCTGTCATTGTAAAGTTATGACAGTATTTTCATGATACTATGATGTTATGGGTTTCAATATGATAAGAAGTTTTGTGGGTACCTTTTAAACCTGTTGACAAAGGTTTTTAGGCCTCAGTGGCACACTGCCAGTCCTTACAAGGGTTCTGTTTGTTTTGAATTTAATAGGGGGTTTATGGTACCTTCTTTTTGGATTTAACACCCTTGACTTAGCATGACAACTGCTCCAAATACAAGCTCTCCACTCTCAGAAGGTCTGTAACAGAAACCTTTTTGCAAAGTAAAAGCTATATGAGATGGCTGACACTGGAGTAGGGTCTACAGAACAGCTATGTCACTGTCTTCACTAGCTCATTTGCCATTCCTGAGCCCTTCTGTGCTGTTCTTGCACTATTATAGTATTGATTACTATTGCATTCTATAGAACTCCCAAGAAGTAAAAATGCAGTAAATTTAATAATGCTAATTAATAGGATGCTATTACCTAGCTACCAAACATCAGGTCACTCTGAAAATAGTGAACATCACTTTCTGCAATTTTATTACTCTGGCTGCTATTTGACTTCTACTTCCTTCACAAATGCATTCTTTCCTATCTCCAGCTGTTCCTCCAAGAACAGTGCCAGACAGAGCCTACCTTCCCACTACAGAAGTGAACTTTCCATTGCTGTGTACCGAGAATATAATGCACCTGATACAAGGCGCTGGAATGCACAGTGATGGAGTGCTCCCTGCTTCTCTGGAGCACAGCGTCCTCCAGATCAGAACATTTTCCACTTGCTTTGTATAAGGCTCAGGGCTCTGCAAAGTGGTTGTGGGGAGGATGCCAATGAAAAGAAAGGGTTACAAAGCTAAAAAGACTAGGCGCAGCTACTGATCAGAGAAGTTTCTTATGGTGGTGGTGGTGTTACTCATCAATTAAATTGCCTTATTTTGATTTACTGCCTTAAAACTTCTCTCTTGCTAAGAAGGTTTTATTGTAAATTTCTGGGTCCTACTTCTGCCAAGTCATAGAAGCAGCTTACTCCATCTGGGCTAAGTTCAATTCTTAATTAGACCACTCTAACACTGAAGGAACTGCGCAGAAGACACCACAGTTATTCCAGACATACATCAGTGCAACCAAAGAGGATCTCAACCATGGGATTTAAAGTTTACAAAAACATGACGTTTAGTGAGATGATGTTTACAAGAACTGGCATTTTATACAAGTCAATCTCCATCTTGAGACAATGAATGGTGACTGCATTCAGATAATAATCAGCACGTCCATTTTAACAGCTGTGTTACATACCCCGGCAAGGATCATTTTTCACTAAGAACTCATCGAGTGCCATCCAGCCACCTCCAACACGAACCATGACTGTACTTCTTAGGATACGAACGAGGCGCAGTTGTTGAGAGTCACCAAACTGCAAGAAGAATCAAACAACAGTCTGAGGTTCTCAGTCATTCAGACGCAGTTCAGCACTGATAGGTTAAAAATCAGACACTTAAAAAAGTTTATTTTGAGATTTAATTATTAGTAAATGCTAAAAAATCAATTTATTTATGCAGATTATTAAAGCTGTTAAGATTTCAAATCAGATGGCACTGCACTAATCCAAAGAAGATGGCAGGATGTTAAGAAAGAATCTCAGGTTTAATTTTATGCTCGATTCTCAAATGTCTGAGGTCATAAAGGAAGCAAAATTAGTAATACATTATTTAATTGGTTACAGTCTGTTGTTCGGCAAATTAATGAAGACCTTTTTGCATTATTTCACTGATAAAATCTTAAGCGTACTCTGTTCTGCAACAGTCTTGATTTTTAATGATGTCAGCTGAAAGGAAGGCAGCATCACTTTAAACAAGCAGTATGTGGGCTGGAAATTCAACGTGTTATGAGTGTTGCACAGTTCTATGAATTGATTCATTTGTAGGAATATTTTCAGATATAGCACTGACACTGCTCACCTACAGTAAGGTGCATGTGAGGAAAGGAACGTTAAAGAAGCAATGAATGATTGGTAGGTATCACTACTGTCCTTTGTTATAAACTGTTTGTCACTCCTTTGTCTACACATCAAAGTTCCTCACAATTCAGAGATGCACAATAATCTGTTTCATCCTAAATTCCTGTATGAGTCCATTCTTCCTTAGGGCTGATGGCCAGGCCTAATGTATGTTTTGCTCTTGAAACCTGTGTAACGAAATCTGTACGCAGTACCTCCATTCAAAATCGGATCAAAGAAAACATGACCAAAATGTTGACCTCAAAATCTCAAGAAAACTCACCAGAATTCAGTATTTTTTAGCCAATGCTACTAAAATATTTTGATACCAGATCATCAGGTCAAGTGCAGTGTACTCTCACGCAAACATGCAGAACACTCACTAAAACCTACAGGAGTGGAATGCTCCTCTTTAGAACAATCTCTGACCCTTGGAGACGGCTGGCCATAATTGAACTGTACCTACTTGCTCCAGTGAGGGGACTGAAATGCTTTAAATGCACACCACACAAACGTGCTCCCTTCTTGTTAGATGACTTTAGTTGTTTGGTACTACTTAAGCCAAGAGAGAATAAGTTTAAAGGACTATTACTTTTAGGAACCAAACAAAAGCAAAGCTTGCTGCTTAATTCAATAATAAATTGTATTTGTGATAAGTAAGAACATTCACATGATCATTATTTGTAACGGCTTTTTAATAATGCATTCAATATGTGCCAAACAACCAACCATTTTATATATGGAGATCGAAGTTTTTAAAAAATGGCATCCAAATTGATGCTGTTTACTTTTAGTGGCTTGTTCCTATTAAGAATTTTTCCTAGATTCTGAAGATAGCATCTTTTTTCTTTTCTTTATTTTTCTTCCCATCCCATCTTAATTATTCAGCTAGACCCCATCAGGCAACTATATCAAGGGTCAAACACAATGTCCTTTGGAAACTGCCCACCTAGCTGTGGTTAATTCAGACAGTGGGGCTCCTGGAAAGAAACACAAGGCATTTCTTCTAATGGTAACTCAGTAAATTTCCTTCTTAAAATAGCCTGGATACCAACTTTCCTTAAACATTATTTAACATTATTTCAAATAATCAGAGCTAAAAGCGTAAGGGAGTTTAAGCTACAAAAAGTCCTGTTCTTGACAATAGCCATATAACGTCACTGTCACTAGAGAAGCCTCAGCTAATTTCCTGTAGGTGCTTTTTACTATGGTACTGTTCTGCACCGGTAAGAGATGCTCTCAAGAAATGCTGTATGTTTCCCAGATCTGAGACTACAGATGGCAGATAAAAGGATTAACATAATTTCAAACAGTCTTTTAAAAAAGAGACTTGCTCTATATGCGAAAAACATTTTCAATTATTTTTTAGATATATTGCTTGAGGCATGTGGCAAGATTATCCACTGCTCTGTGCTTTCTTCTACACTTCAACAGCCTTTGCAAGTAAATAAGAGTGCACCCACGTTTTCAAAATCTTTAGATTTAAAATGGCTAATGCTGTTAACACTAACATATCCAGAATGTATTACACATATTATTGCCTTTTTAAAAGCCTAAGATATTAATGCTATCTAGTTTGCATAAGGCATTTCCATTCTTACCAGGCAAATATGATTTAGCACTTTCGGAGGCTGTGTATGCTGTGTATGTACCACAGGAATAAGCAAGCACTGATTAGCATTTCCTCCCTGTACTGCTTCAGTATGACTCACCAATGACCCAGCTGACACAAAGTATTCTTAAACACAGCTCCAGTTCATTATAGACTTGCCACAGCTCTTTGAAAACACTTTGGGAGAGAGAGTAGTTTAAACTGGAACAGCAAGTTTGCCTATTTCCAAAATACGTATTTTATGATTCACTGTGTTACCACAAATCATCCAGGTTCTTAACCAGTCTGCTTGATTCTACCTTTTTTTTTTTTTTGCGAAGATGAAAGTATTTTTTTATGTAATTTGCAATAAATAAGTGATATGACTCTGGGATCTGTTTACCACAATTAGCCTTTAATCTAATAGTCTAAAAAAGACATTATATAATTTTGAAGGATTCCACTATAAAACTGAAAACTGATTAGATAATAGTAATCTCTATAATTACAGTTTAAATGCTCAAGATTTTTTTGCTGTGGGAATTGCTGCTGACCATTATCTGGTTCCTTTAAAAGTAATCTCCTTAATGAGAAAAATTGCCAAAGAAAGCAGGTGAGGGATTGTAGAGGAGGGATCCTGAGACAAGGAATGCTCCATAGCATTTAAAGAAATACCACAGCTGACCAGCAATGAATTAGCTGAAGATGAAAGGATGGCAAGTAGATTGACCATTGCAAGCTTAAATCACTACGCGTTAACAAAAAAAAAAAAAAAAAAAAAGGAAAAAAGAAACTTCAAAAAACTTCATAACACATTCCACTGGTTTATACCTGATTTCCCAGGAAGAACTGATAAGAAATGAAAAATGGAAGAAAGACACGATTAGTTTACAGGAAATTCTCTACATGACTCTAGAACACATGCAAACTAACACATTAGACACTCTAAATAAAAGTATCTACTTGAGGGACGAGCAGTTAGCTAGCCATCCAGAGATTGAATATGGAAAATATTCAAGGCCTCTGTTTCCTTCCCATTGCTGTTTCTGTGGTCTTTCAAAATAATCTACAAGTATCTATTAATCTCTCTTAGCTGAATATCGCATATTCCATTTGAAATTGTTCTGGTTATTGGATCCAGGGGTAGCAGATCTTTTTCCACTATGTGATATTTATTTTTCTTTACTAAAATTGTTCTGCAGATGTCTAACACTTTGCCTAAACTTCAGAAGTATGTGTGTTCCAATAAAATGACAAGAAAGGGTAAAAGTGATTGAATACAGTTTGGTAAAACATTTTTGTAGTACAACACAATACCACAAGAAAACAACAGTCACTGTTTTCATTAAATTAACAGAAAATCAGCTACAGTTTAAACACTTCGAGTATCCAGGCAAAAAGACTGGCTTCTAAGGAGACACTGTATGTATCTATGTGTGTATGTATGCATGCAGTTAGCTTTTAAAAATTCCTTATAATTAAAAACAGCTTCAGTAGTTTCAGCAAAAATAAATACAAGCAGCAGCATTTTTAGTCTATATGTTCTAATAAGAAAAAAACATAAAATGTATACAATTGTAAAGAAAACATAATTGCCGTAAAAGATTCCTATAAATCAATATAGCCTAATTCCCTGCATAAACCATGTCATATGAAGAAAGCTGAAAGAACTGAGGTCCTCAAAAGACTTACCCTGTACTTATTATCCCCAATCTGTTCCACTTGAAACCGTTTTGCACATTTACATTTCGCTACCTGCCTTGTAACCTGCAAAAAACCACAACTGGATAATTACTTTACTGTAAATATCACATTTCTAAATATATATGTATACCTAGTAAACTTCAAATTATCATATAGGAGTGAAAGTAAAATGAATTATTAAAGAATATGACCCCAGTAGAACAGAATGGAACCTAAGAAAGCAGAAAATGTACCTCATCTTCAATTTTGTCAGCGTCTGTGAGAGGTTTGTATGCATCCTTATTTGGATGAAGAGCTGCTACAAATTCATAATAGTCAATATATCCATCACCATCTCTATCAAAAATGTCTGCAACAGCACTCATTTCAAGTCGGCTTGTTGGGAACTCTGCAAGACAAAGACAAAAACAAAAGCTAAATTTTTTGGCTTTTCAAACCCATTACGATGAAAGGCTTTATTACACATATTAAAAGGTTATTAGGCATTTGGTGACAGATAACGTCTATCAAAAAAACCAAGGACATTCAAAAGAGTGAAGGAATCTTTCCGAAAAAACCTCAATCTGGATCTCCAGCATTACCCAGATACTGGATTAAAATGAGTATCATAGTGTGGCTTGTGGCTTGAAGACAGACACAGAAGTGAGGGCACAGATTAAACTGTAAGATATATGAGGGGATATTTTTAACATTTTGACCTTCAAAGTGCATAAAATACCACAAATCAACAAGATAAATTATTAGTGAGGACAGGTCAAGCAAGCATTTCACTGCTAATTAAATCTGGAATGCAAGGCCTTCCCAATGCAGATCAATGCACGGTGTTTCATGAAATCCTTATTCAGATGGAAGTTCACTGCAGCGGAATATTAACCCACACATGGATTTTCAACAAAATAGTCAAAGAAAATTTCAAGGTGATGAACAGGGATTATATCACGAGGGTTTAGCAGTCATAAGAAATTGATACCGAGTTAAATGGGTAAGCTATTCAACCTCTTGGTGATATAGGGTTTTTTTCCATGAGTTTCAGTCACTTCATGCAAAACCAGCAATGTCCATGTAATGCATTTCCTAAAGTTGAGGGAAAATATATAGACTACAATATTCTCCTACTGAGTAACTGTGAGATGCTAAAAGCAGCCCAATTCCCAGTCTTTCCCAGTTCAAAGCAAAAGTGTCCATGATATGAAGATAAAGGATTATTTTAAGAAGTAGGCCCTTATCTGTTATGAGTCTGTTGCTAAAAGGAAACATGATCACATACAGACATGATGTGGAAGACTTACATTACCACCAACTGTGCATAAGTAATGCACACCAATCCATCAGGAAAGCTAGGAAAAGTCCCTTCCTAGTTTGATTGCTTGGCATTTTGATCCTCATCATATAGGTATATGAATACAGTCATGGTTTATGAAAACAGTGGTTTCAAAAATTACATGGTTTCCTTCTATAATTATAATTATCCCACGTAAGTTCTTTGATAAAAATCATATGAACTGATTTTGAAAATCATGTGTAGGTTCATTTTACTACTTTGGTACATTTTACTATTATGACTAATCAATGAAAAGTAATTGAAGTAGCTAGTGTACTGTAAGAATAACAATCCAAGCCCAGTAAACCAGCAAACTACTAGCTAGACAACAACATAAATCTGACATTTGTAACCTGATTCACAATGTAAAAGAACTAGAAAGAGCTTCTAGAATCTAGAAATATTTTCAAGTAAACTAATTATAAAGTAATAATAATTAATAAATTCAAAAGGGAAATCTGTGACCTTCTAACACAATAAACCTCTTAGTGTACACTATATAGACAATAAGACTTCATGAGATGTTTGTTCCAAATTCAACATAATATTAATTTTAAAACTTACTTGAAGAAAGAATTCCATCGATAAATTCCTGTCTTGTAATCTTTCCATCCTGATCTTTATCGATCCTCCTAAAGAAGTCCATCACACGAGACTTCTTATGGTTCATCCATCGCATGTATTTTTTCCTCCAAATGTCAAAATCAAAGTTTGCAAATTCTCTCAGCTTAACAAAAAAGAGAAAGAATTTTTTCAGCTGAAATCCATCAGTCTAGAACATCAATGAGATAGAAACCATCTGCATTTTGTGGAATAACAAGTTCTCTGAGGACCTACATAAACATGTTAAATCTCTTAACTCTCCTCGTTTAAAATGATGACAGCCTTTAAAGCACACTACAGCACATGTATCACAGTGTTTTCAGTTAGCTGTGTCAAACAATATAATACAACAAATATGGAAGTTGTTTACTGTATTGACAATTTAAATTAGGGTAAAGAATATTATGCGAAATGTATGTATATTCTGTACAGTCCTTTTCTGACCTCTTCAAGTCTGTCCAAAGCATCATTAAGTTTTCTTCTCCTTTCCAAGGCCAGAAGCCAAACCTGCTGCCATTTGCTGACTAAAAGGTTTACCCGTGGATTCTTGGTTTCGATTTGTGCCTGGGCTGCTGATGGATACATGCCTGGTGTTGGGGAACGCTTCCCTGTTAACACATGATAAAATGCATAAGGCTCACACAGTTCAAAGAAAAGAAACATTCACATGAAGGGTACTTGACCCTGCTAAAATTACTCCTTTCTGTCCCAAATAAGGTCATACCCTGATATGATTCCATATAATGGGATTTTTGATTTTTTTTCCCTTTTTTTTTTTTTTTTTTTGCCATTTTTGGGGACAAACCAAATGGTGGTTACAGTTCTTTTGTCTAGCCAGAAGCAGCTAGTAGTGGCTCCACTGCACAGGTTAAATTAAATCTTTGTAAATCTCTCAGAGCTGCAAAGTAAACAACCTGATTTTAGAAGCAGGTTCCCTGTATGGGTAAGTATAAAATACAATGGGTAAGTATATCTAAAAATACAAAAAGCAATTTCCTCATTTGATTCGCTTCCATTCAGCTTCACTAAATACACTTCTTATTGGATTCATATAATCCCATAGACAGAAAGAGCACAATTTTGGCACTAAATCTTTAGGTAAAGTTGTTTGCACTTTCAGATAACAGTAGGTTTACAAAGACTCAACACGTACTTGCTCTTGTAAGTTTAAAGCACATGAAAGGCTTCACACTTTAAAAATAGGTATTGATGAAGATTAGAACAAAATTTAAAAATACATGTCTGCCATGAGAAATTTCCTCACAATGAAAAATGAGAGAGAATTAGAAAAATCAGCCAAGAGAATTTCACCCTGTTTCACTAGAAGGTAATCAAACTTATTAGATTATTAGCAATCTGTAAACTTTATAAAAAGCAATGGTATGTGTGACCCATCCCAAAATACATCATTACTTACTGCCTGCTCTCCCCTTATCAAGGACAGGAATATGAGATTGTACTGGACTGGGTTCAAGTGCTTTTCTTTTATGGGTCTTTGTAACTTTATCCACATCAGGTTGTTTTCTGGTCATTTCCTCCATGAATGTCTACAATCAGATAGAGGTGACATTAATTAACAACACACAAAAGTAACCATAGGAATGACAAACATATAAAAAAGCAAAACAACAAAGTTACAAAGAAACGCACAGAAAGACACTTATAATGCCAAACTCACAAAATAGACACAGTTAAAGGTTTTGTAGATAAGAAAAACAGGCAGTATAAGCTTTTAAAACAACTATGGCCTGGCTGTTAAAGGAAGTCTAAGTCCAAAAACAAGCCTGTCAAACACCTTTATTAAATGTACATCGTGAGGTGCTATACAACAGAATTTTGCCTCTGAGTACTTGCTGTTCAAACTGCAGTTCACAGAAGTGAGACAGCTCTGGTGTGTAAGCTAGGGTAAGTCTCTGAGCATTCACTGCACCAGCAGCTCCCTCTCATACTTCATAAACAAGTTCTTGAAACTCAACCAGTGAAGCCACACTGCAACACTAGTTTTAAAGTGGCAGTATTAATATATTTCATGTGGGTTTTCTTTTATTCTTATTATTATCCTTCTTCCTCTGGGGAATTGTAGGTTTGATTTTAGAACAACATGACACTAAATTTTTGATTGGTTGGTTTTTCATCTCTGTATTGAATAAACTACAAGCACATCATACACATATAAAACACATGACCTGAAAAGGAATTAAATTATGAGAAAAAATAGCTAAGGAGATTCCCACCTGATTAAGAATCCTAGCTGAGATGTGAGCACCATGTAAATGACACTTAGCATTCCTTACCTGATGTTCAGCTATAAGCGCTTTAACTTCCTCAATCTCCTGGGGGATAACCTCTTTATCTTTTTCAGTTAGTGTGGTCTCTGCCCACTGCAACCAGGACAGCAAGGCCTCCAGCAATTCCTGGTTAGCAATAAGTCCAGCCAGGGCTCCTGCCAGTCTCTGTTGATGTTGCTTAGCCCATGCTACAACCTTGATAAAGGAACCAATGTGTGTGAGTACGTGCACATCTGAAATTCTTCACAACGTATTTAAAATTGCTCTACTGACTGTAAACCCAGAGCTACCTCTTAGGGCTATTGATGTTTGAATATAAAAGTTGTTAAATGTAGTGGCTGATCACTAAAGGTAGATAGGTAACTAGAATTCCTAGTTCAACACACTTTTGCCACAGATATTCAGGATTAGGTGCTGCTAAACACAGTAACTAGCACTTTCAAGCAACATATTAAGAATTTTAACAAACAATATGTTTAAGTTACTGAATCACACAGAATTTGGCATCCATCTTCCTCCTGGGCACTCTTGAAGCCATACTTCACTAACACCAGTATTTTGCTTTTCTTTAAACTTAATATAAAACAGAAGATACCATCTTAACAGTTGAGGGTGGTACACACTGTGCAACCTACCTGTAGCCACTTCAATAATTTGAAAATCTCTAGATTAAGAATATGTTGGAAAGAAATCCTCTCTAATGCATTCAGAAAATCCTTCACATTTGCCCTGTATTTTCTTTCCTTTGTAACTTTTAAGTTTACTACTAGAAACTGTTGGCTTTCCTCACTTGGGAAGTGTCTGACAGTATTTCCTTTAATACATACAAACAAGGAAGCTTGGCCATCTGCTTTAGTTCTTAAAGCCCTGCAAGTTTTGAAATAAAACCTAGGGAAGCATGGTATTAACATCCATCCCCATAGGTATTTTAAATGTTTAGTTCTCCACAGCCGGATCTTTTCCTCCCAATGTAACTACCATATTAGTTGTCAGCTATGTTCTAGTCAAAGACGGACTGCTGCAGTGAAGATGGTTTGACATATACTGACCTCTTCAAACCTGGCTCTGATGATTGTTATCCAGTGCTTAATGGTGGTGATGGAGTCTGGGTGGCAGATAGCCAGAATAGCTTCTCCCATACCTGTTGCTTTATTCAATTCTGCCTTTTTCTCTTCCAATTTCTTCATAAATTCCTAAACCAGAAGTAATAATTTCAATTAGATGCTGAAAAAAATTTGCAAGAGAAATCAGAGTGCATAATCTGGACGGTAAACAAGCCTCTTGATTGCTCAGAAACATTCAACTTGCAAAAGACAAGTTTAATTTGCATGAGAAAAGCTTAAAATGTTTAAAAAACCTATTCCACATATAGCACTAAACACAGCTCTAAAGCCTTTATCCCAGCTTGCCACTCCTTAAAAGCCTACCACTCTCTAAATACTTGGAAGAAACATACCCTTATTAAAAAAACAAAGGAAAATCACGGCATTTAGAAGTGCTGTAAACGAACTATATGATGGTTAGAATCACTATTGGCAACATTTCAACGACTTGGTTTGTCAGTTACAGTAATTCTTCATAATAAACTATCAACCTCCTAGCAGAGGCTGGAAATGTCCAACAATAATTACATGCTCAGACAAGATGACAGAGGAGTTCAGGAGCAGCTATACTAAACTAACACAAATGTAAAAACTCAGCAGCTGAGGGGGAGAGACACAGCAAGAACAGAGACAGCTAATTAACCATCTGTTTTCAGAGGTGCTGCCATGTGGGAAAAATCTCGTAAAAGCAAAAGGATGTTTACAGTTTTAGGCATCCAAGCTCATAGCTGTTGTTACTCCTATGTTGGCAGGACCACAAATGGGTGCAGGGGGGAAACAACAGGAAAAAAACTCAAGGATGACTTTTCCCATCCTTTTTTATAGCTTGCAATGCTTTCTATTTTTTTTCCCTTTTTTTCCCAGTTAATTATTATTACTACAACGGTTTTAGTATTCTGCCTAAATGTTATGTAAGTCTATGTCTCTTCATGAGAACCCTTAACTGGAACTGCCAACATCTCTCAGTGCCTAGTCGAATTTTTTTGAGCCAAATCAGATCCTAGAAAATTCAAAATCACCAAAACATTGTAAAAATAGATTCTTCAACAGCTCATAATGACATTATGCCATCCCTTTACAAAGTAACTATGAAATTATTATGAAATAAAAGTGTAAAAGACAAAACCTTCTTCTACTTTGTTCTTGAAGCCTGGAATATGTAGGCTCCATATTTAAAGGGATTCGTTGTTAACTGATTTTGATTAAGCTTAAATTATTGTCAGAGTTTAAGACCTTACCATAACAGCAAAACTTCTCTCATAAAAATGTGTGAGACCTTGGAATATTTCAGTTCAACATAGTTTTGGAAAAGCTGAAGTGGGTTGTAATGAGATTACCAAAATACGCATAGGCCAGGAAAATGAGCAACAACACTGATTCCCCTGCCCAGCTATACTGGAATATCTCAAAAATTAAATCTATGATGCATTACATACAGTGTATTAAACTTTCCCTCAGTAAGGGATGAACTCAACTGTGTTGAGCTCTGTGGCAATCCACTGATACAGATACAAGAGAGGAGATGGGATGCTTCTCATTCAGCAATGCAGTGTATTAACCTACTATAGATCTCAGCCCCCAGAGAGGAGGACGAGTGACAGAAATCTCTGCCTGAGATAGTAGAATTCACTAAATCCTGTGCATTATTCAAGAAAATAAAATCAGAAATAGGCAAAGATGGACCATTTGGATACAATATTGTCCAGAAGAAAAAACTTTCAACACACAGCTGAATACAAATGCAGTAAAACAATTTTACAAGAATCACAGTGACAAAAGGAATATATATTTTATATTTATGTAAATAATTTTAATCATGCATTTTTATATTAATATGGGAGCATTATAATGCATAATGGTGTTTAAAAGGAATACATATTCCTTCTTCCCTGATTTTCTGTTTGTTTCTTCTTGAAAGCTAATGTTATAAGCTTAAACGGAGAGATCACTTACTCAAGGAAGACTGAGTGAGTGGTAAAGCAGTAGTGTCATAATCTTTCTTAGCTTAACAATTTCTCTATTTCTATTATTTAGCCTTTAAGAAGAATATGTGTTTGGAGAACCTCTTACAAAGCCTACTAAAAACATTTAATTACAGTATGGCCATATCTAACACCGAGGCTGGTTGTGTTGTGCTAGCAATCATCCTTCCCAGCTGGACAGAGTTTCTGAGACAAACTTTGCTTTGCTTTGAGATTCCAAGTTATGCCTCAGCTTTGGCAGCACAATTCTGAACTTTAGTACAGAAATATTTTGTTAATCCATCTACAGTACAGAAGAAGAAATTTAAGATTTTTTTTTTCTAATTATTTCAGTGGACCTAAGATTTCACTACATTCTTTTCTTTATATTCAGAAGATCAAAAAATCAAATAAAAGGGAACTGGTGAAGCATATGTGGAAGAATGGCAGCTAAAGACAAATTTCAGTGCATCAGAGAGATTAGTTTGCTACTGCCAACATTAGTGATACATTTGACGCATACATACATACGTTCCCCAGCTAATGAACAGTACCTAGTTTCCAGGACCCTAAATTAAAACTGACAACTTTTTCAGAACATTGCATACTAAGTACATAAAAAACTCCTTAGTTAGGAACTGTTATACAGCTGCATCTTGCATGCACTCCTCTGCATAATATTAGCAAACTCAATTTAAATAGGATGCTTTTCCACTCTTTCTTTAGAGCAATGATGAACAAATCCATGCCTTATACTTTGTTCTAGCACACCGTGAGCACAACACTCTTGGAACTGTTACTACTGCACTTACAGTAAGTTTTGCATGGGTTTAAATGTGCATGTTTGTAGCCTCCTGGTTGGAGAGTCATATTTTCACTCTATGCTCTTTAGTTAGGCATTTTCCCTTTTCATTACTGCAGAGTTAGTTTGATGGCCCATAATCTACTATCTGCAGTACCTACGCCACTGCAGTATTTCAGTACCTAATGCTTATGAAGTATGACAGCACACTGTTTCACCATGACAAAAGGTTAATGGATGATAACATCATTCTGCTGACATTTACAAATGACTCTGAACAAAAAGTATATGCTGTTTTCATCAATGGTGCTAAGATGACAGACATACTTTAGCTACTGAAGCCATCTGTGTTGTAATTGCAGGCATCATATACTCCACAGTGGGGTTTGAATCTGTCTCTAAATGTTTACAGCAACTTTCTAAAGGTCCATTATTTCCTCAGTAAGCCAAGAGCCCAAAAGCAGTATGGACATCAAACTATCAACTACATTAAATTTCTAGCTTCTCTTCATAAAGTTTCAAAAACCAGCACTGGGTGCTGGATACAACTACATGAGACAGACTCCCTCCTTTCCTTTATTTTACCGATATTTATTTGACCAATTAGAATGAAGAGGATCCTCTTTATTTTCTTGCTTACCCTGTGCTGCTCTATCAGTGTACGCAAAGCGTCTTCATCATCTGGAAGAATGCCATGGAAACGAAGAGCCTGCTCTGCCTCTGCCAACCACTCCAAAAGGACATGAACAACAGAGTGGAATTCTTCTGCCTGTTAAAATACAAAAAGTCACGGTCACTTATGAGGGGATCTGACGGACACGCTGCAGCTTACCCGAGGAGACTGAGCCCACATTTAGAATCATTAATCACACAGCAGTACCGGCACATTATCTTTCCATTAAAAAGTCAATGATATACAGTACAACATTTTCATAACTGTAAAAATAGCTCATGCTTCTCCAAAAATTATAGGAAGCCTAAAAGCCTGTTCATGCTTTTAGCCATCTGATTTATAGTGTATTTGCAGCTCAGTTGTGAATGTCATGCCTTTACACTGACAAATTACACGGGAGGTACTTTGCTTTCAGAGACCAGCTGGAAAGATGAGAACTGTATTTTCTGCACAGCCTAAATCACCAGTTAAGCAAAATGAATTGACAACCTGTGGGAGAGTGACCCTTTAATGTCTGGAGAAACAAGGAAGATTCACCTTTGGACACAGCCATATTCAGACACAATTAGAGTTTGACATAGTTTAGGATTGTGTCTGCTGAGAGACTGGAGAGCTGGACAAATCCTGGGAAAAGCAGAGCAGGAATTCTGTACACAGTGGATACATTGCTATTGGAGGAGCCCCATTCTAGCATCAGTCCAAGCTAGTATATCTTCAGAGAGCTGTACATCCATATTATCTCAGGTTTGGAAACAATACAGATAGATCTATTTCTTTGGGATTGGTACCAGACAGTATTGACATACATAGACTGTTCTAACTCGTGAGTGCACTCAGCACAACTATCTTTTCTGCAACGTACTTCACCCTGCATTGTAATTATGCCAATGTAAACAAGTTTTCAACACAGAACTTTACTTCTTTCCAATAAGGCACAAAAAGCATAAATACGATTGCAATCTCCAGCTTCTTATGAATGAGGCATAGTTCTTAATCATCCTTCATGCTTGACTGCAACTTCAGTGATTTCCTTAGATGGTAAGGTCTTTGAAACATTTGTTTTGCATTTGTGGTAGAGACTAATAATAATGGTAATAATAAATGCTAAGAGGCACTATTTACGTGTCGTGGTAAAGGGATAGAGACAAGGTAAGCAACGCATGAGCAAGAAATTAGTATTTTCAAATGAAATGAAAGTGAATGACATTAAGTGAAAATGAAATTAATTTTTTAGCAACTGGACTGCAAGGTATTTTTACTAGTTCTCACAGAGTACATGTAGTGACAGCAGTATTCCTTACCTGCCGAAGAGCCTGTTCCAGTCGTGTTTGCTTGGATACTGACAAGGCACAAACTGTCTCCCAGCGAGTGCTCAGCTCCTGCATTTGGACTTTGACCCAGGAAGAGTCATCACGACTGCCTTCAATCAGCTCCCTTGCAGAGCGCTTCAGAGCCTGGACACTGCTTGTTCTTTTTCCCAGCTCCTTCTGGAAAACCTAGGCACCACCAAATACATTTGAAATGTTTAACTCATTAAGGCATACTTATGCAAAAAATAACAAAAAAACTACTGGTTTATGAGAAGAAATCAAATGAGAAGAAATGTTTACATTAGTAGACGGAACAAGCTCCAGTTACATAAAGGAAGCTCTTAAAAGAAGATACAGCAATTACAGTATACCATGCCACTGACTACAACTTACTTGTGATACATAATGGGATTTCAGAAGCAATTGCAGCATATTGCAGCCTAATTTTTATAGACAACCCATGTTTCCAAACACTTTTTTCATGAGGGATGAAATCTGCTGCTCAGTGGGGAAGAGATACTGAAAGTGAGTGGTGGATGAACAGAGGGACCTTCACCTCATGATCTTCCCAGGCTCCAGAGCTCTGCCTATGTGTTGCCTTTGCAATATAACTTCAACAGTCCTTTCTTCTGACATACTGAACTGCAAAATTGGGATTCAAAGGCAGTCTAACATCTCCTACTTGCTCTTATCTCCTAAACCATTTCAATAACAAAATACTGCAGCTTTCCAGTGCAAGCTTCCTGGGTCATGGTCCAGCTGAAATCTGTGCATAACTTCAGCATTGCAATTATTTTTCTCAATAAATATACAGCAGCCCCATGGGTCTGAAAGGCTACTGCAGCCATGACAAGTGCACTGGACATTTGGTTAACAGATGGACTAAAAAAAGAGCTGTGTGCCCCAGAGTTTTCCGGTGAAACAATTTTTGCAATCTCTTGCCCATAGACACACATTTATAAATGCATGCTTGTGATTTATGACATGATATTAATAAATACGCAGGATAGCACCGTTAAATGGACTATCTCAATGCTAACTGGGGTCAATGAGTCATTAAGAGTTGTCCTCTTTCATGTGTGTTTCATAGCATTTTCTACTGTTGATTACATGTTTGTGTTACAAAAGTATTCCATATTTCTAAAAATTACAGAATAGTCAGCATTAAAATGTCGCACTTATGAGCAGTACAGTAATTAAAAAAGTATTTTTGGAGTTACCTTGTGATTGTCAATCAAGTTCATCACTAAATCAATGTCTCCATGTACTGGCTGATCTTCTGCTAGTTGAGGTTCAATTTTGTATAACCAGTCAATGAGAGCTTGCAGAGCATCAGTAAACTGTCCTGAAAATAGCAGGGCTTCCTCCAGTTTATTTTGTCTGGGAGGGGAAAAAAAACCCAGAACACACACACACAAAATAATAATTTATACACTTTAAAAAAACATTTTCAGCATAAAAGAATCATAGAACCATGACAGTTACACAAGACCAGTAAGATCATTGAGTCCAACCATTAACCCAGCACCACTACATTCACCATAAACCATGACCCCAAAGTGCCACATCCACATGTCTTTTGAACACTTCCAGGGATGGTGACTCCCTGGGCAGTCTGCTTCAATGCTTTAAAACCCTGTCAGTGAAAATTTTTTTCCTAATATCCAACCTAAACTTCACTTGGTGCAATTTGAGAGTTTCCTCTCATCCTGTCATTTGTTACCTGGGAAAAGAGACTGATCCCCATCTGACTATAAACTCCTTTCACGTAGAGAGCAACAAGGTCCCTCCTGAGCCTCCTTTTTCCAAGCTAAAACACCCCCAGCTCCCTCAGCCACTCTTCATCAGACTTGTGCTCCAGATCCTTCATCAGCTCCATTACCCTTCTCTGGACATGCTACAGCATCTCAAGTTCTTTGTTGTGAGGGGTTCAGAACTGGACACAGCACTCAAGGTGTGGCCTCACCAGTGCCAAGTTATCAGAGACTGAAACATTTAATAACTTACACATCCTAAGGTCACCAAAAGACTTCTGCAAGCTGTAACTACCAGGTTTCGTCGCTGGATTCCATGGGCTGTGACTATATATTTTTCCAGCCTTATCCTGTCTTTCCCTTTCTCTCCCTTATGTATTTCCTTAAGTGTTATCTCTATGCTTTAATACTGTTATGCTTTAATAGTGCTATATTGCTATGCTTTATTGCTATAGGTGCTTTAATATTGCTGTGCTTTAATAGTGCTATATGGCTATGCTTTAATGTTGCTATATTGCTATAGATGACAACACCCAAAACAGCAACATACCTCTTTACCGTTAAAACAAAATTGTTCTAAAATAAACCCTACATACGTATGTTTACAAACACCAATTATTGAGTGTCATTTCACTCTAATCCACCCCAAGGGATTTATTAATAAGAACCTGGGTCACCCTCCCCTTCTGGGGCAGGCTGCAACACAAGCACAGGACAAGGATCACTGCCCTGGTTCTGCTGGCCACAAGCTGGATACAAGCCAGGATGCCATTGGCCTGCTTGGCCATATAGATATGCTGCAGGCTCACCTTCAGCCAGCTGTCAACCAGCACTTCAAATCAGTTTTCCTTCTTAAAGGACTCTTCCTTCCCCTCCCTCCCCCTATCCCTTCTTCCATACCATCAAGAAAGTATGGATTTACAGTATTTCACTGCTTTGGCACTCCTAATTACCAAGCTAGCCACTCTGGTTTCACTTCTACACAACAAAACCCAAAACAGAAGCCAAAAGAATTTCCCTAAGCATTTCTCTTATTTTATTAATAATTAGAGAGTTTTCATTTACCTTTCCACTGACTTTCCACAAATTGTATCCCACTTATCCCTCAGTTCACTCAGCATATCGTCAAGTTTCAAATTGTCATCAGCCAAGGTGGTTTTCTCTTTCAAGGAACGTCCAGTTCTATTTGTGGTATCATACACAGAATGTTTGGCACCAAGAGATTTCTGGAATTCCTACACATATGGAAGAAAAAGAAAAAACCCATATATCATTAACTGCTTACAGGCCATTGTTAATTAATCTTTGACATACTATTTGCAATGTTAATTGTAAATGTTGCTGCAAGAATATTTTAAACTTACTGCAAAATTCCTATGCTAGTGCCACAGTGCACCTGAAATTATGTGGTGCTTGACACTGGCAGACTCCTGCTTTTTGTCCTTCTCTGGGAATGTAAGCTCTATGCCTACTGGATTAACTTCCACAAAATCCCTCCTTCAGTGAGGGCAATGATTCCTGTCCTACCACAATATTCCCAAATTTCAGCAAGGGCTGCCTGGTAGTTAGAAGAAAGTGAAAGAACTGCTACTTTGGGAGCCATTAACTGAGCATTCTTCACACTACATTCTTACAAACTAAGATTTCAAGCCACTTGTATAGCTCTCCAAGAGCTACAAAGGTTATTCTGTTTTAGCTCAACATGGGCAAGCTGGGAAACTTCCAGCCACAAGCCTTTAACTCTCTTAAGATTGAAACATACTATAATTGGGAACAACTGTATGCCAAAAGTGTAGATCCAGGCACAAGAAGTCAGGTGACAGCCCCATAACTCAGTCTGTGCTAGAAATCAAGATCACCAGCAGGTTTCTGGGCCCAGAGACTTTGAACAATGACAGTGACACAGCAGTTGTATTTGCCTGCCAGCTCTGACAGGTCCTTCTGCACAGACACTCTGGAAGCTTTCCACAGGCACAGAGGAAGCACACAGAAACACAGTTCATCTGATACCACAGAGGACTTAACCAACTGACGGAGTAAATAATTAAATAAAGGAACACTTCCAAAAGACAACACAAGCCCAACACAGCAGCTTTGAAACGACAGAAATGCTTGAAATATTTTATGTCACACTTTCATGAACCACTAGCAGGAAATCAGTCTAAAAATATCATAAATTGTAAGTGTGCTTTAAGGAAACTCTTATATACATAATCAAGTACTCTTTTTTCCTTTTTTTTTTTTTATTACCAAAAAAAAGCAACATCTGTTTTGTAATTTAGTATTTCATCACTGTCATTTTGATTTCTTCATATAAAACAAGGAAACAAACTTTAAGAAAGAATAGAATTGTCAAGTTAGCACACCATTAAAAATAAATAAAATATTCAAAATAACCAGTTTTTTATAAAAGTTCCTTCAATACAAACAATATGTCTATGCTTCTTTTATTTGATGAGGTTTGTTAACTACTTAACACTACATGCACAGTGTTACTAGGTTTGCACCAGGAAATACAATTAAATTGTTCCCAGAGAAGGATCATACAGGAAAACCAGATTTAAAGGTGAGCAAAGGGTTGCAGTCCGTTCATTCCTTGAGTGACTACCTCATATCTACTTTCATTTGATTTCACAGAGGTATAACTGAAAGTAGATTTTAGTTTAAGCTGCCAGGAGCAGACAAGTAAGTTAATTACTGAGATTATGCTCATCTAGCTACCTTCCTTCTAAGGAAGATGGGCACATACAGATAAAATTAGCCTGGTTCATATAAATTTACTGTAAGAAACATTCAGCATTAGCACAGGAATAGATTGGGTGACGTAATATTGTTTTTTCCATTCCTGACTCCTAAAAATGAAAAAAAAATTCTGATAAACAGACCATGAATAACCCCCAAAAGTCCCTGGCAACACACTAGATATGAGTGAGAGAGAAAACATTATCTTGGCTTTTCTTTTTCAGGGACTTTTTTTTTTGGCAGTAACAGCTGGCAAAAAGTGAGTCCAAATTATTGCTTACACCACGCATTCAATTCAGATAGCAAAATCCTTAACTAAATGGAGCAAGGAAACCTTCAAGGCTGGACAGAAAACACAAAGACAGACACAGGGTATATGTGGGAGTGGAAGGAAAAGACTCAAAATACAAGGAAGGACATTGCAGTGCTGGGAGGTTTGACAACTCATTAAAAAACAATTGAGTTGATTTCTTGAGGGGGTGGTGTTTGAAGTTTGAAGTCACAAAGTTCACAGAATGCCCTCTGTCACACACATTCATCTTTTTCCTCCAGATCACCAGTTTCAATCCTTATGTCCCTGAACCACATTTCATCCCATTCCTTAATGAGATTCACGCAACTCACACAGAAATGTTCTGCAGGCATTTTATATAAAAGAAGTTATATCAATGACAGAAATGATGAGTCTGCCAATCCATGTGAGGAAGCTTGGGTTTATAAAACCTGTAGGTATAAGGTAAATATCAAGTTTATCAAGTTTAACATTTCTGAAGAGGAGAGAAGAATACAGGTAGAATAAAGTCCTGAAAGGACCTCAAAGCAAAGTCACAAAGTGTTGACCATACTCGTGAGGTCGATATATACATATATATGAATATATAATGAAAAGAGAGGAGTGAAAGGATTAGAAGCTTAAGAGTCAGAGGAGACAAGAAAGACTATCCTAACAGCAAGATTCCCTCTTGCCAGTTTCCATCACCAACTTCAAATTCTGGCAACACCAGCAATCCCAAAACAAATTGAAATTGCAGAGTCAGCATAACAGAATGTCAGTGTAGGTTTTATATAAAAGTTTTAACAGCAAACACAGGTAAACTACTTTTGCTTGACCAACAGTCAGCTTTCTCACAGATTGATGCAGTAAGAAATCATTAATATACGTGACAAAACTTGTTGGGAGGTAAAAGCAATCACCAGAAGCTATAGCAAAAATAAAAAAGGTTAGATATGTAAACTCTTGGGGATATTGTGCAGAATGAAAACATAGGAGTAAATAGAGAACAATAAAACCGACATAAAAAGTAAATATATGCCAAAATGTAGAAAAATGAACAGTCTTTCTGATGTCTCTGATGAAACTGCTCCATGAGAAATCTTAAGACACAATCATATCTCTGAGGATTCCACGACTTATCCACTTGCTCCTCAATAATATATTATTCTAGACATTTTAGATAAGTAAAAATGAAGTAAAGACTACTTCGGCCTTTCCTTTCGGTCTGTGTCTGCTGAAACTATTGAGCTTTTACATTATCATTACATGTATGAAAAGGCAGGTGAATGAGGAAGATTTTTACATTTTCACCTACAACAGCTGAGTTTGTGAAAAGTTGGTTTCAGAATTTGGAATCCCATGAAGAGAAACCACCTGTGCTATTAATGGTGTTACTGTACTTTTTAGGGGATTTCATTAATATTTCCACTTGACACAAAAAGCAACTGCCAATCAAAATACAAGGTTATTTTTCAGTTTGGAATTCATCCTGCAGTATTAAAAGGAAAATCTCAACCCAAATAACTGGGTGGTAAATTTTTGGTTTAAATACTGAAAGAAAGCCCCTTCAGAGATTCCTATTATGAAATGGTATAAATTTGCTTTTCAAAGTTTCCATGGTCCTGTATTATTGTCTTTCCTTTTCATTTTTAACCATACCCCCACATATCCAGTACCATGAAAATGGGGGTTTTTTCCACTCAGCCCCTCTTAAAACACCATTTAATTTGATGTGAATAAACACTCCACTGCAGTGAGGCCACAAATCTACTTTCTTTGCTGATTGATGAGTACAAGGCTGGTAGACTTACCTACATTTCACTAGGCACTTTGCATTTCATGACTCACCTTATGCTGTGCAAGCTGCATTTTTATTTTATCAGGGTCATTTGCAATTTCAAGATCTGAGTCCAGAGATTTCTCCGACTCTTCCAGCCATTCCATAAGTTTGTGCCAGGCTTCATGGAACTAAAGAAAAGTGAGACTTGCATGGATTTTAAAATTCACTGGTTCATAAAACAGTTCAAAAACATTAAACTCCAACCAAGATTGGCAGACTTTGACAAGATGTGATGTGATGTGTTTTTTCTCCCTGGTCTCTTAAACAGAACCAGTTCAACCACATGCCCACTGTATTTAGCCTCCCTTCTCCTAAGTGAATTAGCAACCTTTAATGTACAGGATGTGCACACGTAGTAGGCATCTGTCAGAGACATACTGGTAACATCTGTTGATGTGTTGGTCATTTAGGTTTCTACATTTTTAGTAATGGATAGTAAATACAGAAAGAATGGGAATTAGCTATTGCTTATATAGGACGATAGCAGTAAATCACTGGGGAAAACTTCCATCTGGATGGCTGCCCAAGACTTTCCCTGTAACACCCCTGAATGCTCTCATTACATCAAATGCTATCTTGATGGGCAAGGAACAGATTTTTGATCTTCCTTCCTGTTTTGGCAAAAAGAGCGCTTTGGGGAAGGAAGCAGGGAAAAACTAAAGATTCAGTGAGCTTTCACAAAGTGGCATCCCTTTGGGTTTTGATTTTTCTAAGCTGGTTGTTTCTCTCTCTTTTGAAAACTCTTCTTGCCTGGGCTGCCTACGCATGAAAGCACAAGAAACTAGTTCAGAAACTTCTCAAGGCTCCTGGACCCTGTTGTTCAAGCCTGTTGATTAGGCCTTGACACCAGTAGCCTTCAGTGCTCCTTCAACACTCTACACAGACGGTTGTCATCTTAATAACACTGTATTCAGCTTTGTAAATGGATATTGAGATGAAATCTATCCTCAGTGCAGAACTGCTGTGTGTGTGAATGCACGTGAGAAATGGCTGGAAAATAAGTAATGTGATAGGCTTATGGCCTAATTTATTGCTCAGAGAACTTCTTGCTCTATGAGCTGAGTGGTGGTAGCGATGAACATGGGAATGTGGTTTGGCTGTGAACATCACCAAATCTTGAATGATCATGTTGACTTGAATAAAAAGAAGCTAGAACTTCCTATTGCCATTTAAACAGATTACATTTCTCTCACACATTTTGCATCTTATAATTTATCTTTCTCACTGAGGGAAACATGTATCTAAGGAAAAAAACATGAATGTTTCCCAGTGAAGAAAATTGTGTTAAAAAAAACATCTCTCCAGTTTTATAAGGAAATAAATGGAGATATGTTACTACACAGAAGTCTAGTAACTAACGTAAGAGATTAAGTGATAAGTGATGACTATCAATCAGGGCACAACATAGATCCAAGATGAAAATACTGAGGAATATTCCCACAGATTAGTAAAAAGGGGTCATCGCATTCTTTAAAATATACAGAGTTGATCATGAAACTTCTTTCTGAGGATAGATGGCACTAATACACATCTGGAACCCATGCTGTTACTTTCTTCTTTCAGACTGTCCTGTACTGCAGACAGAAGTCACTGCTCGGGTTGAAAATGATGCTTTCACCTCCCAAATGAAGTGCTCTACGATTGAATCACAGAAATTGCTCCACTAACTCAACACTGCCTGTTACACTAAACCCAGGCTTGATTTGTAAGTGCTTTAAAGCACCTTATTTGTCAAGAATCTGGATGCAATTACAGCTAAGTTCAAAGAGCTGTAAAACAGCTGTTGTCCCATTACCTGTTTGGCTCTTTTCCTTGCATCATCCAAAGCTCTTCCCCTTTCAACTAAGCGTTGAACTACTTTTTCCCATCGGCTCTGTACGCTAATAAGCAGATTCTTAATAAGGACAACATCCTGTTTCTGGCTGAAATATTTCAAATGCGTTCCAGTTTTGTCCAGTTCTATGATTTGATCTCGATGAGAGTTCACTTCTGTGGCAAAAACCTTGGGAAAAAAGGGAGAAAATTACTGAATACTGTGTTGCTGGGTAAACACTGAAAAAACCCAGTCTGATAAAAAATGATATAGTGAGAAAGACTATAAAATGCAATTTTAAAACAAATTAAATGTTTCTCTGAGTGCCAGCATTACAGGGTTTATTTGGACATTGTTACAGTATCTCCACAGAGTGGGAGAAAAACATTACACATCTGTTTCTTTACATACCTTGTGTTCATCAATTTGAAATAAGACAGTGTCCAAGATAAGACTTGGCCGAGAAGCTGCAGTTAGAGTTTGCTCAGCCTGAGTAAGCCAGTTGATGAAATCTTGAAGTGAGTTGTGGAACTCCATTGCTAAACTGAGGGCTTCTTCCAGTTTGGTCTGTAAAGATGGGTCATACTTTAATAGCAGTTGATACTGTGCAGGGGCTTCAGCCAAGGAAGCCATTTTAGTTCAGCACTTTGCAGTAAACCATTTTAGTTGAGCATTTTAAAACACTTTTCCAACTTAAAGTTTCTGAGTTTTAAAATAACAGCATTTGAGCATATTCAAGGAGATGGATAGAAGATTAACAACAAAATTATTTATGTCAGATGAATAGAAAATACAGCACCTAGTATCAAGATAAATGTTTCCACATTAGAACCTATCTTCTACTACTTAATCCTAATGGGACACATGGATTTATCAATTTCAATACAAAATCAGTAGAATCTCAGAAATCTAAGGTGGCAGTGCACTTGAAAGAGCCTCAAGGAGGTTATCAAACTTGCATTAAACAAAGAATAAGTTTTCCTAGACCACTTCTTTTCAATAAAGCTCAATTGTCATTTTGGGGTTGTGATATGTGTGTTGCATATCAGTGAAACCATGCTATTGTTCTGTTAGAATGGAAGGTAGTCACGTCAAGTAAGTGGCAAAAGGCCGAGAGTTTGGGAACTTTAAGAAAAAATGGATAAAAACTAGGAAAATTAATGCAGAAAATTCTGCACTGAGAAGGAGATAAACTTGAACAATCATTGAGTCTCTCATGTCTACGATTATTGCAATAAAAACCATAAAAGCCCTAGTCCTACTAAATGGGCATTAACAGTATCAGTAAATGTATTTCTGTGGAACAGACTTGTGCCATTCCCATCCATTCTCCCCCCTCCAAGTATGAGTAATTAACTTCTCAAAACTCATTTTTCTCAGTACTTTCTAAATATTCTGCCTGTCTCTACAATTGGTTTTAAATATAAAAGATCAATCAAGTATGCATGCATAAAACCACTGATCATTAACACCCTTAAATACATGATTTACACTTCAATTTTTATGTAAAAACACATACTTTTCTTTCACTGAGCTTTGTTTGCACAGATTCCCATTTTTCTTTCAAGTTATTTATGTCCTGCTCAACGTTTGTTTCAGCAGACTCTGGGCATCTTGCAAGCATCTGCTGGCCTTTCTCCATTAGACACTTATATGTCTCTTCTTTGGCTTCAAAGGCAGCACAAAGTTCCTAAATAAAGAAAGCACCAAAAAACAAGTAAGGTGGAAATTCAATACTCTTTATAAATGTCTGTAAAACATTTATTCCTCCCCTAGCATTTAGTGGGTATGATTAAGACTAAGAAAGGAAACATATGTAATTCATAAAACCCCAAATGAGCAAAGAAAGGGCCCAGTTCTTCAGGAAATGAGAACTTGTATTGTCTGTCAATGTTTTCTCTGAGATCCAAAGCTTGGCAAAGAAAGTACTACACACTTATTACACAAGAGTTGCTACAACTTGGTTGAAGTCATCTGTAGCCAAAACACAAGAAGTGTCAGCATTACACAGTGTACTGAAAGCCCAGACCTCCAAAACACACCTTCAAAAGTGGGTGGGACAACTTGGGAGGGCTGTTCTATTGTATATTGTCTTTTTTGTCTGTATCTTCCTTCACTTGTTAGGCATGAGCACTGAAGACATTTCAGACATACAAAGCAAGCTGGAATAATAATAGTAACACGTTTTACCTGTTCACTGTTTTACTAATGATGCTTTTTTAGCCATGTTAAAAGTAAGCTGGCAAGAGTCTGGGACCTCCCATGCATCCGTCTGACTCAAACTGGCACATTCAGTATTTTTAACAGACAAACCAAAATGTACAAAGTTGCTGCAGACTCGCAAATGAGGAATGTCTTCCAGGAGATGAGGAATAACTGGCTTGCAAATAAGAGGAAAATAACTTTCTCCTCTTATTCCCAGGAGAAAAGTACAAACCAAACACTTTCTTTGGGTTAAGAGATAATGTAGACAGGGCTTGTACCTGATGAAATAGGAGGGCAAAGCAGGAAGCAGGTTTAATCATGAGCTTAAGATTTTGACAGGACAGAAAGCTTCATTGCTTTCTTTCTGAGGACTATGAAAAGTGTTGTCACCTAGTCTGCTTCCTCCGACACTCCCAACCGCCCTAGAATATTTCCAGTTTCCATAACTCCCCAGAGCATCTTACTTTGCTGCAACAAAAGAACCCCTCAGAAGTAAATACAAGAAGCACAGCACAGGTGAGAAAAGGCAAGGCAGGCGTGGTTCCAAACACAGGGGCTGGGCTCAGCCTGAGACAACGGCCCATCACAGTGGTTAATTCTGCAGTACCATCACACTCTCCAAAGGGCAGGAGCAATTAAATTTATTTTAAGGAAGAAACTGAGAACAATGATTGTTTTAAGAAAAGGAGAGGGATGTTCTGAGCAGCACTGGGACAGATAAAAAGGCCTCTTTTTAAGCCCCTTTCCTACTGGTGTCCTGTAATGTCTCTTCATATCTTTTGTTTTCCTGGCGCTGTCTTAGCTGGAAATGCAGCCCAACCTCAACTCCATTTGTGAGCCAATTATGGTTGAGGGATCTTTTATTCATATCTGTAGAAACAGGCCTTATACACAAGAAGATGGTTCATAACTTTTTATTTCCAAAGAGAACCAAATCAGAATATAGAGTGAAACTTCCTCCTTCAGTTTCACATCAGAAATGGTTTGTATCACTTATGACCAAGTTGGAATTTGGAACTTATGATGACTAGCAGTCTACATGACACTGGCCTCAACATTTCAGCCAAAAAAAAAAAAAAAAAGAGAGAGAACTAACACATATCTGCACATGAACTAAGATTTAACTAAAGGAAAATCAAGTTCTTTATTTTAAAGGTTGATAACAGCCAATGCCTGCAGTTATATGATGGCCACCAGTATAGTAACAATCTGTTGAAGTGTCCATGTACAGACAGGGAATGATTGCACATCTAGAATACATATTACTGGGGACAGCCAGACTTGGCCCAACTGTAGCACTACATACACTAGTAGGTCCTTTAACTAATCAATGTGTAAGCACTGTAGGTATAGAACATTTGCATAGCAAAAGAATGTAGTAAAGAAAATCCTGAAGCTTTCAATGGAAAAATTTTGGGTCCTGCTCTGACTAAGACTAGGATGAAAAAAGGAAAGAGCTCCATTGACTTTCAGGGAACTGTAATTATATCCCACCCTCACATGGGGAGGAAAAAAAAGTTCTTTTCTTCCCTTTTTTTTCCTTTAAGACAAAAAGAGAAGGATCAGGGGGGTTCAAAACCACAGGATTATTTCTATGTTTTGATCTAGTTTCCTGTTATAACTGATTTTAAAACTGTAAATTAAGTTTCTTTCTCAATTATAGTTACTGCCAAATTTTAGTGGAAAAAGAGGAAGGAAAAAAAATGTGCCCCATGTTGGTGAGCAATGACCTTTAGCATCATTCCAAAATAAAATCTTATTTTTAATACTTTGACAATGCAGTGCTCTAATGGGAACTGTGTCAGGCATATTCAAGTTCAAGGACAGTTCAGTATACCACTGTTACATCTGAGCCAGGAGTTCAGAAGTTTAGATCACCAGGTTTGGGCTTATATCCTGGCCTAATGGCACAGCATGATTTTACATTAATGGAGCATTATGATCCACCTTCCTTTGAGGTAAGAGATCAAGTTTAAGTGTCTTTTTTTAAGCTCTACAGTTCTATGGGAGCAGAGAAACCCATAGAATGTTTCTTAAAGAGAAAAAAAGGCAATAATTCAAGCATCCTGGTCAGTTTGCCATTTCTAGTTAAAGCACAGCCTCTATGAGCCAGTAACCCTTCTTACTTCTGTGCTTATGATGTCAGCTTTGGTTAGGTAAGGAATAAAGGATCACGTCTCTTAAGTCAAAGTTTAATAAATGTGGGCAGCTTTTAGGTTCATCTTCAAATCTTAGAAAAAGCATAAATTTACTTATGGGGTCAGAAGAGAAAAGAAAAGGAATCACTGAAAAATCTGCAAACATAATATGTTTTTCTTTCCAAGAATAAGGATGCAAAAGTTACTTGATTTGTCTCAAAAGTATTAATGGTTCAGCTTTGGGCATATGTCCCAACAGACTACTAAACTACACTGAAAATAAGTGTTGTTTTGAAGGTTATTAAATTTTTATAAGATACTGTACAGACATGGTGATATATAGAACATGCTCCATATTTACCAAAAACACTCTTGAAAGATAGTTAGTCCTGAAATACAAATTGCAAAGCATTCTAATACTGATACTTACCATATGTGCATTAAGCTGCTCTCTTGCTGTTTCTGGTAAGCCTCCAACAGGTTTTGATGCCAACAGCTGACGTTCAGTATCTGTCAGCCACTGCTGCAGGTCTTCAACTTCACCATGGAAACCTTGTGCCTAAATTACACCATATCATTTTAGAGCTTGTTTAAAATGTTCTCCATTCTAACACCAGATTAGATGCATAAGTACACTGGCAACAGATTTAATCAGATATTTGTAATGATCAAATGAAATGAAGGGGGAAGGAAAAAATAAAAGAAAAAAGAAAACCAAAATATAAACTAGCTCAATTCAATCTGAAGGATAAAAACAAAAAACATGGAAATCTTGAAAGCAAGCTAAATGACCTACTGTGAGACCAATGTTTTCCCTGAATAATATACCAATACAGAAATTTCACCCTTTAAAAACATGTAGACCAAAAGATGAAGTTTTGTTTCAGCAATAAAAGAGACAGGCCAGCTGTGGAAGATACAGCTGGATTCAAACTTTCTCCAAATTCAGGGTTGTCTGCATTATGGTTTTGATTTAGGCCAACTTCTAATACATCTATGCATATCTATGCATTTCATGTAAAAAGACACTTTTTCTGAATTATTTCTATATTTGATCATTTCCTGTTCACCTGGATCAAGGCACTGTCCAGCTGCTGTTTCCTTTGTTCTGTTTTTTCCAACAAGTTTTGCCAGCGCTGATTCAGGAGTTCCAACTTGCTCTGTAAATTACTTGCTTCTTCAACAGCACTTGACTCAATCAGGTCATTTCCTGCTTTTTTAACGGCTTCCACGGTAGACTGATGAGCTAAAACATCATTTTGTAGCACCTACAATTGTAACACAACATGTATGACTGGCCATGTTGGTAAATTACTGAATGAAGGCAATCACAGTGACTGAACCAGTTGTAGTCCAGTGACAACAGATTAACATCAGCACAGGTATTAGCAATTAAAGCTAATAACTAAGGCCTCTTCAATCAAAAGCACTAACAGACCATTCTGCCAAAATGCCAAAGTTTATTTTTGTATCTTGGAAAAAAATAATATGTTCCCTCTGAATACATATATTTCTGAAATTATTAAAGGTTTCTAGTAGCCCTAGAGAAGAATTATTTCTTCGCTTTTCTTAATTTATGACACACTTTTCTTTAATACGATTTTTCTTTGAATACTATGTGCCCACTGTGCTATACAACAACCTGACTGCTGCGGTATCTTTTTATGCATTTCATGGCTACAACTCATTTCACATGACTCAGGCTACCGGGACACTTGGGCTGTGCTAAAATCTGGGGAACGGTTGCAGTACTAACACCACACGACCTTCTCCATCTGCTTGAAAACCCGCTATCACCAACCATAGTAAAACCATACAAGGCAAAAAGGACACTTGGGGAACAAATGCTGTTTTCAAAAGGATAGGGGAGGAAAAAAAAGCTTTAATATAGAACAAAAAAGAACAGAAACAGAAAAATAAATAAGAAAAATGTTTGGAAAGGGAATGGTAAACCCCATTTAAGAAATTCAAGTTCATGACTGCTGACTTCTATGGGGTCTGACTCAAACTTACCTCAAATGCTAGCATATGGAAAAAATATAAAGCTAAATAGAAAGGAATTGTAAAATAAACTATATAGAGCACATAATGAAACAGCAAGTCACAAGTAGCCCTTGAATACAAAATACACATCACATTTACTTTAATTTTTTTAAGCTAAGCACTAGAAGATTATTATTATTTTATTTTCCTAATAGTGAAAAAAAGAGATATTCACAGAAGTAGATGCATCTTTATCCCTTCCTTCCTGCTAAGACTCACTAAGAACAAGGTCTATTCTTTCCAAAGTTATTCAAGGGATGGATGTTTTTCCAGGCTACCACAGGATGCACTACTGTGTGAACTTTCTAACCTATAAACTCTGTATTATGAAAAGGAAGTAGATTCATTCATGTGTTTGCTGAACTCCTTCAGCACAGACATAAGTGATGTCTGGACGCTTCTTCACTAGTAAAACACTTCCATTAGATAAGAATATAAAAGGTTCATGGAGCAGAACCTGGTTTTGTAATTCTATTTACTTTGTTTTAAAAGGGCCTGTTTATAACAGTAGTCACATAGGCCATGTAGATATTGTGCTCTGCTCAAATTCCAACTAACCACACATAAGCCTTCAGAAGCTGCATAGCTGCATTAACACAGACAATGAAAATACCTTAATTATCTGCATACTGTCAATTTCAATTAATTCTTTCAAAATCCAAAATGAACTCTGAATACTTTTCACATTATATGCAGGCCAAAAATTAAATGCAGATTTAAAAGGAGAGGATTTATGAGGTTAGATTGAAATCTTCAAACCTAGAAAGAATACACTATCATGAACACTAGTGTCACACAAATAGGTAGGGAAGATCTCTCACTCCTGGGAGATACTCTTCAAAACAAAGGCATAGTGGAAGCATTCTTCCATGGGCTCCAAAGCCACAGTGATGAGTAAAAATACTAAAACAAAAAACTAAAAAGTTAACCCTACATTGTAAGTAACAAAGAGAAAAAGATGAAGGGTTTAGAGATTTTCAAAGAAGCATTCTCCATGTTAGTTGGACCCAACTGACATACAATTTTGCAGAATTCAGAACAACAAATCATTATGTTCTGAGAAGGAAGAAAGAACCAGAGATCTGCAACAGCTGTGCAGTTTGTGAGACCTGGCTTAAACAAAACTAAATCAAGGAGTTTACTGCTTCATGCGGAGTAGCAGGTTCAGTAACTTTTGAGTTCCCTAGGTCAAATGAAGGTGATTAGAGGTGGAGACTGGGGTGAGCAGCTCTTTTTTGGCTAAAACCTATGCCACTTGCATAGCATATGCAAGAAAGGAAGGAATGTGGAGGAGTAAGAGGGAAGATATTATTTATTCCAAGCCTGCATTTCAGCTATAATCCGCATCTTGAAAAATCTATGTAGAGAATTATCAAGTTTTACAAGACTCGTCCCTAAGATAAATATCAAAAGAACATTTCCGTTAATGTTCATTATAATTACATACATGATGTTTGGCAAGTTCAATTTCAATAGCCTTGGGGTCTCCACCCACGGGTTTCTGTTCATTCAGCAGGTCTTCTGTATGTGTCAGCCACGTCAGTAACTCATCCAGAGCATGCTGGAACTGCCCCAAGGCTAACAAGGCACCTTCCAGCTTGTGCTATAGTAAAAATTAACAATAAAATAGTTTCACAATGCTGTTGAATTGGCTTATATTACCATTAGTCACCATAATCTAGAGCAGAGTCCATGCATATGAAAGCATAAAACCCAGGGAGAAACAGTTATCCAGCACAAGCAACTGCTTTACAATTAAAGCTGAGCTGGCAATTCCACTGTAAAGCCTTACATTCCAGGCTTAAATTCCTGACCTTGGAGGAAGCCATGCAACTAGGGCAGAGTTAAGTTTGGAGGTTCTCTCATCAGGTATATCAGTAGTTTTTCATCACTAAAACATAATTTCAATATAAATGCAATTTGGTGCATGATCTTTTTAAAATCCTTGTCATGGAATGATTCAGTTTAGAAAAAATAGTACACTTCCAAGCACTGGATCTTTAAATCTCTCGGTTTGATAATATGTGGAAAGAACACTGAAATAGTTTAATATTAAGTTGTTGGGGTTTTTTTCAAGTGCTCAGTTCAGCAGCTAATATTACTTTTGCCCATATAAACACGTTTTCAACCGCTACCAAACAAAATAATAATGATTCAATGGGCACTGCTAACAGAGAAGGGCTTTTTAAAAAAAACCAAACAACTCAATGAATTGTAGAATTCAAATTGTAAAATTCAAATTCTATTACGTATAGTTCTGCAATTTCCAAACTAAAAGAATGTGTAAATTAACATGAACATTATGCATAACAAAGATCTTTTTGCAGAAATCTGAGTCATGAATAAAGCCCCCACCTCCAAGCATATTTACCTGTCTACTTATAATTTTTTCTTCTAGGCTGTCCCACAATATTTTGAGCTCTGAGAGAGGGTCTTGAACAGTGTGCTTGTCACTCTCCTGTGTTACCTTCTTCAGCAATAGTTCTGCCTGATGGTTTAGTCTTTCCATTTCTATCTGCTGCTGATAAGCTTCTGTCTTAAATTGCTATGGTAAATAGAAAAAGAATAAAAATAAATGTATCACAGGTCATTCTATGATTCTGTGTTCTAGCTCTTGTGTTTGTAATGGCATAATGCTTCAAACTTCAAATGGAATTATTCTTCAGAAGAACTGAGAGCAATTTTCTTTCAGTAGAACACCCTCTTGTACACATAACTTGGTGCAGCAGTCTGAATATAACCTGCACATGTATGTTTTTCTGAATGATGTAACGTTATGATTCATTTGAAGTTACACCATAACAAAGATAAAACAACCTACCCACAGCCAACAAAATCTACAAGTGAGCAACAAAACCAAGAACATTCTCTGATCGTTAGACATCCCTGCTTTTTAAATATAACAGCCTACTAATGTCAGAGGCATATTCAATCACAGATTCAGACTCATGCAGACAGGTTTCTACATTAGCCTGAAAATTTTATTTTCACCTTACTCAGGTACTGGGAATGTCATGACCTGTGTGACCATTTAGATAAAGCCTATAATGGCAGAAGCAAAGCTTTGGAGGCATTTGCTCAGAGCCTCAAAGAATCTGTTCTTGTTAGAAATCAGAAAACATAAAGTTCATAGCAAAAGAACCTGTACATAATAACCAGCTTTTGAAAGAGAATAAATGACGCTAAAAGCATTTCTGGGCTATCAGATTGTATTAAAAAATAAAATGTAGTCTTAGTAAAATTTGGAATAGATTTTAAAATTAAGCACATTTTAAAATTAAAAGTTTGCAATGAAATATTTGGAAATTTTCATAGAGATTCTTTTTTATCAGAAATTGAAAATGAAAATTGCTTAATATAAAAAATACTTAACACAGATAAATGCAGACAGATGTAAATATAAAGGAAATAAATCACTAGTTCATACCTTAAGTTCCTCAGTTTGCTGCTTCACTGTCTCCAGATCTGTTCCAACGGGGGACATAGACGCTAACTTGCTGCCAGCAATGTCTACCCAGTCAAATAATGCCTGAAAATCACAGTAGGAAATTCAAGTGTGAGCAGAGAAATGTTTGAAAGTTGTATCAAGTAAAATATCAGAACTTTTTTTTTTCATTCCACAGAAGGTATTGCTGCGCTCTTTAAAAGAAAATAACTTTCTCAGCAAAAAGGTTTCTTTGCAATACAATGAACAAATGTCAAGTATCCATGTAACAATTACAGGAATGTACAAGCTGCAAGACTGAATGTAACAAGCTGCTGCTTCTATTAGCAGCAATTTTCTGCCAGAATTATTCCTGCTGAGCAGCACTCTACTTCTTGTGTAAAATCTGCAATTTTTATGAATACCCTAAAAGGTAAATACAAGACAAACTCTGTTGTACAGTTGTTTGGAGTGAAAATGGAAAGTGGTAGGTAACATACCTTAAATGAGGATTACAAGCAAACTTTTTATGAAGAATGTTATTTGTGTAAGAAACATGGAACTACACATTCAGTGTATATTAGGTGGTGAAGGACCATAACTGAGCTAGAATGAATCTCTGTAGGATAATGCAGTTATAACTTAAAAAAATAAGCGACATCTCCCCAGTTCTGATGCTTTGTGAGTATTTCTTTTGCTCCTGATACAATGCAGAAACCCAGGAATATTTCATGTAGATTAAGAACAGCTTCATCGATCTGGGTAATTGCACAGGATAAAAAACACCTCTGCTAGGCCCTTTGCCTCCTGCCTATTATGTGTAGAGATATCATTACGAAGAAAAGGTTAGGACAACTTGTTGTACTTGCCCACTACTACACAGCTCCCTGAGAAAAGAACTATCCCCAACATGCTCAACAGGATGAGGCAGCTGCAGTTAACAATCTGTTCATGATACTTTTCATACTGTCTATTGAAATGAGAGCAAGACAGCACTTAAATTCAGTTCTTGCAAAGTACCAAGATTGTAGGATGAACAATGTACAGTCACAGGAAATAGAAAGCACTTAAACCAATGGCTACATTCCTAATTGCCTAGTCAATCTCTGCACAGTATGAACATAGGAGAACTTGATCTGCACCAAATACAGAAGTAACTGCCCTCTGTGTCATGTCATATTTAGAGATTTAATGAACGAAAGAAGACAGTAATTCCACCAAGCAAAAAAATGCAACAAAAAACCTCCAACAGCACATAAGGAGAAAAGACACAGAATCAAAGAATAATTTGGGTTGGAAGACCTTTAAAGGTCATCTAGTCCAACCCCCACTTTGTGATTTTTTTTTTAAACTTCATCAGTTGCAGGAAGTATAATGTACAAGATATCTTAAAAAAAATTAAAAACTGCTGGAAAATTTACCTACAGATTTAAAAAGGAAATCACCTTCTAAAGTATTGTGATAGGCTAAATTATACTAAGAATGAGTATAATGGTCCAGCAACATTATGTTGATAATATTTTCTGCTTAAAATATACAAACTTGACTAGTTGACCTATAAAAAAGGTGGAATAAAATTCAAGTCCTTTAACTGTCCTCCACACAAAAAAACCCCAATAGGAGCAAGTTAGTATATGGACTTGTAATCTGTTCCTTTCAGATCATGAAGATGTGTCATAACTTCAACTTGCCTAGCATGTGAAGCATTGAGTATCACAAGAAAATGTGAGCAGGATTACTATGAATGTGTGCTGTCAAAAACCCTCTGCTCTTATCAATAAATAAGGAGACATTAATTTTTAATCTAAACACAGTGCAATATATGGACATGAAGAAAACAACCCAACAGATTTATTCTTTAATGTAAAAACCCCCCCAACAAAATAACCCCAACCAATCTTGAGAAAAAATACCTGCCTGCTGAAGAAAACAGTAACTACAATCAGAGTGATACATTACTTGTCACCTACCAAATCACATGACATTTTTTACTACAACCACATTAAATACTATTGACTCAATAGTTGGGTTAGGTATATCACATCATCTTACCTGCAGTCCATCTTGGTATTGAACAGCTGCCTGCATAGCTTCAGCAAGCTTATCCACTCGTTCTTTCCATGTTTTGTTTAGGGCATCCCAGGCAGAATTCAGCTGCAAGTGCAATTTACTCCAATGGATTAAAGAATTTTACTGCTGTATAATAAGCATTTACTAATTCTTCACTGATCAGTAACACCAATAAACTAAGTATGAATAGCTCGTACTCATTCCATATTAACGCTCTTGTCCCCCCTATCACTGCATATCTAGTTTCTTTCAGAATTCACTAGGGGTTCTGGATTACAAAAGCTGTGACCTTCAATACTGATTGAGTATTTTTATTAACATAGAAATAATAGTTAAAGAGGAAATACTACTAAATCATTTGGAGTTGCATCATTATAATAAAAGTAGCTTAAAAGAATAATAAATTGCAGAACACTAGAAAAATTAAAAGTACTTTGTAGTCATCCAAACAGGATTGTCTCGGTTAAGATGTCTTACTGGGCATAAACCAGACATATCCAAAATTTATTCTAGTGTTACTTTTGCAAGAAGTAGTCATTTACCATATCAATCAGTGAGTATTTAAAAAAAAAAAAAATCTGTCTTTTGCAAAAAATTTATGTCTGTCTTTCACTATAAATCAATGAAATAAAACAGTCCGTACATTTTAATCTAATCTAAGATTCATTTACTCAAAAGGCAAACCTTACTTTATCATAAGAGCTTCAGGGGTGTCTCACTTTTGCCACAAAATTTTTATTTTCAAAATTTGATGGGAGAATGGGGAATATACCAATTTCAGCTGAACAAGCATCTCACGTAACAGACCTAAGCATGTCCATTTCCCATACCTCATCTATACTCTTGTTTACAATAGGTTTGTCCGGCTCTCCACAAGCAGCTCTAAGTTCAGAGCCAAGGCTCACAACTGTTTCTAGTTCTTCTTGTAGTCCATCAATTTCTTCTTTAGCAGCCTATAAAGAGAAAAAAATCCAACACTGCTATTACTAAGTTTAATAATCTATGTACAACTCGCTTTCAAGATAAAACACGATTCCCCCTTTGTTTTCTTCCAGGTCACTTGGACTTGCAGTCAGATGCTTAAAATATTAGCATCACTTTGCAGTATCAGAGTGAAATCAGCTGACATCAGTCTAAATTTTAACAATGGCTTATGATACCATTTTGCATGAGATGGAAAAAATAAACAGGAAGTTTTAAATTAGATTTCTTTAATGAGAGTGTCTTCTTTGTCAGAGGTTATCATTCAACCTTTAAATTTTTATCAGCATAAATAATTACAGACTTAGAGGATAATTCATAGAGCATAACACATTTGTACACCCCTCATTTAGATGTTACATAGTACTCAAGGAATCTAAAGTATGTATAACTTTTAAGAGTCTTGGTGACATGGTTATTATTTATATGTTTATAAACAAATAAGGAAACATAACAGCAAGCACATGTTGCACGCTCATTGCAATTAAGCACTGATACATGTTATTATCTACTGTAGACTCTTGAGATACCATTATTGTAAATTTCTACACAATTATCACTCTTGGTCTCTAACAAATAATATATTCTCCTGTGGTATTTCATAGTAATTCTGTTTTTCATCTGCATACCATAAATAAAGTACTTCAAATCAACAAATTACTTTCTACTGACCTCTGCAGCTTCTTGCTGTTGCTTGACTACAGATGGGTCAACTCCAGGTCCCTCCAGTTCTCGAATGAAGTCCTGAGTATCTTTAATAGTAGCTACAAGAGCCATATGATCACACCAAAACTTTTCAGCTAGTTCCATTACATCCAACAGTTTGGTCTCCCTTTCCTCAGTCAAGGTCTGAATGTCTTGCCAAATTAGGACCATTTGGTCCAGTTTATCTTGAACAGCTAAACAACAAAGGAACTAGATTACTACCTTGGCAAACAATTCTTGGTCATAAATCCCTCTCCAGTTCTACAGCAGAAACACATGTGTACCTTTTAAAATTTAGACTCTAAAATGGTTTCTTTATAGGACTCCTTATAATGTTAAGTGAAAACAAACACTATGGCCTTTCAAAATAAAACAAAGGTCATATCCACAATTAATTATTTTAAATGAATGCTTTGCTTTTATAAATCTTTAGCAGCTTCTCCAGAAGAACATATTCCCCAGATTAGTGGTCATCAGAAATGAAGAATTTTATATGCTGCAGCTTACTGCATTTCCACTGCATGAAAGTTTCCTCAGTCTACTACCTTTAGCAGATATATCCTTATCAGTGCCTTCTGAGCGAGCAATCATTTCCTCCCCTCTCTGTTTAAGCGTCTCATACACTGGCTGAAGTTTTTCCAGATCCACAGACACATTCTTATTTTCACTGATTTGCTCTTTAATCTTCTCAACCTCTGCCGAGATTGAAGGTGGCTGCCTCAGACGCTCAACTATGCGTTTCAGACTCTCAAGAGTTGGATCTATCTTGTCATGAAACTGTGAGGGTGGTAAAGGAGAGAAAGAAGTGGCAGGGAAGTTAGAAAAAAAACCCCAAACATGAAAAATGGCATCTGAAATTCTCTTGGAAAAAGGTACTTTAAAATTAACATCTCTATCCAACATATATATGTGCAACTTGCAGTGCCCCCCTCCCGGCTCTTTTAATATTTAATTGCAAAAAAAACATTGCAAAATGGTACCTCCTCTCGAATTTTAGAATTTTAATAGTAAGTTTGTGTTCAGTCCTGAGACACTGCTTCTGAAGTACAGCAGAATCTACCTACATTTAGCCCTGTGTAATTCATGAAGTAGTGGTAGCTTATTTTAGGGAGAAATGGATTTTTGATTTCATCATTTAGAAAGATATTTACCTTACAATTAAATACATACATTTTCCTGTTACAACCAACACACCACCAATTAGGGCTTGATATGAGAGGTCATTCAAATAGACATTTCTTAGTGGCCAGGTGGTGTTTGCTTGTGCAGTAATGGTATGTTACTTTCTGCAACTAAAAGTACACAATAGTGTATATAGTATATTCATTCTTGTTTGACTGAGCCCAGGCAGGTGCTTAGAAACTGAATTACAGCTGTGTTAACATCCTTTGGCATAGGTCCAAAGTTAGCCTTTACTACATGCTTTTGGATTCATAGAGATTCCTAAAAATCTCTCACCACCATGCCCCTTTTCAAATTAAAGAAATCCATAAATCGTGGGTGCATTTAATGACTCTCCAGGATCTACAAAAAGCACTCTTAACAACACTTGGGAAAGGTGCTAGAAAGAGCACAGCAAAACAAGATTACCTTATGTGAACAAATAGCTACATCCCTTCTATTCAAAGGAACATAGGCAATATAAATTTAATTACTTTTTCCCACCATACAACCCACTTCAAATCAGCCTCTGTGACTAATGTTATGGCACTCAGTGTTTTTGTTAGAAGTGTAAATGTCATACAAACCAGCAAAATGTGTTATGAAAGATAAGTAGCCTTCCCACATTCAAGACTTCTGAAAAACTGATTGTGGCAACAAAACCTTACAAAAATTACAAAACCTGAAATTAAATTGGTAATATTCAAGTCTAATTTTAGGACATATATTACATTTTTATCTTGTCATGGCATTCAGTGGCCCTCCTTGTACTCAACCTCAATGAATGAGACAGTGTTTTAGAACTTAAAAGGAAGAAAATGCAAGTAATGACACCCTCTCATTCTAGCTCAATACATTATGCCCTTCCTTTGATACATAATGCAATTTAATATAATTTAAAACCTGAGAAGTTAAATAATTATTTTTCAAGGAATGTCTAGACAAACATTGACATAGACATCATAGTATAGAGCCGTGAAAATACATATTTATGTATCTTAATAAAAAAGAAGATTATATATAATTACATTCTGTGGGCATTACAATGTTTTGCTTTGCCATCTGCGTATGCATTTAGGTATATAAAATGAGCCATAAAGTAGTGCATAAATAATTAAGTATTTTCTCAACATCTGATTATATTTTAGGTGTTACCAAAGAAAGCATTTCTAATTCTTGCTTTCTGTACTTAGGCAGTAGAACATGTTGATGTCTATCACTTACAAAACAGGGACTCCAATACCAAGTAAATATCTTGATTTTCAAATGGGCAGCTCCAAATATGGGGAGGACCAAGCATTTCTGACATAGAAAAACACAGGATCTAAATAATCAGGCATCTTTCAGAGGTGTGAATAAGGGTTGTTTAAAATGTATATAAATTTTATATATATATGTTATATATATATATAACCATTTCAAAGAAGGATGACATCTGACGTCACTTATTTTTGCCTTACATTCTTAAACTCCATCTCCAGGGGCTAGGAATATGACATTAAGAATAACGACATGACAAAAATTATTTAGAATGTAGACTTGATAAGCACTTCAAGGTGTATTTCTTTATTTAGTATTTAAGACCTTAACAGAATATAGCACTTAATTTCCAGTGAACAGAGAAAAAATGGGAATTTCCTATAAAAACACCAGTATAGAACAAAGTATTTTTATTCAGGTTTTTATATGGATTTATGTACAAAGTTTTACTAAGTTCTTTTCTGAATTTGGGGTTGAGTAAAGGAAGTTCGCTGTGGGTTTAATGGCAATTAACCCAATATTTAACAGTCGCTAGAATGTGACGCCTGACAATTCTCTATTTAGGTTCATTTCATAGGCTGGTGAAGCTATGAAATGAAGATGCTGCATTTGTGGACTTGACCTGAATTTTATGCTAATGATGTTTTGTGAAGTCTAACTTTGCTCCTAATACTTTTTCTGTTAACAGTTTCAGTATATGTTACATTAGGTTCTTTTGGGTCTGCAGCAAAGAGTAAATGCTATTAACACCGCTAAACTACTCTCTAGTTTCATTGGTAGCCCTCTGCTAACTGCAGCTGCCAATTTCTAGAAATAACTATACTCAACTGATCAAAAGTGACATTCATTTACAAATGAAACATCAGCTACGAACAGACCAGTAAGAGAAAACAAAAGTGAAAATAAAATCCCACATTTTTAGACCTCTTGATTTTTTACTTCAAAATTAAGTAGCAATAACATTTTTCAATTGCTACAAAGTCATAATACTGACCAATATATGAAATTATAACCTCTCAAGAAATAGAAAAATCAATGCCATTAGCTGTGATATGAACATTTGCAGGCCATTAGGTTGAAAAATCCAGGTGAAGCAGTTTAGTCTTGATATATACATATACAATGACAACGTGTATTTTTCCATTGAATGAACCCAATTATATTTGAAACTTAAATTGATACCTGGGTACACTGAGAAATGGCTTCATCCAGTGCCAGTGCTCGCTTTTTGACATCTTCCTTGATTTTACTGTAAAGGATGTCAGCTGCCACATATTTCTCTTGGATAGAAAAACCTTCTCCTGGGCTCAGCTCCAGCAACTGAGGCCCAGTTTTGTTCATCTTATCTATATGAGGCTTGTGCTCAGCGATCAGCTCACGCAGTTGCTATAACAAATGAAACAACTTATCAGTTTCTTATGCTTGCACCACCACATTACAACTGTCCACACTTCCAACACATCCAGCTGGCAAGAAATTCTAAACAAGTACCCTTCATCGTAATGTAAAGCAGAAATAAGGTTAATGACTGCTTTGCCAGTGATCGTTCCCATTCCAACAGAGAGCTATCCGGGCGTAAAGCATCAGAACTAGAGACACGCTGGAAATGCCTGTGCAACACTCTGGTGGGACATATGATTACAGGTAAAATATAAGATGCTAACTATGCATCTGATGCTAACAACAGACATTCCCCATCATATTTAGTACCTATAATAACAGAAACAGCAACAATATTCCAGACATGGGTGTAACACCACCACATGCATACTTTTCATGTTGATACTGGTCAGTTGCTGTAAAGCCTTTCATTGAGGAACATCACAGAAAGAGGTACTGGCATCGCAAGAAAATTAATTCAAATTATCCTTGATTTAAGAAGAGGAAACCAGCACAAGGGAGGGTGAAAGAAATCAGTCAAAGGACAAATGGACATGGAAGGGTGATCAGTAGAGACTTATCAACCTAGTTTAGTCATCTCTGGCCACAAGACCCCTCTGTCTTCATAACAGCACTATTATTCAACTGACACAGTGTTTAACTAAGTAATTAGTAAGTGAATTAAATTTGACCTCAGCTGTCTACTGCCTCTCATCATCCACCCCTGAAGTCAAAACTGTGCCAAAGATTGAGCAGAGGGCTGTGGAAGTGAAATGTCACAACGTGTCTTCCAACTTGTCTAAGGATTTCAGATTTTCTTCCTTGCTCCCATAGAACTGACAAAAGTGAAAGGGTTTTTTTGGTGGAATTAGCCCCATCCTTCCCTCATTTTATTTGCTTTCTCATATTTTACCTCCCTTTTCAGAAAAATCCGCTGCCTTGAGAGGCACTGTCCCTCTCAGTGCTGTGAACTTCATGTGTTCTATCCAATAGCCCCTGTGCAGGGACATGACAGGCCCATGCGCTGTTCCTCTCAGCTGAGAGTTTGTTTAAATTAATGAAGACACAGAAAAGGGCCTGTATCAGGCTCAGTGTAAATAAATTCTCTTCTCTTCAACTACAGTCCTTCCCTTAAAAAGAAATCCTGATACTGGCTTGCTTCCTTGCTCCTCCCCAGAAGTGCAGAAGTTGAGAAGACTGAGAAGACAGTGACCACGACTCTTCACAGTCCCACAATGACCAAACAGCAATGAAAATGCTCACTTGATTCTAACTACTTACTTTGAATGTAAATCTATTTGTATACCTTGCCACAAGAAAAATAATGTTGATTAGTAGAGAAGAGGAAAAGGAGAAACTAAGAACAGTGTTAAAGTTTTTAAAAAATAATTTTGTGTGTTTTACAGAGATGATTTGACACAAGGCCACAGGAGTGCACATTTCTGGGTCCAAACCTTATGCTAATACTCTGCCCACAGCTCATTTCAAACCAAATAACCACATGTTACTCACATAGAATCAACTCTATGAATTCCACAACTTGGAACAAAGACAGTCATCAGTAAATACATCACAACAGAAATGTTAAGTTGTCAATTCACACTGAAAACAACTTTTTTCCCTTCTTCTTTTTAACAGAACAATGAATTATTTGGTCTTCTCCATGGTCTACTACTGGGTAAACACGTCCAGTAAACAAGTGTTTAGGAGCAGATTACGTGTTAAGAGTGCCTAACATTAATCTTCTAGTCAACAAACAAATCTCAGCTAATGGCATAGCCCAGGGAAAATGCAAAAATAGAAGCTCATCTGAAAGGCCTCTCATGGAAGCAGCATGATTAAAGTAGATGAGGAACAATCCTGTAAGTAAAGCAAGCATGATATGGTTCATGGTGACTAATCAAGATAGCTTGTAAAGCTCATGTTATATAGCTAGTCTTAACAGAACTTGTTTGTTCATTCTGGACATAATAGGAAGACAAATGAGTGAACCCAGTGTTTACCAGTACATAAGAGTGGCACATTTCATTAGCTGGTCTCAGAGTAAACAAGACTCTGAAGCCAGGGTTCATCCTATCTAACTTGAGTCACTTAATTTAGGCAGCTAAAATTAAAAAAAAAAAAAACAACGACTATGCTAGCAGGGAGAGACAGGCATCTCCAGTGGCCATACAGGTTTTGCATCTGCCAAAACATGCAGGATTTTAACTTCAGTGGGATACATCTGATTCCATGTGATAGTAGTAGTCACTGTTGAAATATACTAGTTTTTATCCCAGCTGCTTATATATCCATGTAAGAGACCCCACACAGTGGCCAGTCTACAACACTGTTGCCTCTATTTTGTGATGTTATTGTAAACAATTGTTTGTTTTAATTAGTACGTAACAAACATTCTTGACATGATAAATTATTTGGCTGGACCCAAGCAAGCAATTTTTGGCTCTCTAATTGTCCATCTTCCTGACTCAGGTAACTTTAATTTCAATGTTACAAACAAAATAAAAGCTAAATTTTTTTATACGTACGTAAGATCCACACATGTGCGTATCTGTATACAGACTGCACCCTCCCTTTTTGTTTCTTGCTCCAACAACCCATGCCTGTTTTTTCTGTTTATGGGTTTGGTTTGTTCCAATATTGACATTAATGTGTACTTTTAAATATACTTCTTAACTAATAACTTTATGTGCTCAGTTCTCTTCGTACAATGGTAGTTTTTTATTTCTGTAGCCTTCTTTTATGCTTATACATCGTTTGCTGCCTTCTCCAGAGACTCTTGTTTGCATGCACAGTTTGGTAAACAGTAGGTGAACGACTGAAAATATATTTACTTTTTATTATTATTTTAAATAACAGGTTTTTTTCAACAGAAAAATATCTGTTTGGGTTTTAAGCATTTTGCAGAGTATTCCACAGTTTTAAGCAAAATAATTCCTGGGTTTTGACACTTCATTTTTCAAAACTGGCAAAATGCTTACCCTGTGCTCTTCTTGTTGTTGCTTTAAAGTTTCATATTCAAGGGCTGGCGCAGGAAGCTGAGAGATGATCATTTCTGTTTCAGTTAACCATGGCCAAAGTTCTTCATAAGTCTCCCAGAACTGGTTAACCAGGGACTGAGCCCGTTCCAGCTGAAGGTTTCTCTCTGAGTTCATTTGACAGACTGTATCATATTTCTGTAAGAGGCTTTCCATTTTTTTCTGTAAAGTAATATTAATAAAAAACCCCAATGTATGTTTTTCCATGTGTCCATTACCTTCATTTCCAAACAGTCTTTGATAATTATAGCACCAATTCACAGTACACCAAGTTTTAGTTTTGATAATGTTTTTACAGTATCGGCGTTTAATCAACAGAATCAATAATGTGGCAGATCAGAATTCGGCAGAGTACTTGCAAAGTATTTAGAATATATTTAATGATACTGGTATTTACAAATAACACTTTACTCATAGGGCTCTTCCAGTCAAGCTGCAAATGATCTGACTGCAGATCTTAGCCCCATTCCTTACTGCAGATGCTTATCTTCAGCGACACTTGGCAGAAATTAAGTTTTCTACAGCATTTTTGAATCAAAGCAGCATGAACAATACACAAAATCTGTTGGGCTGTTGGGTTTGGGGTTCTTTTTTTAACCTGGCAGGAGAATAGTTTATACTGTTGTGCTTGTAGTTCACAAACTTGCAAAAGAAACCATAAAATATTATTTTTCAGGTTAGCATATATTACTTAATGAGAATGTATTAACATTGGTAACATAGATAACAGTGACAGAACTATAAGGTTTAAACTAAAAATCTACTGTATTTGGGCATGTGATAATAAAAGAAAGTATCAACTAGCCACACATTTTTCCTGTGGAAGACTGCCCATGTTATCAAGTTTATGAAATATTATATATGACAATGCATATAAATCCTAGCCTTGGAAAAACTAGACATATAAGCAAGCCTTTGAATGTGAAGTAAAGAATTTTTTTTTGGCAGAACGAGCTATCCTTTCCTTTGTTATGTCTTGTACATAAATTAAGAGATGCTATCCAGAGGACAAAACATAGTCTAACACACAGATATACAGTATTTTTGACAAATAAAATTATTTAATAGAGACTCACACAAAACTGCTCTCCCTTATGACTACATTTTCATAGACAGAACTTCTCATCTATTTTAAATTCACTTAGGAGCAAATCAAATTTATTCTAGAGTTCTTGCAGCAGAGCACACAATTACTGAAGCATTGCTGTTCAAGGAGGGTGGTCACTGGAAGGACTAAATTTACACAACATATCCAGCCTCACCATAATTTAGCAAAAAAATCCCAACCACACAACTAATCCTTCTTAAATCCAACAGCCAACACAAAAAATCCATCTGTACATGTTTGCAGCCCCGACATTAGGCTCCGTGTGTGTGTGTGTGTAATAAACAAAGGCATAAGAATGCCTTTCACGGGCTGTGACAGTCAACAGGATAGAATAATTTTGGCAAGCGAGGCCTATACGGAAATCAGCAGAAATGAAAGTAAAGATTCACACCGAGGTGCGCAGCCATTAAATCCAGCACAGAAACGCACACACCCAGAGCGTCACTGACCCAAAAGAACTCGGAAGATAAATAGCCAGATTCCACACACCATCTCAGATGACTAATACTTCTTCATTCAATCATCTGTAGGCTAAAATACTATTTACCACAGATGAAGATGATAAACGGGGCTCCAAATTAGTGTCAGGCAATGAAGCAAGTACACAATGTTTGCTCTTTGAACACCCTGAAGGAAGGAGAGGGATACACAGCAGCATTTTCTCTAGTACTACAATCCTCTGACTAGAAGTGATTGTAATTAATGCTTTCTCAGTATTTCAAACGAGACATTATAGAAATACTTCTACTTATATATTTTCTGCATATCTACCACTGTAGCTGCAATTTAAGGAATTTTACCTTCATCATCTGCTTCTCTTCTTCAGTGCATGTTTTCATAATCTTATCCCCAGATTTAACAAGTTCATCTATGGTATCTTTGTGCCTTAAAATCTCCATGGTAAAAGCCTTGAAACACAAGAAAAAATGGTTAGAATTAAAAAAAAAGTATATGGAGCAAAAACTGGGTTTTGATTAATTATGATGGACTGAAAATTAAATCATGTCAGTACATTTTCTAGATGGAGAGAGTGCTGGCCAATAATTAACATGACAGTTGGAAACGCATTTCTTTTACCTTTTGAACTTGCAGCTGAGCCGTGGTCTGGTCTTGCTCAAGTCTAATATCACCCAGAGACATCAGTTTCTTTTCTGTTTCTGCAATCCAGGCAAATTCAGCATCAGCTGCTTGATCAAACTAAATGAGGGAGACATGAATTAGTTCAGCAGTTCTATAGACATGAAATTAGAATACCTGTTTCAAAAATTTTAAAGAAGACTAAAGAGTATACTTTTGAACTGTTAGAAAGATAGTGGTTCACTTTACATTTGAGGTTTTCATATAATGAAATGCAAAGACCAAAATGGTTCTGAGGGATTGTAAGACAAGCAGCTTAATTCATAAGAATGACAAAGCAACAGAAGCAAATACTTTTTTTCAAAGCCTAAACTCTCTAACAGTCATAAGAAAATAAAAAAGGGTTATAATCTCGGAATTTTAACTAGACTGTTTATTTTTATTTTATTCTACTTTCACATGTCATTTCCATCTCTCTGTTTACTATTATTATTGCTAGTGTTGCAGTTATCCTGAGACACAGATGTTTGATGTTACCCTATTAATCTGAAGAGCTGCTTTGGTATTAAATAATCAAGGCAAAACAATCCCAGTTCAACTAAGTCAGGGCAAATACCTCACTGAATTCTGAGAAGGCAGGACTTCATTCAAAACTAGACTTCAGATTAAATGCCAAAATTTTTTTGAGCATTTAGGTGCAGCCTGTCCTTTTTCTAAATGATTAATTTCTAACTACAATTAGTCAACATTTAAATGTTTCAGAAATTACCTCAAAGCACTAATGTAATCAGAGGACTTAAAGGACCTGTTTCTTACTAATTTGCAAAGAAGAGCATGAAAAGGAGTATGTGGGGATCTAAGTCTTCTCAAATCTAAGACCAAATTAAAAAAAAAAAAAAAATCATGCATTCTCTCTTCAGATCAAGTTTATAGGCACACATCTTAGCATACACATGTTGCAACTCAACCAGGGCAGCTTTGAGCCTAAGCCATAGTGAAATATTACATGGATGTATCAGATTCACAATGTAGAAACTACTAAGAATTTATTTTTTAATTAGTTAAAACTCTGACTCCCGCTGAAATTAGCTGACATTAATATGGCCCTGAGTTATTGTAAAAGTCTATCAGGACATTTTAGATCAGAAGCTGCTACTTGTGTTTATTGATACCTACACTTTCCTCAGAAGTCTCTTTCTGAAGACTCTCAGTTGCACTTGTCTTGAAATATGCTGGTCTGTGCTTTCATGGCTGTAGACTATGACAGCCCTGCTCCTTAACATAGCTGGAGTTCACTTTAGTCACTAAATCAGACTTGTCTTAGTGGTTAAACATGAGTTCCACAAAAACAAAAGAAATGGTTCTGAGATTTCATTCTTTATGAGTCAATCTTTTTCAGCCTTTATAATCCATTTGTTACATGAAAGAGCACAACATTCTTTTTCACTATACGTCATTCGTCATTTAAAGTAAGAGAAAGTAAGTTTTGTCCTAAATATTGTGACTTCCTAATATATGTATGTTCTGAAACAATCAGTACTACAAACATCAGCATGAAGCACATGCACCAGTGGTAGTTAAAGCCTGGTTTTAGAAACTGCAGTTCACAATCAAACTCTTCAGAAGCCCATCTATTTATGACATAAATGGAGAAGGCGATTCCAAGTATGTTAGATGCACAAATTAACTGCAGTATGACGACCTGGTACCCATTATTCATGGGTATGTAAGTAAGATTGAAAAATATTTAATGGAAAGAACAAAATCAAGGCATCACAGTGAAACTTCTAGGTTAAATAACACCAAGAAGGCAGAGAACTCTAAACTCAGTTTGCTAAGGGTAATTTGTAACGCTTAAAAACAACATTAAGGAATAAAGAGCATAAAATTGGTACTCTCTGAATCCAAAATTCAAAATGTTTTCTTCCCATTATGCATGACAGTTACTTATAAGCCCTTCAGTCACTATGAAATGATTTACTTAATCCCATCCAGTTTAACCAAGCATAGTTCATTGTGGTACTTTTTCTTCCAACCAGGAATGATTGACTTCTGAATGTGATGATGCTGTGATTTGTTCCATGAATGCTTTCTAAAGCACTCTCTACAGCTGCTTTAGAGTGAAGAACAAGTAAGCCAAAAGTAGAATTCATAGCACTCCTTCACTAGGGGACCCCAACCAATGCTTTCAGTATTGAGAAATGAAGATTAAACCATGTAGTTAAATTTTCGTCTAAGATAAATCTATCCATCTGGGAGCATTTTGGTCAGGTAGTTAAAACCCAGGATATTGCATTAGTTCTATTAAGACTTCCAGCTTCCATTCACAACATGAAGCACTATTAACCATTCGTATAGCTTACTACATTTCTCACCTTGGGCCAGTAACATCTAGCACAAACCCCACACCATACCTATTAAACCCTCGTGCTCTTAGCAGCTTTGTCTTCCACCCAAAACTTCTTAACAGTATAGGCACTTGAACAAGTTGCCACAGGGCAAGCTTACAAAAACACTAGCTTCTCCAAAAATGCTTTTTATTTTGGATGGCCTAAATGGAAAGTAGCTTATCCTTCACAGGAAGCGCATTAAGCCACCTGATACTTATCACAGCATATAATGTATAGGAGTTTACTGTGGTGATGTGAGTTGGCTGAACTGGAAGTTAGGGGTATGCTGTATGAGGGTGCAATGTGCTCTTGCAACATTAACTAGTGGAATAGCAGCTCTGGGCTTTTCATGCCTGGACCTGAAACTGCTGAACTTGTGCTAGAGGATGCTACACACTCATGGAATTCAAAAAATCTGAAGGAGAGCCAAAATATACTCTCCTATCTCACTCTTATCATTCACTAAAAAAAGCAAACAAAAAACAAAATAAAAAAAAAAAACCCAAGCAAACAAACAAAACCCAAAAATCACCCTCCATTTTTGAGGATTTGGTTAATGAGACAAGATAATATTCATAGCAAACTCCTTATAAAGAAACAAGAAACTATTTTTAACCTCAGTTAGAAGAAAATCTGAATTACTGCCAGCGTCTTTTAGTCTGCTTTCAGCAAACTTTGAGATTATCACACATGCTTTCTCCTTGTCCTGTTAAAACTGTTTATGGGAACTATTAGCAGAAATAGAAATCTCCACCAATATTTTTATGCCTGAAATGTAGGCAGACACTGGAAAATTGTGTTTCTACGATACATTTATAAGCAGGCTTAAATATGAGACTACTTAGCTATGAAATTAGAGCTCAGTTCTCAAAGTGAGAACCTCTGTGCATGTCTAGAAACCTCCACATATTAAATAACTCAGTTTTTGAGCCCCAAGAAGAAAAGCATTGTAGACAGGAATAAAAGCAATTGTTATTTAAATCCTCCACTACAGCTTGAATAAGACCATCCAGCTTTTAACTGTGTAAAGTGCAGAGGAGCTACACAATCAGCTGATGCTAAAAGATGTGGCAAGGCTGGAGATACCAGTGTTGCATCCAGTAAAGCTGGCTCAGGATCTGGACCATATTTTACTTATCACAATATGATTTACAAAAGACGTAGGCCATTCAGTTCTTAATCAAACAAACTCCCACTTAAGGAGTCACAAGATAGTTACAGCAATTTTAGCTAAAATACTAATGTTTGCATCAACAAAAAGGCAGACAACTACAACAGTGTACAGATTGACAGAGTATTCATATCTTAACAATGGAGTCCCATTTCATTCAAACAGGCCTTTTGCTGCTCAAGCATAACAAGTTTTGGCAACATTACTAAAGGACATCTTTTGTTCAGGTACACGTGGTCAGAGACTGTTATAGCCCAAAGAACAGTTTTCAGTACCTGCTGGGATCTCAGGATGGCAGCATCAATCTCATCCACCTTCTGAGAGATGGTGTCGCTCACTAATCTGTAACGTTCGTTGTCCTCTGTTATCATCTTGTCAAGCCCCTCTCTGGCCCTCCACGGCACCAGTTCCAGGAAGGCACTGCCAACTTCATTCAGAGTGTCCAGTAAGCTTTTGTTGTTCTTTGCTTCTTTTTTCAGCTCCTGAAAAAGGCCATTAAAAAAGAGTTAAACCATTTAAACATGGCACTATATGAACGGAATATACACAGTTTGCATGTATTTTCAGTCTATCAACTACACCATGGGTCAACAACTGAAATGTTTTCCACACAAACCAAAGGGATAAATTACCATACTTATTTTCAGCTGAGCTGTATTAGCTTTTTGACACTGTAAGTTGTTCGACAGAAAGGTGATTCTTAAAGTGAATTTTCAACAGAATCTATCCTAAATGTATTAGTCCAGTCAGTATGACTGTATGAATTTCTTTGTAATTTTGTAAGAGTTGTTAGTACTTCATGAAGCAAACAAAGAAAGTAAAACTAATGGATGGTTGCAAATTGCAACTCCATAATGAAGTAAATCACCAGCAAGTGAAATCAGCATATACTATAGCAAAATATGATGAATTCAAGTGATTTCTTAAATGAAGAATGACTGGATCAAATTTCAAGCACATATTCATATAAAGGAATGAGTCTTTACCGGTACAGTACCCTCCCCACTGTGGTTTCGTTTCTTATATATATAAAAAGAAATTTAATGGATTTTTTTTAAGCTCCCCCCCGTCATTTTCCAGACTACGCAGCTTTCATTACATTTTTTCTTTTTCAATGAAACTATTTCAACAAAATTAGTAATATTTTTAAAATGCTGACGTTTTTATACTTTACAGGATTGTATCCATGCCACAGCTAAAGAACCAAAATAACTCCTATGCTGTCAAACAAAGTTTTCCCAGTATTAGGCAGCTCCTTGAAAAAAACAGAAATGTTGTGCTTCTCTTGTACTAAAAATAAACCTCAACTGAATTTCATAAGCGATTATAACAGATGACTCTGGAAAGGGAGTTTGATTCTTAACTACCGCAGCATTTAGTCAAATGATCTGATAAAAGAATTAGTTATTCAAAAAACAACTTTATGTCAAACATAAGTTAACACATAACCTTGCTGAATCACAGAGCAATAAATATTTCCCAGATTCTAAAACCTACCTTTTGTCTTTCTTGTACTTGGCTTAATTCTTCACCCTTGGGTATTTGAGTTTCATAGGAGAGTAACTCCACCTCTGCTTCATCAAGCCATTTGCAGAGTTGCTCGTGAGTTGAGTGCAGTTGACCTGCAAGCTGCAGAGCCTGCTCCAAAGTCTTGGATACATCGGAACTCAATTTCATAATGTCTTTGTATCTCGCTTTAATGCCTTCCAGTTTATCTTGAACGATGACCACTTCATCACCTAAAATATCAGAGGGATGTTATTTCCCATGATCACAAATATCAAAAAGAAGGGGAAAAAAAAAAAAAAAGGGCACCAAATCCCAACCCCCCATATTACAAAACCCTCAGTATTTAACTTATAAAATAACCCAAACAACACAGGGTCAATCCTCAACTCTTTTAAATTACCCTACCATCACTGAAGTCCACAGAGCTACAAGGTTTACCTCAGCTCAGAATCTATCCTTCTGTCTTTTTTCTGCTTTACTAAACTACTAGAAAGTAAGGAGTTAGATCCAATATGTAAAACAAATGTTCGTTAAAAAACTTCCCCCTTAAATTCACAATACTTCTTATAAATGCCAAAAAACCTTACAAAAGGGGTATTGAAAATGTGAAGAACAAAAAAAAAATCAACTAGACTTTCAGTTTCAGTAATATTTGACATCACCATACACCCTCCTTACTGTCCATTTGAAGCACAGTTCGAAAGGCTAAAAGAAAAAACAGTGTATCGAAATCTATTAGCCTGTATTCAGATGTCATTATAGAATATGCATAATGTCTAAGTTTGGAACGGAAAAGGGTAACACCAGCCCCCCAAACATGTATCTCAAAGGGCTCAGGAACTTTAGAAGTACTGGAAAATCTGGACAGATGTTGATCTACAAACCGACACATCGTGTAGAACTGGAATGCAACTTTTCCCACAATATTAGCTCCACTGGACGAAGCTTCCCTCTTGCACTAAAAGGTAGTTTAATATCTTGTTCATCTGTGGATGCCTGCAGGGAATTGACTGCATCCACTGCCAAATAGCCTTCCATTATGAGTAATGCCCATAGCTTGCTATTAGGAATGGAATGCAGGTTCACTAGAATAATTTTCCACTAAAAATAAAAAAGGATTCAAAGATAAAATTCTCTACAGGCAAAAAAAAGGACTTTTGCTCACTTACATTAATAGTAAAATTGGCCCCAAAACATGACCTAGCTTGACCTCAAACATTTATTACAATGAACAACTATAATTGCTTTAACCAGCAAATATGAACAATATTTACAAGTTTCACTTTAATTTTCTCTTAAGCACCTGCAAGTACAAGATAAAAAAGTATGACAAGTCATAGTCTCATGTAAGTTCTCACCTGTTGTTTGCTTGAGAAGCTCTAGGCCATTTTGTATAGCCAAATCAACATTTTGTTTTCTAAGAAGAATCTCTTCCTGAAGATCCTAAGACAAAGGCCATTCGTGTTAGCACAGACATAACAAAATATTCTTTTTAGAAATAAGGATATTGACATTTTAAACCAAATACATTAATGAAAATAAATGAAGTATGGGAATAAAAATCAAATTTAATAATTAATTAAATAATAAATGAACAGAAATCAAAATACCAGTAGTTCAGAGTGCTGTTTCTCAAGCAATTCTGTGCTGCAATCTTGGACTGACAATCTGTTCAGTTTATCATGGATTTCATTCAGCCAGTTCATCAATTCAACTTCGTCCTCCCCAAAAATCTGAGCATTGCTGTAAGCTTGCTGGAGAAGTTCAGATCTGCTGTTGCTCTTCTCTTGAATTTCAATGAATCGTGCCTGAGAAGAATCTAGCTTTTCCTGCACCATATCTTTATCTTCCCTGGAGCTCATAGTCTTTAGAGACTGACCAGCGCTAATGGCCTGATGCAAACTCTTATTGTGAGCTAGGACATCATCTTCTAGGGCCTATATTTTATTTTAAATAATGAAGAACCATGGAAAACGAAATCAGAAAAACATAAACGAAACGTAAGTGGAACTCAATAAAAACTGAATGAAAAAGGACATACAGATAATTTAAATATATAAAACTGAAATTACAGGGAAAAAAACCAAACCAAACAAAACCCAGTATGGTAAAACATAAGTATTCCACAACAGTTTTGACAGTTTGCTTCACAGAAGCATTGAAAAGAATGACAAAAGCAACTGAGTAGTTTGTATCTTACTTTATGCTGAGCAATTTGCTGCTGCAGTTTGGAGGCCTGCGTTCCAATGGGTTCTGCATTTGCAAGCCTCTTCTCTGTGGCGCTCAGCCACTCCACCAGTGGTTCCAGAGCTTCGTGGAACTGCTGCGCTACCACCGAGATGCCTTCCAACTGACGGTTCCTATCAACAACCCAAGGGAATGGTTATTTTTTGTGATGAAGTAAGTTTGAAACAGTTTAAAAAAAAAACAAAAACCAAACATCCTCGAATCCTTTGCAAAAACACAGAAACAATTCAATCTCATTGTAGGAACCAGTCACCAAATGAAACAGAAGTATATCCATGATACTCAAGGTACAGCAAAAATCCAATAAAATTAAAAAAAAAACCAAAAAACAAGCACCTCTGAAGGCGTTTGAAACTCTTTTAGCCAATATACCAGTTTTGCTAATAAAAATAATAGAACTTTATTAATACAGTTTTTGCTACAAATAATCTAGCACTCCATTCAGCAAAACATTGTTTAAGTCTCAATTAGGATAGTTCTCAAGTTTCTAGATGTCTTAAAGCATAAAGTTACATTCCCTTGACTATTATGCATGTTTTAAAGTTAGGCAAAGCCTTTACTGAACCAGAACATACTGTCATGCTTCCTCAGCATTGTAAAATATCTTTAAACATTTGTTCAATGATTTGAACAGAACTATTTGCATCTCTTGTTCTGGCTAAAAGCTCTCAATGAAGTTAGTGAACCAACATTAACAAAGCACAGAGACTTGACCTCCAAAATAGAAAAGCAGTATCTAAAACATTTCTGGTTCATATTATTACATTTCAGAGGAGACTCTTGATTAGAGGAAAGTCTTCTCTACAATCAGTGCCGAACAAATACCATTCGAGCAGATTACAGGAGAGATTTGTTCTACATGAAAAACATCACAATACTGTCTTTCAAATGAGGACCTTATTCCAGATAAAAGCTATGTTTTTATGTGCTTTCCAAGACTTATAAACAAGGCAGACTTGACAGACTTAGCCATAGAACATTCTGTGAAGTATTCTATGTAGTCTTCAAAATCATCCTCAAATCCCCTCTTCATTTCTAGAGACCAGCCAAAGAAAACTGGAGACAAGCTAGCAGATGGCTTTGAAGAAGTTGCAATTTCATTTGTAATTAAATATCACCAGACTGGGAGGATAATATTAAATTAAACACGACATTAACAATTACCCCAGCTAATGAGTCAGATTCCTTCAATTAAAAAAAAAAGAAAGAAGGAAATAATGGTCTATTAGTGGTTGACTAATTAAATAATCATATTATTAGTATGAGGTAACAAAACAGGTTCAACTAAAGAGAGGCTACTAGAAGGAATAGGAGACAGAAGTGAGTTCAGTCCTTCTCTAAGCGCCAACACAACCATTTGTTCTTCACTGTAAAGCTTCACTGTTCACTTTAACTCATTTTCTTCAAATTTCCAAGCCCTTTCTTATGCTCAATTACATGTCTTTTTCAGGCTAGTTCTTACGCATACTCTACTTCTCTCTACTCTGAACAAGGCTGTCCTTATCAAATCCCCACTCAGAAAACATGTTCAGTATCCTTTTTAGCACAGAATTCTCCGAAGACACTTTACAGTTCATAACTTTACAGGTATTTTATAAATTGACAACAACTCATAAATGAAAGTTTTTGTATACACAGATACTATGTGTATGGTTTTTATTTTCTTTTTTTAATAGGAACTTGAACTGGTCTGCAATGTTTTTAAAGAGACAGTGTTGCTAGAATATATCTATATACTTTAATGGTCCTTTTTCTTCTTGAAAACTAAGGGAACCGCAGCACCTTGCATACATCAGCAACTGACAGTATGAGGGTCTGTAAGTTGCAGAAACTAATTATGTAGATGACATCAAACAGAAAAAGGGAAGAATTGAGTGCCCCCTCTCGTAGCAGCAAGTCAGGATTCTGAAGTTCCAAGGACATATGATTATTATTTGTTAAATGTAAAATTTGCACTTAATTCTTACTGCAGAACAGGTTCTTGCATCAAGAAACTTGCATTCTAAGTAATTAACAGAGATAAAATGTTCAGAAGATATGTATGCAGGTAATTCTAGCAGATTGTTGCATCTCAGACTAAACTTTTTTTACAAGCTTTTGGTCTGTTCAAATCACTTCTCTCCCCTTTTCCCTCATTATATCAACATCAAGACACTATAATGTAATGCCATAAGAAGAATGATACTACTTCACACTACAGAGGCCTCATACTACAGAGTTCCACATACTGCTTCTAAACCTCTATGCTATGTCTACATTTTTCTAATCCATAAAAGAATTTCAAATACCTTGCTTCAGCTTTACTGAGCAATGCATCCCACCGACTATCCAGGAAACTCAACTGTTTCAAGATTTTCACTCTATCAGCAGGCTCTGCTGACTCTGCAATTTTCTCCCCTTCACGCTTGATTGCCTCAACAGTAGGCTTGCGGTCATCCAGCAACCTCTGGAGAAGCTGTAGAGAAAGCAATCAAGCACTAGGTTACTAAGAAACATTGCAATAAAGCAAATGTAAAAACAGCAGACTTCCTGAAAATCTGTTAAAGACAAAAAAAAAAAAAAAAAANCCACAAAAAAAACCCCCAAACCACAACGCCTATATTGTGATAAAATCGTGAACAACGCTAATCAAAGAGACACACACATGCCACACACATCAACCCCTTCCCCTCCCCAGCACAGGCTCATTTTAGTTTCTCAATAGTCTTCCTAAGAACAGCAGTTTCACAAAGCCCAAACAAGATCCCTGATTTCTCTGGGGTAAAGCTGTGTGGCAGCCCAAAGAAGGAACATATATAGAGGAAAAAGTTGTACTTAATACCATGGTGGGAAACAAGCTATTTAGAGTATCTGTCACATTTTATAGGAACATTTATGAGAAAGCTGCATGCCCTTCTAGATTTGGCAGCACAAAGGTAATTCTGATACATAGAGAGAAAAATAGATATAAAAACTATTGTACAATCGACTCATCACTTGTTTGAGATACAATTGAGTTCACTGATCTAGTCTAGTAAATCAACTCCTTCGTGAAGAATAAAACAGACCTCTGTGTACAATCCTCCCTTCCTCCATTCTGTATTTGCCTTTGGTAACATTAACATTTTGCATCTGCAGACATCCCAACATGACAACGTGTACTGACCATAACTTTATATTAAATCTGTGTGTGGCAGTGGACCACAGAGTCCAACTTCATGTTTTATCAGCTACATTAGCATTCTTTTTTCTATAACCATTATTAAAAATTGCCGAAGTTGATGACAATGATAGTGCTTATACATTAGCAGAGGCCATTTCCCAACTGTGTTTCAACTAATTACCAACAACAATCACATCAGGATCAAGAGCCAAGTATTTATATCTGTAATCTGCAACATCACCTTGGAACTATTACAACAAAAATTTACTAGTTTTTATTTCCCACCTTCCAAATGGCCAAACACTGGATTTTATGCTTGCTCTTTTTCCAATAAACCTTTAACAACCCTTTCCAGATAACGTTAATAATTCTAACCAGACCTCAGATTGCACAGCATTACTCTTTATCTCATGTCCTACAAGATGAGCACTTCTCCCGACCCTGGACAAAGTCTTGAATTTTGAACAGATGGCTCCTTTAAAAACCTCAGCACACTCCAATGTATTATAATACACTTGAACAGATATTACACATTGCCAAAAACTGGGAATCTATTCTCATTGATCCAGTGGAAGGAGAGGTATTCTGAAACCATTTCACTTACTTTCTGTTCTTGTATTTGGGCCTTCACAACTTTGAATTCAGCAGATGGCGGTTTCTGATTAGCCACAAGATCTTCTGTATCAATGAGCCAGCTAAGCAGAGATTCAAGGGCATCCTGAAATCTCCCACAGTGGAGGAGGGCTTCCTGCAATTGCGCAGCACGTTGGGCAACCTAAAAAAAAAGTAGAGGATCTCACCTATTCTTTTTATTCCTATGAAATAATTAGCCAAAATCTGTAGATCTGTCAGTATCAGTAACAAATACACTCATTTTTGTAACTATTCATAACAACACTATGTCACAATTCAGCATTAATCTCCTGGGTCTGCAGATATCCAAAAGAAAGAGGAGGTTATTTCCCAGTAAATCAGCCTGTTCTAGTAATTCCTTACAAGATAGTCCTGTTTTATACAGCTACCGTATTACGAAGTATACTGACAGGATGTTTGTGTTTAAGATGGTCTTTATTTTCCTTATAGAAAGAGTGAGCCAGGAATCCAAAGTAGCAACTCTTAATAAGGGACAATAATGCCATCAATGGGAAATAAAAAAGAGAAAGGAGAAGGCAAATAGGTGAACCACAGGTATCTGTGGTTCTGCTGCATCACTCCTTCAGGAAGAGAGAGCAGAGCAAGATGAGCACCATTTCTACTTCCCACCCTTCCCATTTTCCAAGAGCAGCTACTGCTGGAAGAAAACTCTTGAAAAGCACAGAAAAACAACTACAGCCAGTTTTCCAAAGCAGTGGTACCTCCTGATGTCTCAAGCAATATATTCCTTAGGGTGCTATAAAGGAAACAAGCCACTAGTCACACAGTGCTGGGCTGTATCACTGCTCTGTGCACTGTGTGGGTACAACAGTGTACCTGAGCATACACAACAGAGTCAAAAAACATGTGAACAAACTCTGAAAGTTGGACTAGATGATCTCCAGGGGTCCCTTCCAACCTCAACCATTCTGTGATTCTGTGAGTCTTTACTGACTAAAAATCCAGGACAGACCTATAGAAATTTTGACAAAACCTAACAAATGACAGCATTACCTCTGACTACTAGTGATACCTTATCCTTAGAATTATGAACAAAGTGATTGTGTAAAGCAAATATAATTCCTATCCTTCCTGAATATTTAATTTCTTGTATTTTAAAAGATGTCAGCAAGCAAAGAATCAAATGGCAGGACACAACAAATGCAGAATAGTATACAAAATAATAACCTTCTTATTAAGAGTCTTCCATCGGGTGTTGACATCTTCAAGGTCATGTTCAAGGTTTTCTGTGTTGGTACTTTTAGCAGCACTCTGAATAAGGCCTTGACCCAACCAATTTACCTCCTGTTGTTTTACCTGCAAGGGTTCAATTTCTTCTTTCTGGAATACCTGCAGTTGAAATCCAAGACAGACATGAAACATCACATCTTCTGACGTAAAATGCATCTAGTGCTTACGTGACAGTATGCAATAAAAAAATAACTTAAAATGATTGTCTAGAAGAAAGGAAGCCATTCCTCATCAGGACCTTTCAAAAACATTAATAAATCTAAACAGAATAGACTTAATCTAAACAGAGTAAATGAAATACACCATAGAGGGGAAAATGGTGTACAATTCCATGAGTAGTTTTAGATAGAAGGGAAAGGGACAGAGAACAAGAGGGGCAGTGGAAGTTTGGGGGGGTAAAAAAATGGCACAGATCAAGAGAGACAACTGGGCATTTTTTTCCAAATTAAGACAGAAGCCAAAGTTTAAGCCAATGAACCAGTGAAGGAAGAGGTATTTTAAGGTCAGGTTTAGGAGATCATAATGGTAACAAACGAGGAGGAGGCACTACAGATGCTGTTGAAACAGTATCCCAGCAGACACTCCAGGAAAATGGGCTTTCATTCAAAGGATACTCTTGCACATTGCCAGGGCTTTGACCATGCTCAACACCAGTTTGAGCAGTTTTATGTTTGCTTTATTTTATTCTTGCAGGTATTTAAGCTTTTTTAGAGTCAGATTATTATAATTAGCAACAGCAGTGTAAATCTCCATTTGTATTCAGCAGCATTAAGCTGCACTGACACAAGTGTCAATGAGATCAGAAAATGGCCTGAAGCCCCTGAATTAATTACACAGGCCACTGAAAAATAACCGATGAATAAACAATGCTAAAGAATGCTCAACTTTTGACCCTAAATCCTTCAATTTCTATAGCAGCATTCATTAACAGTTCTAGTGTACACTTAGTGCATTCAAAGCAACCTTTCTTAGCATCCTGAAAAGCAGGGATCACTCTGAACATACCAGCAGCTCTCCTCTTTTGCACCAAAGTGTGGCAAGTGACTGCTTTTAAACCTGCAGACCTCAGGTGGCTGAGCACACTTCCACCAGCTTGACAAGTCAATCTAGAGGCTACAGCAAATACACTAAACATGAGGGGTAAAACAATTAAGCACCCCTAACAGTTTTGTTCTAAAAAAAAAAAAAAAAAAAAAACNCCAAAAAAAATACACCCCCCCCAAAAAAAATCCCCTACAAACTAATAAACAAAAACCCACCCAAAGTAACAACACCCTTCTTCTCCCCCACCCGCCCCGCCCCAAAAACTCCAAGACTCTGGTTTCTTGAAAATTGAGAGTATGGAATGAGTTGGCTGCTCCTAGAGAAAGGGAAACGATTGTATTTTTCTTGACTGTAGGGTAGGGAGGAGGCAGAATAATATTTCCACACAGAATAAATAACAAATTCTTCTTTTATGTGCCATAAAGCCTCATCTTTTGAGAGAAACATCCTACCACAGAGAGGACTGATCTCCATAATCTGCCCTTTAAAAACGCACACATTCTTTGTGGAGAGAAGCTTAAAATAAATTACAATTATTGCTGAGGCCAAAGTTTACGAGAACAACTTAGCAACAAAGCTTGAAGCATCTCAGATTTCAACCGGAGTGGGAAGAAAAAGATTACAGAACCGACAAACACCCTTTCCTTATTACAAAGTTTCACTTACTCTCTTACCTCATCCACCACTCACAAAGCACTGCAAGATCCAGTGCTTGTAAAATACTACTACAGAGTCAGATCTGCTTTCTGGCACACAAATGCAAAAGGCAGCTCTCAGAAGAGGCGGTGAACCTTTAATCTGCCTGCTTTGGAAACCACAACCATCTGATAACTGTTGCTTATACCTTGATGAGTAAGGCTGCTCAAGCTGAACACATGGGCTGTAGCTGCCCTTGAATGGCATTGCGTGTAGCCACACTCTGTACAGACACCGAGCACCACCACAGAGCATGGAGGAGGCACTCCAGTCGGGAGTAACAAGCACCAGCTGGGCAATAAATAACCCTGCTCAAAACAGCTGGCGTATCACTCCTCTCAGAATTTGCCCCCCATTCATTTTCCATACTGACCATCCCACCTATTTTGGACACCCAATGTGTGCTATGCAAATGACACTGATTACTGCATCTGCCTAATTAATAATAATAAAAAAGTTACATTTTTGCAACAATGACAAAACAAAGTTTTAAACAAATATTTGTAAGGTTATATTACAACTGTTTCACAAATCTGCGGATTTTATTTATTTTTTTAATTACCTTATTGGACAAGAGGCCATTGCAGACTCTATCCAAGGTATCTTGGATGCCAGTAGTCCAGACATTGCCATTTCTCCCTGGAAAAGCTTTTGGGCAGTTTACAGTACTATCTAATTCAAGCTGTTGTACAGAAAATGCCATTTCATTTGATCCAGTATGTGCTACACTGAATTCCTCCATATCAGATAAAATTTCATATTTTGCAAAATCCAAGTCACTTGTATTTACAGCACCATTCATGTTATAAACATCTACATGAGGAAGTGCATCATCCACACAATCCTCCTCTACTGTTGTGCCTTGCATTTTAGTTTTTTCATGAACTTCATATGCATTTTCCATTTCATTTTTGCCAAGGCTAATACCTCTTCCATCACTTTGAAGAGGATCTTCATGTGACAGAGGTTTCTCTTTGAAACCTTGTAAGTGAGAGTATTTCTCCCCCATCTCTTCCAGATCACTCTCACATGTCTGTGCATTGCTTTGTTTCACTTTTCCAGAGGTTAAAACGTCACGCAAAGCCAACCTGCAGTTTTCTTTGACAGAGACATTCATGCTTGCATGCAGTGGGGTTTGCTGCTCTCTGCAAATTGCTGGGATATATGGTCTGAACTGACCTGCTGCATGGATATCTTCTGCAGAAGATAGACTCTGTATTTGAGTTTGATCTCCTGCTAAGACTGTATCTTGTTTATCTTCCCTTTCTGTTGGAGGGCTGCACAAACCAGAATCATCCTCTTCCGAGGTAAGAGAATTTGTACCCCATTTGCATTTGCCCAGTCTAGCTGCCTCTGACATATCAGCAGTTTCATTAAAGGAGCTTTCACTTTTATTAGTGTAATCTGAAAAGTTGGGTGGAACAAGCATTCTCCACGATCGTCTGTGCTCCTTCTTTTCTGTGTGAGACTTTGCTTTGGGTAATCCCGCTGTCCGAATTATATCGCTGTTCAGTTTAAGAGCATCAAAGATCATTTTTTCATCTAACTTGTTAGCTTCACGGCTTCGGAGCTCAAAAACACTGGAAGAAGTAAGGGCACCATTGGAGCACAAAGTGCTGATGTCCAGTGTTCTGTGACTATAGGGTAAGGTCCGGTCTGTGAAATGCCTCGAAGAGAGGCTGCCCTTGGAGCCCGAATCAATCTGTTCATTCAGCCGCACAGTGTCATAGATAGACCTCTGGGGAACATAGCAGTCCTCAATATTTAGATCTTCATCTTCTTCCCCTTTGCCAACACATGGAGGATTCTGTCGTAGACAGTCTGGCCTGCTAAGTGGCTTCCCCATCTCCAAAGTATTCACACAAGTACACCACTATACCTCTGTTTTCATGGATTCAGGGGAAACATTTAAAAAACACTAGCAGTCTGAAGGAATAGTAAACTTGCCCCTAGTGTAAGATGCATAGACATAAAATATACATCATAAGTTATGAGGTGGCTGAGGTCATTCATAATCAGTGCATCCGTTTAAATGTGACTTTACCTGGATGTGAGGTTCCACACCCCCCAAAATATAAAGTGCTTCAGTTAGAAAGTAACAGAAATGTTCCAATGTCACAGAAAAACAAATTATAGCAAAAACCAACAGTAGCCAAATATTTTAAATATTCAGTGGAAGTCTTCGTTTATTTTTCCAGGTCAGCATCTGTATCTAAAATCTCCCAAATAAGCCTCCAAATGAACAGGCATTACAGAAGGCAGTACATTATCTTCTATAGACGACTGCTTAACTGTAATCCATTTAACTGGTTTGCAGGGTCCCATCTCCTTTATAAATAAATCATGGTGCGGCAACTTGTAAAGACAGAATCCACAGTGGCTTGTATGGTCCTGACCAAGGCACGGAGAAAATCTTGGGGTGCAAGGAGGAAATAAGTTAAATCCAGAACAGCAAGAATAATAAACCAGTCCTTTACTTTTTGGCAGTAGCTATAAATAACCTTGATCTGAAAGCCAGCTTATCCTCCTCTTGTACCAGGCTTGTCCGTGGTGCCTCTACAAGTCCCAGAGGAAAACATCACTCTCTAGCAGCCAAGCCAATGCCTCCTTTGAGCAGACCGTCGGCAAAAGAATGTTTCAGACCGATTCTCCCACTGCCATCCTGGAGAGCTCTTTAAGGCAGCTGCAGAGCAGAGCAAGCGCGGCGCGTCCCCCGAAGGCACGGCAGGTTTACATTCGGCAGGTCCCGACTACAAGCTGCAGCTAGCGGGCTGCCCTCGCTCCCTCCTCCTCATTTCTGAAGCGCAGCTGCGAAGTAGGCGAGGGAGGGAAACCCCCGTCGCGGAGCGCTGGCGCGTCCCGGCCGGCGCGGCCGCCCAGCGCCCCGGCTCGCCCCGCTCCGCACCGCCGGGAACGCCCCGCCCGCTCCCCCGGCAACATCTGCTACCGCCCGCTCCCGGAGCGCCGCTCGGGGGGCTCCCCCTGGGACTCCCCTCCCTCCGGCCCTCCCCGCCGCCTCCTTATCTCCTCAGCCGCCCGCCCTCGCCTCTTGCTCGGTGCCGCGCAGGGGGCAGGCAGGGGCAGGCGGAGGGAGCCTCGCCGCCCGCCCGGCGCTGACATCACTCCCGCCCCAGCCCGCTCCCGAGCGCTGGGGGAGCGGCCGGCGCGGCTGCTTGCTTTTCCGGGAGGAACTCTGGGGAGGAAGCATCGCTTTGACTGCCTCCCGCACCCCATCACCCCTCCTGAGAAAGCCGACATTTCAATGGACGCCTCCAGACCAAAGTTACACTGGAACTTTACCTCTGTATTATTAAAAAAAAAATAAATCCCCTAGAGTCGTCTCGTGTTTATATGAGGTGTTGGAATAGTTGCACATTGCTCCATCTGACATGCAAAGTGAGACGTTCAGTCCAGTTTTGTCTCTCTTCAGTCTGGTTCCTGATTCTAAGGCAACAGCTTAGGATGGCATTGGCTGACAGGGCAGCCACCACCTGAACAACCCACCAAATGAAACAATAAAGTATTGGGAAAAATTTATCTATATCTGCAAGACTTTTTTTTTTTTAAAATGAGATTTATTGCAGCCCAAAAACAGTCTCTCAGGACAAAGATTGAAGTTTTGGACATTTACATCCTTTAAATACAGTTCAACACTTTGCACCTACACCTCTAGCTCATAGTCACGGAGGTGAAGGGTTGGGAGACTCACAGGTAACTCACCAACAGTACAGGAGGAGCTGCCATGATCAAGCAGCTCTGCTCCAGTAGAAACCAAACCCCTGATGACCTGAGCTGCTTGTGTGACTGCAGCTATCAGTTACAGGGACAATTCAGACCTCAGTTTAAGGACAGCATATGGCACTTAGTGCTAAAACAGCACAGTGCATTCACTACAATCAGCTGGAGCTTTTGGCATTAAGCAGCAAGCAGGATACACTGTATGCAAGAAATACAAACGTACCACACTTCATGTTTACTGATTTACTTCATAAATATATCAAAACACTAAGGTCATGCAAGACAAATTCTCTCTTCCTCCTCTCTGGTGAGCAGCCATATAACATTGAAATTATGCCAAACAGATACTCACCTCTGGATTCTTATAATGGTAAAGATGAGAAAAGCATTTAGAGGTCCTGTCATCAATGGCTATTCTCACCCAAAACACCCACAAACAGATTCTTAGTGAATTCAGAAAGGGACGCACCATTTTGTAGGGCAAGCATATAACTGAAATTGGTTTGTATTTGTTCAACAGCAAATTTTATTAACAGTTAAAAAATAGTTTACCATTTTTCACTGTTTATACTGAACAATTTCATATGACAGATCAGTCACTTTCAAAGACAATACTTCAAAAAAAAATTTTAAATAGTTGCTTATATTACCTTTGCTTTTCAACAAAGGCCCTAACTGTAGTAGTTACGCAGGTTTTAGTACCTTATTCCAGCATTTGTAAACCAGCACATGCGTTATGCAACACTTAGCTCAATAAGAAACCTCTGATTATTCCTTCAATATTATTTGCCTTCAAAACAAAAATCAGAGGACGGATACACAAAACTAAGAAAAGACATATAGATGTGGCATTTAGGGACATGGTTTAGTGGTGGACTTGGCAGTGCTGAGTTAATGGTTGGGCTTGATGTTCTTAAAGGTCTTTTCCAACCTAAATGATTCTGTGATTCTATAACATAAGCCAATTAAAATCTTAGTTCAAGCTCATTGGCAGGAAAACTAAGGCTAGCTAAAAATTCCCACAAAGTCCAATTAGACAGCAAACTCTAATTACTATATCTACTTTTGTTCAAAAAATAAAAGCAAAAATCAAATGAACTACATACTGATGAAAGCTATAACAGTGCCATGTTGGTTTTACTAAGAATGCCTTTTAATGGCAGTACTAAAAATTGTACAAAGGTTTCAAGAAATTTTCAGCTTTGGGCTCTTTCTCTATTTCAGAGAGAAACTAGCTGCAAATGCTGCTTCTACTCCAAAAATCTTAGCACTGTGCAGCTACTGAAACCCAGAGTGTTCGGTTCAGTCCATTTGCACAATTCTTTTTTGTTTTGCTTTTGAAGAATGGTGGCAGACTCAGTGTACCTCAACAAACCTAATTTACTGAAATTTCCTTTCAGGACTAGTCTACACATTGTGGTACAGACTTTGGGAAAAAAATGTCTTACAAAGCTGAGTTAATTAGCAGTTAATTTTGTGTGGTTTTTATTGAGACAAATTCTTCATTTGATTATACTCTTCCTGAAGTGAAGTAAGAGTCATGGTTCTACTTTCAAATTAACTACTCTGGAGATTTTCATTTACAGAAAGCAAACTTTGTATCTGCATTGTAAATAAACATTGTTTAACACTGACAGTAACCACTTTCAATTTAACACTCTATACTGAATATATATATATATACTCTATACTGGAATAAGTAGATTACAAAGAAGAAATATAAATAAAACAAGTATGCATATGTATTTTAGATATACAATTAAAGGCCAGTTTTGGGGTTTTTTTTAAATATGCATTTTAACGTCGTGTCAAGAAGATGCACAAAGTTCTAACTCTTTGTACATGAAAATCGATCAAACCACATAAACCACCTCTGGCCTATTACACGAGATCATCCTCTGAAGAGAGTGAAGATTTTGTGTGAATATACCTATACCAAAGAACAACTCTTTTGCTTTAGTCTTGAGGAATAGGAGTTGATTGTAGTTGACCACAGAAGCTAAAGCCATCAGGAGCCAGTCTGTGTTTTTGTGGCCACAGTCACATTTTCAGGTTGTGTGTGTTTGCGTACGTGCACAAGCATGTGAGCAAATACACCACAAGTGGAGCAGGATTTGTGGGAGCCAGTCTCCCTACAGTCTGCTGCCTCAGGTAGAAGGGTAAAGAGTATGAACAGGTAGATTACGTACTGTAATTCTGATATGTCCCAGTAGCACTGACATCAAGTATTAGGAAAGTTGATCCTTATCCTCCTGCTGTCAGTCTCCCTTCACTAACTACATCCATTCTGGTCTCCCTATTTCCTTTCTTCAAAGGCTCCTCACTCTGCTGCTTTATTTCTGCATTTGCTCTTCACTTATTTAAACAACGCCTTCACCTTTCCATGTTCCTCTACCTCCTGTTTCATGGCACTGTGTTTTTACTCATAAACAAAAGCACAACAGATTTCTAAGCTTATAAATATCTAACATAAATACAATCCCAGAGTAGACTTCTTGATACAAACATGCTGCTATCACTGTTCTTCTTTGTCTCCCCAAGTATTTTGGTCTTCTTACCGCATACAAGCTCTTGTGTTGTGGGGACACTCTCTCCCCACAGGTCTCCACAGACCAGAGAAGGCTCTCACTCCCAACCTGCACAATTGCTGTGTCGTGTACAATGCCCTAACAAACTATATCACTGAGACAACACACAGGGAACTGGGTACTTCTACCATCTGCTCATCAGGCTGCTACCTCCTAGAAGCATTGTTCTTTGTAGCCAAAGAACCATATATTAACAAAGACCTGAAGCTGCACCTAAAGTTTGAAAATGTAAGAATTTTGGTCAAATCAGAGATCCCAAACTGGCTACAACTGAAATCCTGTACAGTCAGTGTAGGGAAGAGCAATCACAGCAGGAGCTGTTGTTATTTTCCAATACCCAAAGTGTTTTACAAACCGTATATAAAGAAAAGCCATTTGTTTCTCTTTCAATTTGAGACAGACTGGCAAACAATTTTAATCCTCCCAGTCTAATGGAATCTCCCCATAATGTAACTATTTGTTCAAGATTTTCATCTCTATTTATGCATTCCGAAAGATCATCAAAACTCACAGTAACTTCCATTTGAAATTTCAAAATGAAAGTTTTCTGGTTTAGTTTTTCTTTCTTAAACAAGCAAAATGCACCCTCTGTTGGGCCAGGCATGTCATGACTGGCTGCACAGTGTCTGAGCCTGGTGTTAGTACCAGAGGACAGTATGAGAGACGCCTGCGTAGGATGCAAGCAGGTGAATGATTTACTGTGCTTGGTGGCAGAGCTCAAGGAAAAAGTGGAGAG
>VZRE01014845.1:0-12090 GCA_013396775.1 Cephalopterus ornatus
TGAGATAAAGACAATTTAACAGGTAAAGCGAAAGCTGTGCAACACCAAAGCAAAACATGAAATTCATTCACTACTTCCCATGGACAGGCAGGTGTTGAGTCATCTCCAGGAAAGCCGGGCTCCATCACACAATGTGATGACTTGGGTAGACAAGTGCCATCACTCTGAATGTCCCCTTCTTCCTCTCTCTTACCCCAGCTTTGTATGCCAAGCATGACCCCATATGATCTGGGATATCCCTGTGGCCAGTTGGGGTCAGCTGTCCTAGCTGTGTCCCCTTCCATCTCCTTGAGCCTGCCCAGACTCCTCACTGGTGGGGTGAGCAGCGGAAAAGGCCTAGACTCTGTGCAAGCACTGCTCAGCAATAGCAGTGTTATCAACACTGTTTCCAGCACAGATCCAAAACACAGCAGCAAACTAGCTGCTCTGAAGAAAATTAACTCTACCCCAGCCAAAACTAGCTCATTTGGGCTCTTCAGCCAACAGCAGGAGTTTAGGTTTAGACCCCAGAGAAGCAGTGGTGTTGAGAAGCTTCAGGCAGTGAAAGAGAGGGGAGCCGAGGGTGCATAGTGCAGTTTCATCTAATTGATCATGGGAGAAAGTCTCCTCAGGCACAAATAACACCCATATTGGTAAAACCCTACTGGAAAAATAAACAGGACTAGATATGATTTACCCTGGCTATTGGTATGTAGAAAGAGAAGAGAAGGGAATGCCAGCAAATTTCCATAGTTCTCCCTTCACTAGCTGTTCCAATGCGATGGTCAAATGTAAACAAAACTACCCTCAGGGTACTAAAAGCTATCCATAGCTGCATGTTTTGATACAGGTGCTACAGCTGTGTGAGGCAGAGGCAGCAGTAAATTAAAAAAAAAAAAATCCAAAAAGCTTCTAAAAAAGAAGGTGGTCCATACCGGGCCTTTAATCCACAAAATCTGCAAAGATGGGTGTGAATTCTTTTCCTTTTTGAGTTTCACACTTTATTTGGAGAATAATACTATGCACGTATGAAAGGACTTGCTTACAATAATCAACCTAATTTTACCTTCTGGCTGTTATCCCAAAAGCTGAATGTCAAGTCAGGATGTAAACGAATTCAAAGGATGCAAACTTTGCTCCATATTAATTGCCCTTATGATATCACAAGAATTCAAATTACTGCTTACAGTTAGATACTTCTAATACTACAGCTGGTTTAGTTTAAGGAGTAACTATCACCTTCCCTAGATGTTTTTACCTTTACTGGTTTAAAACCACTCAATATTGTAATGAACATTTCATGGGTAGAGCAGTGATGAAGCCCTGCAGGCATTCAGAAATAAATCTCAGGAATTATTCTGTAGGGCCCTACACTGCTTGTGCATTCCCCAGATCAAAGCATCGTTAGAAGATGAAAAAGTTTTATTAATTAAATGTCTAGCTTGAAATTTTTCTAGCTGTTCTGTAACAGATCACAAGAGACTTCTCTCCCACTTGTCCCTGGACCTCTTCTTCCATGCAATAGTAAAGATTTTTAAAATTACATTTGTTAAAGGCACAACCTAACTCTTCTGAAGGAGAGGATTTTTTGCCACAAGGACTGGGGCATCACTCACCTGATCTGTAGCCAGTAAAAGAGTTTTTCTCTCTGCCTGCTGAAGAGTGGAGGTCAGCCCTTAGGAGCTCTGTGTCTCCGAACTGGAATTCTTCGTGGTGGGAATCCGTGAAGCTGTAGGTACAGGCATGACCAGACACACTTTGGCAGCTCCCAGCAACCTGAAACTCAGTTTAGAAATAAGTCAAGTTTATGCAGTCTTAAAACTAGCTGCTTCCTTCAAGGTTAGCATCACCAGTTTACAAGCAACACATTAACCTCTCTATGGTGGGGAGCTAAAAGCACCGGGATGGCCATTTTCTAATGCAGAAGTATTAAGGCAGCTACACATAACCTCTATTACTAGTCAAGACTTTAACTCATTTCCCATTAAGGAACAAAGTTTTAGAAATATTGGCTAGATGTTATTATTATCATCATCCAATCTGAATGTAACCACTTTAATTGTAAGTTCTTATAAGAGCCAACTAGCCCCACTAGCACAAGTACTTTACAAAGAATTTACAGAGAATTAATAGGAAGATATGGTCTTAAATTAACAATTTAAGGTACAAAATGAAATTCACGTTAAAGCAGCTTCTCATTTACCTCAGAGGATAAAACCAGAGTTACTCACTTCATCAGAAATAAGACAATTAAGGCTGGATCCTGCTTTCCACGAGATTCCACATCTTAGACATAAAAACCTCTGTGAACATCCAAAACCAGTTTTCAGGTAAGCAAAAGCACCTCTTTTCATGCAAGAAATTGAAGTTATATAAATGACTGAAATATTTATCTGCTTATCTGGTCTAGTGGCATCAAGTCAGAGCTAGTACTTGTGTTTGGAAGTTGATCAATAAGAGAGCATGAACAAATCAAAGTGCTTTATCAAAACAAAAATTGTTAAATTGAGACCTGAATTGGAAATGAACGGGCTTAAAAGCTGAGTAGTTGGGAGGGTTTGTTGTGTAAAAAAAGAATCCTGCAGTTATTTGCTTGTGACAAGAATAAGTTAGCATAGAACAATGGCAATTGGCTGTTTTCTGCATCCAGTCAGAGAAGTAACAGGCTTAAACTGAATTAAGAACGATTCAAACAGATGATTGAGAACAGTTTTTAGCAGTGGACATACTGACATAATGGAGTAAGTGACTGATGAAGGATATGAAGTCTTCATTATTAATGATTTTAAGAACAGCTTGAGACAGGTAAAAAATGTCCCATCCTGTCCTCTCTAAATCCCTTTGATATAGAGCTAAGTATCATTAATCATTCTTAAACTGTCTTTATTAAAAAAAAAAAGAGAAAAAAGAAGGTGGGAGGGGAACAACCACAATAACTCACTCAAGCAGCAGCTTAAATGACTGTGAAAAGCCAAGGAAATATTTCCAAACCTTCCATCAGAGAGGCCTCTGCTATACTTGGCCTGGTCTCCTACAGCCCTTTCCCATTATTTTAACAAGTGCTGCACTTTAAATGCTATCCAGAGCACACCTGAAACTAGTTTCATGCCTGTGCATAAATAAACGAGGGGCTAATCGTTTCACAGCTGTATGGCAAAGCATTAAAGACAGCTCACCCACAGCGAGGGCAGTGTTAGGGCTGTGTGGCCCCACACCCTGCACTTGCTGGCACAGCTGGAATTTCTACCCATTGCAAGTGAACAGTCACACAGCCTTTGCTTACACAAGCACACCCCACCTCTCCTTTCCCCTCAGCTCCTCTCACCTTAAAAAATGGGGCAAAAATTACTGGGTTAATGGTGTGGGGTTTGTGCTCTCTTGATTTATTCTTACAGCTCCAATATTTTTTATTCAAATACTGGCAAAGTATTCAATTAACAGATTTCCTCATAGGAAATGTTATGAGACAGTAATCTACTGCAGAGCATTCCAAAACAAACTATTTAACAACGTTTCCATGGAAGTCAGCATTGCCTCTTTTTCACAGAGCAAAACCAAAATGTACAAAGCATCTTTAAATTGGGGCTCAAGTCTTTTTGTACATTAAAGCTGATTTTTCAGGAGACTTCAGCATTCTGTACAGAACTTTGCATGGATTACAGGGCTTCTGGACCACGTAGCTTCATATCTTGCCATAACATGATAGTCTACCATATCAGCTCCTTTCTGTTTCTAAATTATAGGAGTTGTCTTTTAAAATAGGTTCTCTTTTTTTTTCCATCCCTTCCTGCCATGCTGTTCTCATGGTTAAAAAAATCTCCATCTTCTTCCAGCTTCCAGGCTGGAGTGATTCACTGCTGATTTACAGAAATCTGTTCTTATGCCAGTATTGTTCATAGCTTGATTACCTCTCTCCCACACTGCTGTTCATGCTGCTGTGCACCACTGTCCTCTTTCAACCTTGACTTTGAGACTAAATAAACCACACATCTTGGTCTTCTCCAAGACAGAGGGCTGTTATTTCACTTGACATTTCTCTGTATCTCTTAAAAATATGAATTCATTCACTTGGGACTTGGATGGCTAGGGCAGAGAACATGTTAATGCTGCTGTACGTTTGCTCTTTTCACAACTAGCTCACTCAGGGGTTCAGAGTCACTCACTCCCTGAGCCACCGATGCCCCCTGACCAGGCACACCTGCACACTGACTGCTGCTACAGCAGTTCCGCGAAGCCAGCTCCTGCATACCAGAGGTGTCGCTCGGCTTTGCTCAGCCTGATATGGACTTGGCCTCTTCAGAAAAGCTTATTTGTCCAACATCTCACAGACAGTGTGGCACCAGGGACTGAGCCTAGTGCTTCTGAGAGCTTTTGAATACCTCAGCCATGAGATACTGCCTCCATCCTTTCAACTCCTTCAGTCTCCCACCAGATTCCTGCACGCTTTCTAACTTCTGGCACAGACTGGGCAATGCTCATGGTGCCAGACATGTTGCACGATCCATTCCTCCCCCAGGCATGTCCAGCCTTGAGTGCTGACCAAGTGCTACAGTGGAGTAAAAACAACACAATGACTGACAAGGAGTATGAAAAGGGAGGCAGCAGACACCAACTCCTTCAGTGCTTGACTTTGCAGCACAGACATTGATTGTCTCTGTAACAGTGTGCATATAAAAGAGGTTTCCTGGCATTTTTTGAAAAGCTCATACTGAAAACAATAGGTATCAGTGATACTCACATGAGTCACTGCTAGAACTGGGACTTTTAAATCCTGTGTGCAAACATCTGTTACTTGAACCAAGGACATGGACAAGGACCTCCTCCAGACTCCTCTGTTCTGGCTGGTGGTAATGGCACTGCAGAAGTGACTGCAAAGGCACTCCCAAATGCAGCTCAGGCAAAGGCAGCTGGATGAGGCAGCTCTCGCATCATCCCTTGTGCTCCCAAGCTGAGCCTGACAGTAACAGGAGGTGGGCAAAGACTTTGTTTTTACAAATTTTAGCTTTAAAACTTCCATTTTCCAAGAGAGCACTTCTTCCCATGCATTCCGCTCTGATGCTGCTAGGAGAGCAGGGGGGCAGTTAATAAATTCCTTATGGAATTTAGGGAAAGAGAGGGGTCTGGTTTGCAGGAAAAATGTGTTTGTGTGGGCTGAAAAAGTTGTAGCAGAAGGGAAGTCACCGTTGCCCCGTGGACCAGCACTCCACCCAGGGGGCTGGTCCAATGCCAGTTGTCTGCAGAGCCATTTGAACCGAGACATGAGAAGAGCTACCAGTTTTCCCCCTGCAGTTCAGATTCAGACTCACCCTCCATCTCCTTAAGGTTTCTCCCTCTGTCTCCTCCAAGCAATGCCCTCAGGCAATTCCCAGCACTTCACTGCTTCTCCTCCCAGCTTGCTCTCTCCATGTTCCTTTCTTCCCTCACACATACTCTTAGCTGCCTTTTCCAATTAAACCAGTCACAATTTACAGCTGCCCCTACTCATCAAATCAGTTTCTCATCCCTCTCACACCTAAGCTCTCTGCCAAAAAAAATCCCACTTTCTACTGCTTAAGGGCAATTCCTTTCCCCATCCTCTCATGCTTACCCCATCTGTCATCAGTGTCTTCTCTCTCTCACCTACAGTACTTGACATTATTTAAGGACCAGAAAGCTGAGCACTTGCTTTGGGAGCCTTCCTTAGGAATACCAGCAACAAGGAAAGAGGGGCTAGGGGAGAAGGCATCAGTGGGAACCAAGACAAGCAGACTCCTCGCTGCTCAGCCCCACTGCTGCAGCCCCTGCCATAGTTATATGCTTTGGATTCCCACTGCTGTATGTCTTGTACCCCACTGAGTGTTCTATGGGAAAGAAAGAGGTTTGTGCTGCTCAGTGGAGATAAAACCAATGCAGACTTTATTTGGTATAAAATAAAGATACACACACATACCAAAACCACTTTTACTGAACACATGCTATCCATTTTATACAAACATTAATATATTTGGCCAAATCAGAATAGAAGGCAGAGATTAAAAAAAAAAAACAAAAACACACACACAAAAAAAATCACAAAGGGGACATCCTCTACACAGAGATCATTTCCCCTACCCAAACTGGAGTTCCTATCCCAAAGCACTGAAATGAGAAATGATTTCAAAGAAGTATCTTCAGGAGTATTTGAGCACAGGCAAAAGGCCACCACATCCTAAGTCCAAAAGAATATGCACTGTTTCAACTGAAATTCCCTTAAGAGACTTGAACGTTAAGCCCATGACAAAAAGCTTCAGCCTGTGTACAGGTGAAGCTGGACAGTTAGAAACAGGGCAACAAGTTGGAAGTGCCAGAAAAAGCCTGGATTCCCACTGTTGCCTGTTCTGAGGCATCACCACTTAACACCAAGAAATGCTGCTGCAGGCGCTATAGGTTAGCAGCAGAGCTTAACATCTCAGTGCTGGAAGCAAGAATTTCCCAGTACTCAATACCCAGACAGATTCCAAGTCCTAAAATGTTAAAATCAGCTTCCAGCTTGTTGTCCAGAGCTAAGACTGTCAGAGATATGTCTCAGCAACAAACAACATGTCCCTTCATCATTGAAACCCACCACCTCAATGAGTTTGGATCTAGCATTCATTTCTTTAAACCACAGCCAAGGACAATTTGGACCCTCTCCCCTCACACACACTCCACCAGTGGAGTGTTGAAAACTGCTAGTGCAAGGTTTGACAATTGTATTTTTCCCATCTCATTCTCCATGGCAGTAGGTATTGTGTCAAGTTAAATAGGAATGACAAAGTAACATCTAAGGTAGTCCCAGTGCTGCACAGATTGTATGATGATTCTGAAAAATGACATGCACCATCAGAGTCTCAGTGACAGCTCTTCGTGTTCAAGAAAGGAACAGAACATGCTGTTGGGCTTGCTGACTCTCAGGGTTTTAGTTGTTTATTTACATTACCATAAGAAATCCAGCAACTGCACGTATTTCTTATCACTGGTCTTTACTGAAAATGGTGATATTGAGAACATAATGTAGAAACTCAGGACTTTTCTTGATGCACAAACTAATGGGGAAGGTGGGGGCTAAAATCACCCATGCAATATTGAAATTGTTAAATAAGTAACTCCACAACCATTCTAACACTTCTGTTAAATATTGAACTGATACTAAACTATTTCTATTGTACCTGAAGTATGCCAGTATGTACTGTGGATATCTACAAGGACTCCATCAGTAATGTTCTAAGGAGTAAAATTAAGGCGGGGCCAAGTATTTCTTGGCCCTGGACCTTCAGCATTTCCCACAAGTATGTCAGTACAGTTTGCCTCCTCAAAAGAAACAATTTAAATACATAGATGATGTAGTAAAAGAGCAATTTACAATTCCAGTGTGGAAATATCACAGCCTTTTATGAATAATTACAGTACTCAAGTTTCTACTTCCCTTAAGGCAGACGTGTGACAACTAGAAGTAAAAACAGGTGACAGAAATAAGTCTTGTGAGGAGTTGTCAGTTTTGCACCCATTTCCCACTATGACTTCTTAATACATTAAAGTTGTTAATCCAGTATATGTAATGTAGCACAAGTAGGTAATTTTCACAAATCTCAGTCTGAACTACTAAAACTCTACAGCAAAGTCGTGCCCTCTGATTCTAAGTTTGCCAAGTTCAGGTTGGCTATAAAAATGTGTTTACCGTTCCCTTGCTTACCATTTCCTACATCATTTAGTAGAAGTGTAAGTTGACTTCAAAATGGCCAAGCCATAAATGTCCAGCTGTTCTCAAAATGCAGTCTAACCACAGGTGTCCTGCTTTCAGCAAGTTCTGCTTACTTCCAGAGACCTCTGCCAGTGAAACTTCGTGCTGGTCATCCTAATCAGACCTTTTCTGTCTTCTCAGGTAAGTACCGACACTGATATTTGACAGTACATTTGTTTTTCCTTCAAGGTCCGAGTTTCAGGACCAACAAGTATATGCTGTAAGCATCCTTAATGATGTTTTCTAATGCCATCAAAACACCCTGAAGAGAAAAATGGGATGCATTTTTTGGTGAGCCCTAGTTGTCTTCCTTGAGTAGAGGAATTTTAGAAAGCCTTCTAGTGACTGAAGCACACATGCTGTACCATCAGTCATTAAGCAACTGTCATCCAGCCTTATATACTCTTGCAGATACTACTCTAAGATGCCACTCCGGGCTACTCACTCCTTTTTCAGCTTTGGATACCCCCCATGGATTTTTTAGAAGAGTTTTCTAATGAACTCAGGTGCCCTGAATACAAACCACAAATTGCACTTGCTATATTTTGTACGCTTTGCCCAACAGAGCCCTTTTTGCATTATACAAAAATTAAGAAAAAACAACCCTACAAGAACAGCTTGGGGTGAAAAAAAAAAATTAAATTAATCACTACTAAAGAGCAATTGGGCTAGTGAACAACTTTTGTTGATAGAAATAATTTTGATACATAAAATGGATCTATCATAGAATCATAGAATACCTGGAGTTGGAAGGGACCCACAAGGATTATCCAAGTCCAACTCCTGGCCCTTCACAGGACCATCCCCAACAGTCATACCATGTGCCTGAGAGCACTGTCTAAATGCTTCTTGAATTTTGTCAGGCTTGGTGCTGTGACCACTTCCCTGGGGGGCCTGTTCCAGTGCCCAACCACTCTCTGGGTAAAAACCTTTTCCTAATATCCAACCTAAACCCCCCCGACACAGCTTCATGCTGCTCCCTCAGGACATTTAACTTGTCACCACAGAGAAGAGATCAGTCTCTGCCCCTCTTCTTCCCCTGGTGAGGGAGCTGTAAGCTGCTATGAGGTCTCCCTTCAGTCTCTTCTTCTCCAGGCTGATCGAACCAAGTGGCCTCAGCCACTCCTCATGTGGCTTCTCCTCTAGGCTCTTCACCATTTTCATAGTTCAAATATGGAAACTGCTTCAGAAAGTACTAAATAATTAGTGGATTTTTTTGCAGTTATAAGAATCAAGTTAAGCTAGATGGTCACACTTCTTTCTTCATCATGATGAATGATTTCAAGTGAAACTAAGAGTAGATTTCTAAAAATCTATGAAAGACATTTACCACCTGAAACAGCAAGATGAGATTCCCTGCCAAGGTGAAGCAAATGTTGAACAGTTGCATCATACAATTCTGTGACTGCAACTAGCTAAGAACAAATCAACAAGATACACTGGATTTTAATCTCCCATCTAATGTAAGAAAATAAGTACCGTATCATCTTTTGGCTTGCATGAAAATCTTATTTTCTTCCCAAACCTGTCAGTACAGGCCAGGATGGGTGTAATCTCAGAAAAGCTTTATAAAATAGGCTACCTGACACAGGTTATCAAGGCATTAATACAGGTATTGTCCATCTACACAAATACCATTATTAAAAATGCCACTAGAACACCCAGAGACAAATTCGGTGTCACAGGCATTGTGAGAAGATACAGAAATATCCCTTAGGTAATACACAAGGTTGTTCCAGCACAAAATGAGCCCTGCCATTTCTACTTCAAATAGAAACCCCAGGATGCAGAATCATATGAAGCACGCTACTGGGAAATGGACAGATTTGCTAAAACACATTTTCATGAGTACATTTTCCTGTTATATAATGAAAGAAACCTGCTTCTTGTGCCAACATAGTCTCAGGTGGGAAGGTCAAGAAAGAAAAAGAGCTAAAATAAATGTTCATACTAACTCACTGATATGCTTTACAGCACAGCACTCAGCACAAAAACCTACAATGCAATTAAAATGTTTACTCCAAGAAAACATAACATCTTTGAACTGCCTTTATTTCCAACACTTTATACAAATACTGCTTTCTTCCTGATCCTGGATTATCCTCAACTTGAAGTTTATGTTCTCAGTTGTATTTGAGGACTGCACGTAAGCATCCCTATAATCCTGTACACTCTCATGGGGCAGTTTAAACACTGACAGACTGCAATGGACTCGAAAGCAGTCTCTATTAAATTACGAAAATTCATCCCTAAATTATAATTGAACCTTCCATGACCACATTAAGAAATTAAGAAACAAAGGTCCTCGCAGCTACACACCCCCCCCCTTTTCATACAAGTTGCAGGATATTTGCAGGAAAACGTAATTTTAAAATCTAAAATAAAACTTGAAGGTTTTCTTTTTTCCCTTTTATTCTTTAATACAAGGTTTTATTTGGGAACTTCATGATTCATTTGTCTTAGCCTCTTAGGAAACATTTGCTTTTGTCCAGGCATTGCCAGCTGAGAGGATGTTATTGTTCGGAAGGGATGTGACCGGGAGGACTCTGTGCACGGCACAATATGTCAGCCCGGAAGCAAGGGAAACAAAGTGATTCTCTCATCTGACTGAGAAAACAAAATGGAAATATCAAGCGTTTGTCTTCCAGTTACAGTCACCCTACATGTGTCCCAAAGAAACATGTCACCTGTATCTCACATGAGTATCACCAAACTGTATAAATACATATTTTAAAATATCCTACTTTCAGAAGAATTACAGATTTCTTTAAAAAAGCAAAGATATCTGCCACAAACATCTTTGAAACATGTAAGCAGGAGAATGCTTACCCTCTCTGCACAACCACTTACCCTGCTGCTCAGAATGGTGGACAGAGTTGGCCATGGTTCCGTGTCCCTTAGAAAGCGCCCCCTCCCCACAGCATCAGCAACCCACAGGGGCAGAGATCGTCCCCACAGAGCAGGTTGGGAGCAGAAGACCCGAGTCCTACCCGGAGCAGGCACCCTCCTGCCAGCCCAGGCCTCCACTAACCCCTGTTGCGACTTCACAGAAGCCTCTTGTACATGTTTCAGTAGCGGAAGGACAGAGCCGAGCGTGCTTCAGTGCTCAGGGAGGGCAGTGCTCTCACAGCAGCACCCTCCAGGCCCTCTTAGTTCCTTGCTGAGAGTTTTCATTTGGGGGATTTTTAATTTTTGATGCAGTTTTTTTGAAGCACATCTGTGCTTTGTACACGACCACGGCTTCAAGCTGAAATGGCTCCAAGACTGATGCCATTCTCAGAGGACACCTCTTACCAAACCCTTCTCTTAAATAAATCATCCCCCCTGCCCTGCACAGCCCCACTGAAGCTACAGCGGGACGGGGACCCCGGACCCTGCCGCGCTGCCAGCACTCGAGGCGAGGCAGGTGTCCCTCAGACAGGGCTGCCCCCAGGGAGCGCCCAGCCAACAAACCGGGCGCCCACCGTGCCAGCAGTGAACCTCCGCGCTCAGCTCTGCCCGACAGCACCCGCCTGCCCTCGGGCCCGTCCGGGACGCGGGGCGAGGGCGCTACCGGGCGTCGCCGCCGCCGAGGGGGTAGGCGAGGATGCTCATGGCCTCGCCGCACGCCGCCTCCACCTGCCGCACCTGCTGGCGGCTGAGGCGCTCCCGCCAGGCGTGCACGGCCTCCCGCGCGTCGCGGGCGGAGATGAGGAAGGGCCGGTCGGAGGAGTAGGCGGCTCCGCGGGTCATGTTGAGCACGAAGTCCTCCAGGGCGGGCGGCACCGTGAGCCCGGCGAAGTGCAGCAGGCGGCGCAGCTCGGCGCGGGGCTCCCGCACCAGGTCCTCGTAGCGCAGCTGCGTGTAGCGGCGGCGGAGCCAACCCGGGGCGCGGCGGGCTAGGAGCAGGTCGCGGAGCCAAGCCTGACAGATCACCTCCAGCGCGCCGCCGAGAAAGAACTCGGCGCGGTGCTGCGGCTGCGACGCCCGCCCGCCGCCCAGCAGCCCGGGCGGCAGCAGGAGATGCTGCTGCTGGTGGCGGGGCGAGCCCCGCGGCTCGGCGCGGTGGCGGCTCCGCAGCACCTGGACGCTCTCCCGCAGCAGCGCCTGCCGCGCCTTCAGGCGGGAGTTGTGGACGGCGCGGGGGTCTCGGAAAAGCTGCACCACCCGCAGGTTGAGGCCCGGCTCCCGCAGCAGTGGCAGCAGCGCGCCCAGCTCCAACAGCCGCACGTCTTTGATGACCACCACCGGGTACTTGCGACACTCGGCCTCTAGCTCCCGCAGCGCCCGCGGCGGGCACTTCTCCTCGCAGGCGGCGCCGTCGACGAGTCCGATCTCCCCGCGGGGCCGAGGAGCGGCGGGGCAGAGCGGCGGCGAGCAGATCACCTTGTTGG
>VZRE01014845.1:13067-50073 GCA_013396775.1 Cephalopterus ornatus
CCTGCCTCCCTCCCTCCCCGCGGGAAGGGCCGGAGGGGCGGGCTCGGCACGGCGGGACTCACCCCCGCCCGGGAAGGGGCGCACCAAAAAGGAGGTATGTTCGCCAGACCAGGTACCGAGCAGCCGAGGGTGTCCCGTGGAGGAGCGGTTGGTCCAGCTATTCACCGGAGCTTCAGGGAAAGAACACGCAACACGCTACAGTAGCACGAAGCGGTGCAAATGTATTTTTAGGATGGATGACAGCTATTAAAATCTGCAGTGAGTTTCAGGAGTGCTGCAGTTTGGCGCTGTAGAGGGCTGCGGGGTTTCTCAGCCATGCTTTTTTCTACGTGTGTGTGCTGATGGGATGCGGAGATCTCGATCATGACTCATTGCTCCAGTTTATACATCAAAAAGTTCCATGTCTGTCTGAACTGGTCACCCTTTACAGCTGGTAGGAAGAAATGGGCACCCACAGAGGGACACTGAACCTATCTTGGATGTCTGATAGCTTCCTGATAACCTTCCTCTTTATTAACTACAGTAGGAGCATAAAGTTACCAGCTCAAACTTAGACTTCTAGTTTTTTAGACATCTAAGATTAGCTTAAGTAAGCCTCTTGTGGGATGGAAAGCCAACAAGATGATGACTTCAGGTGTTTAAATTCAAATGTATAGTCTCAAAGTCTCCAGCCCAGCTCCTGCCTGACCTTGAAAGTTGCTCACAGAAAGAGATGGACCATGATCCTGGGTTCCTGGTAAAGCATTCAGCTGTCAGGAAAGTGAGGTCCCCATTCTGCTGGTGGTGTAGTGGGAGCTGCTAACTGTTCTGACCTCTAGGAAATAGGTGGCATCCCCTGTAAAATACTACTAATATTTTAGTATGGTGGGCAGAGTGAAATTCAGAGAGGATAATGCAGTTCTTGCCCTCAGTGTGTGATGCTTTGACTCCCAGAAGAGTCTATGTGGTATATGTGCACTTGTGGTAAGACACATGACACAACCTTCGTCAACCATACCACATGCAATGGAGAGCAGAAACAACCCACTAGCTACATGGGTTCTAAAAATGCTCCTTCTGTGGTACAGATATATAGAGACACAGTCTGAAGCTGCTGCACATAGTGCGAATGTCCAGTTATTAAAGAATAATCCTATTCCGAATTTGTCAGGCAAAGTACAAGAAGCAGAAATCAATGTGAAAGAAAAAGCATGCTTCTGTCCAGGTGGTGAGCCAGCAGTCTGCCTGCTAATGCTCTATTTGACCCCTGTTAAATTAAGTGTTAAAGACTGGGCTTCTTGCCCTTAATAGTGTGCTGAGTGAGTAGATGGTGCCAAACAAGACTTGTAAGCTCCTGAGCAGAAAAGTGTGGAAATTATAGCATTGGAAAGGAAATTCCGCCTTCATACTCACCAGTGTGAGTTTTACCTCTGACTCGGTAAACACCAGGATGTCATCAAGACCCTCAAGCAACTAAAGGAGGACAACAGAATAAAAACACACTTGCCAAAATTAGGTCACAGTCTTGCCAAGAAAACCCTTTCCCCTATCCAAAGAACAGGCATATCTAGTATTTTGAGAATTGTCTCCAGTGTTGTTGACTTCTGTGGCATCGTGCAAAATAGTAATTTGGGTAGATTTACCAAGATGGGATCCTGAGAAGTGCAGATGAGAATAGATAGCTCTGAGGTGCTGGGGTTTCCCCTTTGTAAGACAAAACACTGAATTGGCAGTAGTATCAGCACCATTTCTGGCCAATGAGCAACGCTGCAATATGTGTTACCTTAAGCTAATTTCGTGTTGGTTTCTATGACACATACTTGTCTAAGGACTAAAATCAAGGTCTTAAAGCTGCCTAACTAAAGTAAAGCTGTCTTGAAAAGAATCAAACGTCTCATAGAGTAAGACAGTCTGTCAGACAAATGAAAAACCATAAAAATAAAACTATGTACATATTATGCTGATTTTTTTCCAGATAATGGAGCTACAAACTGTTGTGTCAACTTTTCTAGAAAAAATGAAAGACGCAAATCACTTTACCACAGGTTACATCTGTTAGTAAAGATAAAATCACAGTTGTTAAAAGGTTATCAAACCAAAAAAGCATGACAGTAAATGTTTTTTTCTGCACCTTCAAATGGTTCCTCTGCTGCAAGAGGATTAGGCTATAAGTGTTTACTTCAGTTGTTTTGGGTTAGGGCTTTTTTTGGCATGGGGAGATTCCAGGAAAGCCAGTATTTATTCTGCCACCCAGCAGGTGCCTGAGCTAGGCTTGAAATTGGCGAGCTCTAGCCTTCCTGAGGGGTCACAAGAAGTACCTAATTTGAGCATTGAGGAGCAGATTGCTGGTCTGAATAGAGCTGGGAAGAGACCAGCTTTCTTTGCTTGGTTTTCAGTCTGTACTATTGTGTTCTTTCTTCAGCACAGATAAGGAGGATAATTTTCTCCCATTTTGGCTTTTTCTATAAACAATAAAGATGCTATTTACATATACATGTACATATACAAATGGTCTTCTGTACCTCCTTCCAAGATCAGGACAGTTCTGTCTCCTAAGGGAGACAGCTATGTTCTTCTTCACTGATCTGCGAAGCAGTCTGCCCATTTGGCATCTAGCTCCTGCCATTTTTTGATGATAATTCTGTACTTAATGTTATTTTGTAAAGGGGGAAAAAACAATATAGTCATAACATGCTCTGCATACTTTAGTATTGCACTATTTCCTTTCTCGTTTCCAAGCTTGTCACTGAAAGTACTGGCTGTTTTATATCTAACATAACATTGGCTTCCTGTGTATTATCTCTAACTTAATTTTTGCTCTTCTGTCTCCCATGGTGCTTCTTTTGACAAGAGAGACAGTAAATGCTGGATTACAGCATTTCAGCTTGAGAATAATTTTTATCTTCTCAGGAGAGGCTTCAAAATAGAAATAGTTGCCTCTATATCGAGCCATCCATCTTTCAGCTCTCGCATGCTCTTGTCATTTTCAAAGAGTGCTTTGTGATTAAAAATAGCTTGATTAGCTGATAAAATTAAATATGCTTTGCATAGGGAGCACCACCCTCAAACATCCTGACTGTTAATGAACTCTCTGCTTGCACATGTTGTCACTCACAGGCTTCAGCCAAGAGGAAGTCCGTGGTTAATGGCAGCTTAAAAATCTTCAAGAAGCCAACAAGCTAGGATGATGTCTTTATTTTTGAAGTTGCTTTGTCATTAGATGTTCCAACATGTGCGACATCACATGTTTCACATATGAGACCAGACTTAGTAGCTTACATTTCAGAAGAGACATATTTGGAATAGCAGGATGGGGAAGCTGGTCCAGGTGAGGTAGCTGGGGCAGAAGGGATTTTTTGCAGTGGAGTTTCCCCCAAAGCGGAACAGAGATTGAGTGCCTGCAAAAGGTCAAAAATATCAAGAAGTTCTGAGAGACTCAATGGAAATTTAGCGAATCTGAAGAAAGTGGAAAGTGAGACAAAACCAGGAGACTTCTAACGCAGGGACTGGTGAGCAGCTGGGTGGAAGTGGCATCAGATGCAAAGCCACATGCATAAGGTAGTAATCAACTTTGCTTATACAGCCAATGTCACTCTTCACTTCTTGCAAAAAAGACAAGGAAATGATGCAGGAAAACAGCGGTGTTCACAACTACCTTGGTCTGTGTACTTCTTTTGCTTGTTACACTGGCACAAATACAGACCTCTTGAGTTTCTCTTTAGGCTGATTCGAGAGAAGTTAGGTGTACAACTTCAAGTTTTGGTTAATATAATCACACAGTCATCATGCAGATCACACCACCCAACAGCTCTGCAGAAGAGCAGGGGCAGCAGGAAGGCACGAGACTCCTCTGTGTCCCTCAGACTGAGAGGAGCTGGCAGTTGAGTTTGGGGACCAACAGCATATGTGGAGTGAGAAGGGAGGGGATGCCTTGCTCCCTTCTCTCTGATTTCTCCAGTTATTCCTGAGAACTGGTAAAGTTGTAAAGTGAGGCATGCTGCTGCTCTCTGCTGCCTGACATAAGAGCTGGGCACAGAGCACGAGCTGAGGAGGTGTTCAGATGAAGCCAAATCCATCCCTGTAGATTGTTTTTGGGCTAAGGGATGCTTGATAGCACTGTTCAGCATCATTGGACCAGCCAGCTGCATCAGCCTGATGTATACCCAGCTAGGGGAGCTCTTTTGCACCCAAGAGAAGCAGAGGCATTTTATTTCCATTTTTGATTTTTTAAAAATGAAGATATTACTAATATACTATACTGTAAGTGTCAGAGTGGGAATTGTCTGTGGCTTTCCAATATGTGGCTTTTCCAAAAATGTGAGATCTGAGTATTGAAATGGAAAACAAAAAAAATTGAAAGTAGGTGATTTTTTCCTTTTAATTTGAAACATGGCTCCTTTTATGCCATCAGTGATCTTGTGAGCTCCTCTAACCTCCTCTAAGAAAGGAAGCTAATGCTGTCATTGAAGATGATAGAAAATGCTACTAGGAAATGTAACAAGAAAATGCAGGAGGTGGAAGGCAGAGCAATGAAAGTTTATGTATCAGTTGAGGTTTGAGAGGAAGCTAAGAAGGAAAAATCTGTTATTATTTATAAAAATGTAAATTCAGATAACTCAGCAACAATGAAAGAAGAAAGCATCTATTCTGTGATCCAAGTCAATGCTGATGTAACTTGAGTCTTCCCAAGTTATGCCAAGGATGACTCTGATCTGAAGACTTTAAGCCTCTCCCTGGCAGAGTGGGCTCTGTTGTCTCATTAGCAGAGAACCACTCCTCTCACAGCCCAGAAATGGGCTTACGCTACACCAATAGCCACCACTTCCATCAAGCCTAGCCCGTGCCTGGTGAATAACAGTAGCTGCCGAAGAAAAATTATTCCAATGGTAAAGTGTTTGGGATCTCACCGCTTTGAATACAAGATGTGTGGGAAATAATTGGTTTTAGTGGCAGAAACTGTGAATTGTTTCTGTTTTCTGTCATTGTCACAAGCTTACTATTGCTGAATTAGAGATGCTGATTAAGAATAACAGCAAGCTTTCGCAACTCAACAAGTTAAGCCATTGTGTCGGCATAATTAGGGAACTAAATCTTTCAGAGTTCAGTCAAGCAAAGAAATGAACTAGAAAATTTGAGACCTATTTTTAACTGGGGATTTTTTTTCCCCTTAGACAGCCATTGTAGCAAAATTCTTGCAATTCTCCTGTGCCTTCCTAAGGCAACACTTTCATGCATAGAATATAATTTTTGGACTGAGTATCTATCTGCCTTTTCCTTCACTTTAGTCATATGTGAAAATCTGTACTGGCATGTGCAAATGAAAATGCTGAGGGCTTAGTCACGGCACCTACTTAATAAATATGTCCAATCAAGTTTTCTAAAGATAATTTTGTAAATTCAGAATTTCTGATGCAAATTATTCCCACAAGACATTACTGTGTCTTGTGTGGAAGAAAGACAAATGCCACGATGCATAATTCACTTGAAATTTCATCTTGTATATGCTTCTGCAAGATTATTTACCTTTCATAAGGAAAAATGTAGTTGTTCTGGGAAACTCCTGGGTTCCTGGAGCCTCTGAGAACCAGTTAAACTCCCTGGCTGTCATTACTGGTTATTAATGAGGAAGTCTTCTGTGGGCTTGTTATGCTGTTAATTGGGGTTTTCCAACTGGAATGGTAGTCAGCAGTCCACAATTTCTTTTTTCAACTGTCTAATGAGAGCAACAGATTTCAAAATCGGTGTTAGTCTCTTGCTTTGGGCCCTCACTGCAAGTTTAACAAAATCTATCCAAAGCGATCATAGCACGACTACACACTTGCAGCACATCATTTCTTTAGTGATGCATCTATATGCCTGTATGCTTAAAACACTGTATGAAAACCAATTTGGTTTGACTGCAAATGTCTGTCAACAAAGAACTTGTTGTACACTGCTTCCTGTAAAGGGGAACTGCTTAAAATTACCCAGGGCGGTTTTTGTTATGCAAATGTTAATTGTCAGGCTCTTTGCTACTTTAGCTATGTAGACAATTTAATGCAGTTTTAGATTTTATATGATTGTGAAAATTCCCTCACAAAATTTACTAAAGCTATAGCACAGGAATCATCTGCTTTTCTGCTCTTACAGTAGTTTTACGATACATATTAGAAAAACAAAGAGAAACTCCTCAAGCCTAACTCATGAAACAAGTGGGTTAATAAAAAAAAAACAAACCGTAAAAGGTCATTACAGGATACAGGGACTGATTTACAAAGGAGAGATGAATATTGTTCTATCTGAACAACAATAAAAAATGGTACATGCGATTGCGGAGCTGCTGCACAAATTTATTTCAACCATATAGCTTAAACAGAAAATACTTAAATACATTCTGAAAACTTTAAGCTGATCTCAGTACTGTTTTTGCAATATTCCTCAGGTTCTCCCAGAAGAAATTCCACCTATTGTGACTTTGGGCTGACTACGGAAATGTGCTGGGAAAACCTGAGTTCTGCACCTCCTGGAATTATCCTTCGTCCAGGTACATTTCACACACAATGTATAAGCTGCTGGACTTGGCTGTGTGGAGAAGAGATGTAGGCATTGCTGGTGGTAGGGCCAAATAGGTCTCTTCAGGCTGCTCCAGCTTGCTGGACATGAGGAATGGACAAGGCTAGAGCATGTCTTCGCATTCTGTACCTCCGCTCTGCTTGCAGGAAACTTCACTGTAGTTTCTTCTGCTGTATTTGTTGTTGTTCGATATTTCTTTTGTCTTTCCTTCACTGTATTCAGTCTTGTTACCTATGGGGGTTTTTTGTTTATCCTTTTGCTGGATGATCTGGTCACCCAACCTCCAGGGAAGAGTATAGTTCCATTTGAAGCTCAAGCAGCTGCCTAGACAAGAGCTACAGAGAGACAAGAGCTACTGTTCATGTTTGTTTTGGTACATGTTTGTTGGGGTGAAATGCCCCTACTTTACATCTTGTTTTTACAAATTGCCATACTTTGTGGTTTGACTGGGCGGGGAGTTTTTTGGTGTGATTTCTCCTTCAACCTACCATTGGGAAACACCCCCTGAAAACACTGCAAGACTACTGGTAAAACAGGCAGAAAATTCTACTAAATTTTCTGATGAAGGTAAGTTACCTCAAGCAAGGTAACTCTGACTGGGACCTTTCATGACTGATGGGGCTGGACTGGGCTGAAATCAGATCCTGAGCCATGGGAGGGTGGGGGGAGCACTGTGGGATTGGGAAAGGACAGTGGGCACCCTTAGGGGCTCAGCACTTCGTAACTGACAATATCCTGAACCTTTGGCTTTCATTTCTGCCAAGAGTCACTTTGAGGAATGTGCTGGACACCCACCTACATCTAAGCTGACTTGCTGCTGTAACAGCCAGGCTCTCCCAACTGTACTCATTCGTAGTTGCTAAAAGAATAGAACCATACAAGTGGGTTATTGTCTGTATATCCTCTTGTAAGCATAACACAAACATGGCAAGGGTGTATCTTCTCTGAGTCTCTTCGATGCACACACAGCTGTTTTGCCAAGTGGACGGGGTGTCCTCTGGAGTACTGGGTCTAAGTCAAATAACTTTACATGAAGAGTCATGCCTGCTTCCAAACTGAGCAGAACCAGGGAGCTAAACAGCCCCTTTACATTTCAGGTATTTGGGGGTTTTATCTACTTGGTCTTAGTGAAACAGGTTTTACCCAAGTTCACAGTCTACAGAATGACTTGAAATAAAGGTGTTTCTTAGCAGTGGTATCACCTCTCCTGTAGAGTAACTCAGCCACAGCAGACTTTCATTTGATGAATGCTGGGGACCTTCTTTGAGGCTGTGGTTTAAGTCATTTCCTGAGGGACACCTCCTAGAAACACAGATTCGGTAAGGAGTATGTGGCCCTCTTCCACCTGTCCTAGACTCTGGTGTCCTGACTTACTGACAGTCTTCAAGGATATCAGTCAATCTAGCCATGCCTGGTACTTTGAGAAACTCTTCAATGTCACCTGCTTCATTCTTGATCCATTCTGTTTATTGCTCTTATAAAACTTTTGGGTTTTTTTTTCTTTGCAGTATGAACAGCCTTCATCCAGAAGTATCTTGGGCTTTGATGTACTACACCTAACAGTACCATCAAAAAGGTTTTGTAGCGAAATCTAAATCACCGCTTTTCACAGTAGTTTGGCTTTACTGACTTCAAGGGTTCAGATGATGCCTAGAGATTGTTCAGTGCCATTGCTATTCCTCTGAGGAAGCCCAACAGTTATTCTGCAAGGAAGTCAAATAGATCAGTTTGCTTAAGTGTTTTGTCTGGGATCTAAGATGTCCTGCGTCTGTTTACTTTGTTACTTTATCCCATCAGAGTCCTAAAAATTGAGCTTCTCTTTAAAGGGCTCCTGCAAAAACAATTAAAGTAATTAAAATTATCTGTGTTTGTGTTAGGAAACACGTTTTCCTTCTCTACATGGCCCATATAAGAGCCGTGATCTGAGTTCCAGCTCAGCATGTTGCAGGATGCAGTTTTACTGTCTCAGCCACAATTCCTTCTGTCCAACAACATGCTCATTTAATGTCCTTTCTGATTTAAACAGTGATACCTCCAACTGTCTCATGATGAAAGCAAAACTGGTCTCAACACCAAACTGTGTGGCTTTGCTGAATGCTGTCTGTCTCAATTTCTGCTGCCATTGAATGAGAAGACAGCCAAGAAATTTAAAATAATTTGATATGTTTAATAGATTAAATTGACATCTTGAATTTTCAAATGAGGATGTTTGTCAGTCATCAGCAGTCAGTAGGTAAATCAAAATCTCCTCAGCTGCAAAAATAGATTTTCACTGTAATTCAAAATATCTGGAACAGTATTTGAAGGAAAGGAAAAGCAGAAACAGATTTTAAAATAAAAAATATGTTTTTCTGTTTCAGTTTAGGAAAAAACCAGGACCAATTAAACAGCACATGGCTAATATTTCAATTGCAATTAATTTGCCAATTTGCTGTCTTTCTATTATCATTTTAAGATGCATAATTTTGAACTCATTATCTCAGTGTCTCTTTGAATAATGCAAGTTTTATAACAGACTAAACCAAATTGCTTAAAACTAGAAAGGCTATTCCCCATTTGCACCTTGCCGTTCTGCTTGTATTAACTCTGTCTGCTCTTATCCCTTTCTATATCAGCCTGCATCAGTCCAGAAGCAACATCCTTGTAAGGATGCACTTCTGGATCCAAAGTCTGGATGCAGCTGCAAGAATCATAAGCTTATCAACAGGAAACAGCTACGGTTTCAGTTTGATAGAGTGGGGTACTCGTGTTACCTGTGTTACCTATTGACAGAAATGTGATTTGTTATGTATTTCTGACATAAAAAGATGTATTTAGAAGTTGAAACACAATAAAATTAAATCAGTTACATACTTCCCTTTAGCTTTTGTTATGAAGATGGTATTATTCCTATCATTCTCACATTACTATCACAAAGCCTTTTATAATATAATAAGAAGATGAGTTTCAGCAGGTGTCTTAACAAACATTAATTAAGCAAGAGCAAATGACAGTCTCAATTTTCTAGGTTATTTTAGGTGCATATAATAGTTCAAAGACTCTATTTACAAAAATATTTATGATCATCTTAAATCTGGGAAAATTTTCTCACCTACACTTTCCTGTCGTTGGCCTTACTGACAGCTTTTTTTCTCCTTCCCCAGTCCTACAGCATTCAACTCTAAAAATCATTCTGTGCAACTCAGGACCTCCCTGTAGCTCTGGCTGGAGCACTGCTGATGTACTTGGAGCTTCTGAACTCTTTGAACTTTGGTGGCCCACACTGTTGCCTCTTCCAGGCATCCTTGATAAATTTAAAATGGTTAGCTGGGCGAATGCTTGCTGGACATATGGAGACCAATTGCAGGGGCCCAGCTGATCTGCATAGTCACACCAAATTTGACAGGTCTGAAAGTTAGTGAGATTTTTGTGGTTAATATTTTTAGCTGTGTCTCTTTGGCTGCTGATGTTGGCTGGGCTGTGTAAGGATGTGGGCCTCTTAGACCTGGCATGCACAGAGCTGCACTACCCTTGTTGCAACAAAAAAAGAGTAAGAACACGGGGATAGATGTCCCTTTGTCAGTGATAATAAATGACTAAAAATAAAAGATGGGGGAAAGATGGGGGCTCACCACCTCTTTCCCCAGCCCTCAGGATTCTGGAAGGGCAGAGTCTGGCACTGCTGACAGTGAGCTCATCATATAACATGATGTTTTCTTGCTGCTTCAGGGTGAACTGGAGAGCATCTGGAAGGCTTAGCTGTTGACACTGAGATGTCTTCCCATGGTTTTCTGTTCTGGAGAGTCTGGAAAATCAGTCTTTCCTCAAACATGTGATGTCTCAGACTCACTTGATTATTTTGTAGGAGTTTTACACAATCCAGCCTCCAAAATTTACAGATCAATCAGGTAGGTTTAAGAGTCACGGCCACTTAATTTGAAGCAGGGCACTAAAAATGCAGTTATTTTTATGGAAGCAACTGAAAAAGTGCCCACAGTTTTCAACATTATAGACTGCTGTTCTGAAATATTTCTTCAGAAAAGTAGTATTATACATAGAAACAGGTTTTTAAATTCTCAACACACATCACACTGAATGGTCTTAAAACCACATTGCCTTTGTTTTAGTAGAAGTCACTACAGAAATCACAGTTAGGAAAAAAACTAAAACAACAAAGCTAGTGGCTCAAACATCCTACCACAAAGAACAAATTCTTTATTTAATCAACTCTGCTTTTTTTTAGTAGTACCTAAAACCAGATGACTATACTTGCTCATGGTAACATAGCAGGTTGGGGTAACTTTGTTTTTTGAAACTGGGTCATGGATCACCTGACTCATTTCTGAAATCTTGATAGAGGAAATCTGCACGAAAGCTTGCTGAAAGGAAAGTGTTTGACATATAAACCTATTCCTAGGACAGCTTTTCTCTTCTCACATAAGCCCATGCCTCAGCAGCTGCAGGTGACTTGCCATCCCCCTGCTGTGGTACTCACTAGCCAACAATGCTTTTACAGCTGTTGCAGGCTGATTGTCATTGGGATTTTGTACCTGAGGCAAGTCTGAATTGGCCGTGTAGTTTGTAAGCCCACACAGGGGTTTGAGGGTCTTACATTGGTCATTTAAGAGATTACTAAATTAAAATCCCCTGCTCAATTTGAAGAATCCCCTGTGCCAGCAGCTTTCTAATTTGTTCAGGCAGAAAAACATCTGCTGGAAGTAGCTGGCATAAAATGAAGGAGGGTATCAGAGCAGACTGCAAAACATCACCTGCCACAGCAGGGTGGGGTTTTTCATATTTAAAAATACATGAATATGCCAATGTGTCTCAGTGCTATTCTGATATGCCCCAATATTTAAGTGAGTTTGAGCTATGAAATGCAAATGATGATAGTGATTTTCTGGTTACTTAAGTACCGAAAACTTTGCAGTGATATTCCAAGCACCTAAGCCTGAAATATCACTGATATTCCTAACTGAGACCTGAGCATAGTCTCAATGTGTGCCTGATACTCTTTGTCAGCAGTGCCATGCACAGCATATGTAATATTGCAAATAGGTAACGGCTTCATCCTGAGACAGACTGAGCACACTCATCTCTCTGTATCCGCTGAAAGTGAAACATGGTCCTGCCGCACCAGAAGAACTCATACTGTATTCTCTTGGATTGAGTTTTATATTAATCTACTTTAGTTGCTTTTATTTTAAGTGCAGTGGTGTAGTCGTACAGCTGTGCAGCAAGCCTTATAAAAAAATAAAAGCAGGCTCCATTTAAGAGAATAAAGGTTGGGAATGCCAGCTTTGTTAATTAATTGAAGTTCATTATGAGGAACATTTAGGATTTAAATGGCCTAATATAAAGTGCTAATTCAAAGAATGGTAAGTGACAGCCACATAGCAGATAGTGCATTGTTAGAGATGAAGCATTAGAGTAGGATTTGGGCTGTCTGGATGCCATCGCCTTTTCTTTTATACTGAATTACTGCGTGGCCTGGGACCAGTCTGAGCCTTTCAGCATTTGTTTGTGTTGATCTTGACTGGGAATACTACTGTATACAGACAAATACATAGCTCTTTGCCAAAATTGAAAACAGTATTATCATTAAAAGGACACAACACAAATATTCAGGTTTCAGGGTAAACTGGAAATTCAGTGCTCCTCTAGCCACACCATCTGCTCAGGCCTACAGGCAGAGCTTGACTGATGTAGTATCTAGAGATAAAACAATTTGCAGCACAGGGGAATAAAAGTATCTCTGCAGCAAACAGATTAAGCTGCTTTTTTTTTGCATTCTAATCTGTTAATCATGCACAGGGCTTAAGTATAGCTCAAGGCACACCAGACCTTGAATGATTTAATTTTGTGCTATTTATTGAACTGGATTTAATTTGAAGATATGCTGCTACCCACTGCTCACCAGTTCTTAAAAAAAAATAAATGTCTATAATGAGATTTCTGCCATGCATCAGGGATTGTGTGTTTAAAATGGGTCACAGGGCTGGCTCTTCCAGGCTCCTGTGGCAGCATCTGCACTTACAACAGTCATGCAGGCTAACCTTTGCAGGATTCACTTGAGGGCAAATCTGGGGGCACTCCACTTAAAGTACCTACCATCCTTAGTTTTTTTATTTTTCATTTGCTTAAAGCAACTGCAGCCAGCACAGAAAGCATAGAATACAAATTAAAAGAGTGAGTAATGTATGGAAGTGAGGGGATGGAGTAGTAAGTCTGAACTCAGCCAAGAGGAAGCTGGTGGCTGTGCCAGCCCAGGAGAGAGTCCACAGAAATTCCTGGGCAGAAGGGGACAGGCCCCACTTTCAGAAGATGCAAAGGGCTGGGATGCTGAGAATGCATAAATGTGGCCTAGCACTCATAATGCTCACAATTGCTGACAGCATTACAGCAAATCCCAGAGGGAAAGAAACAACCAAACATGTAGATATACTTTGGGATGAGATGGAAAACCAGCTAAATAAAAAGCATGTTGAAAAGAAGCATCTATTAATTTCAAAATTTTTACTTTTATAGCTTCTGGGCTGTGGGCTCCTCCTGCAATGCTTTTACCAGCAAAGAATTTCTTGATTTTTTTTTTCCTCGCTGTGTGTGAGTGATTTTACAGTTGAGACCACCAAACACCAGAAGATTCACTGAACAAACCTGGAGACGCTGTGCTTGTTCAGGGTAGGATGAGATAGTCTGGAGGCATTGCAAGATATGGGACAGTGTATTTCAAAGTGATGGGTGTCCACACCACATCCTTGCTGATGTTGTGCACAGAAGTACACATTTATAAGACTTACTCCTGGTTCACATCGGTCATGCTGTGAGATCTGCTTTGCTTCTTATTGTATAACATTGCTTTGCTCACACACGGGACTTGGAAATGCTGACCAGCAGCAAAGTCTGTCTGCTCCTTCAGTGATTGTTGGCTGTCATGAGCATGGCACGTTCCTTTGGCTAGGAACATGACAAAATATTTCTGTGAGGAGCTAAAAAATTAAGCCAGACTATTCTAAAATATTAAAGTAAATACACCTGTTAGATCATCTACTGAGAACATGAGAAAATCATCTACTGAGAACATGAGAAAATCTTTCTGTGAGGAGCTAAAAAATTAAGCTGGACTATCCTAAAATATTAAATACATTTGTTAGATCATCTACTTTCTTATCACATAAGCCAATTTGCTTCATTTAGCACAGTAAAAGATACAGGTATTACCTTCCATGATTACCTGATTTCAAACTGGAGAATCAGATCCCTTGTGAATTGACTATATTAGGAAAGCAATAACAAGGTTAAATATAAAATTGCCAATGTCAACCTAATTCATCCATCTTTCTACCTGTTTTGGAGTCAGACAAGGAGTAGTTTTAATAGTCAACACAAATTCTGATGTTTTGGTTTTCCTTCTCTTTCTGTCCTCAATTTTCTCTTAATCATTTTCCTGGCTTGGTTAACAAAATTTATTTGCTTAGTAAATGTACATTTTTGATATATGAATTGGAAAGGAATGCTAACCTCCAGAAGGAAAACTGTGTTGAGGTGAATGCATACCTCACCTTGCAGCCCAGAGAGGGCTATAGCTCTTGAGCATGGTAGGTGGGTTTGATGGGGTGGGAGAACCAGGTAAACAAATTCTTTATTCATTGTCACTGTAATCCCAAATATTTACCTTGGGTTTACTCATAAAGTCCTCAGGGCTGCAAGTGCTAAAAAGAAAAAGGGGACATAAAGCAATATAAACTTTTTTCCTTCTTTTGAGCAGCCATTTAATGCAAGACAGCTGCCATGGATGTCCACTTGTTCAAGATACTTGCTGGTATTTAGCAGTGTTTTGGACATATGATAAAGGTTATTTCTAGGGTTTTTTTCCAAGTTCATTAAAACTATGGAGGACATTTTAAGGGTGTTTTTTGGGGGGGGAATTTTGGCCATCATAGGTCAAGGTGCTCCTGGAGGGCCTAGCCAACTGCATTAAAACATAAACCTAAAGAATACTGAAACCCAAATCCTATGATGATTACAAAGGGTATTACATTTCCTCTGTAATGCAGTTAACCTATGGGCAGTTAGATGCTGTATCTGACAGCAGTCACAGAGGAGCACTTTCTTTTTCTCACACCTCCGTATTTCTTCACACTCTACCAGCCCACTTTAATCTCAGACTCATAAATGGCTTGGAGATGACTACACTTAGTCCTTTGTGTTAATCTATTCCCAGAGACTAGTGGCAGAATGAGGCTTCCAGGCAAACAAGGCGATCTTTTCCAAGTTAGTTGCTTCTTTGGCCATCACAATCTCCTCAGAAACATGCCATTTTTGTTGCAGGTCTCTATCTTTCTCTTTTCCTATGGCAGCTGCATGTTTATCCCCCCCAGCCCAAGGCACTTCATATTCCTCAGTGGCTTGGACATCAGTTCAGCATCTGTTGCTCTGGTCACAAAAGGATAAAAAAAATTATTATTCAGTAATTGGCTAACTCTCAGAAAAGAAAAAGTTATTTATTCTGTTTCCAGGAGTCAATTTCAGAAGCTGATTTCTTCTTGAAAATGGCCAAAGGTACAGAGAGCAGTATCTTAACAAAACTAGGGTTGTCTGTAACAGGACAGACCCTTCAGTAAGTATTCCTTTGCTTTCCTGAAAATCACTTAATGAACACCTGCATGTCCTATCTTGTCAAAATTTGCGTTTCTTCACCCAGATGAGTAAATTAAGTGACAGTATCACTGACCCCTCATGACCATCCTGTTTTCATTTCAAATTCTGTGAATGACTGAACACATAGCTAGTTTGGGTACATGCCCTGAGGGGCAGCTGCCTTTTACTGCTCCGGTTTTACATGTTGGCACTTGGCCTGGGCTTCACATAGTCACAGAATGGTTGAGGCTGGAAAGGACCTTTGGAAGTCTTCTGGTCCAACAGCCACTTCATCTTCTAACTTACTTTTATACATCTATGTTAGAAACATTTACAGATGAGCAGATCACCCTGTCTACCCTCCTCGGTCACTGGACAGAGAGTGGCAATCTCAAGGTGCAGTTTGTTTAATCTAGCACTAGTACGAGGTTTCAAACGGGATGAGTCACACCCAGAAACATCTCAGCTCTCAGCTGACTACAAAGAGAACCTAATGCCAAAGCAGAAGTCTGCACTGGGAATATCAAACCTGAACGGATTTATCCTCATCTCTCATCTTTGTATTCACCTTTTAAACTCTCCTGACACAGCTCTATACACGCTTTGTCGTCTCCCAACTTACTGCTGAACTTGAAAATCTCACCCATAAGGACTGGGTTGAATCTGCATTGTCCTGTCTGAACTAGTTCACATTTTATAAGTGTTTTGAAATTGCAACTAAGTGATGATGGCAGACTTTTCCCATGCATCTTCAGATCCAGTGTTTTCTTACTAGGAGTCCTTAAAGAAATCAAAAGGACCTCTGTGTATCGTCCATATATATGTCAGAGAGGACAAATACAGCACAGGCCAAGAAATCTCTTGGGGGGCAAAGTGGAAATGAGATACTATCACACTTCAGGTATGTCCATTCCTACTTACACTAAGGCATACCTTCAGTAATTTACTTGCCTCTTCCAGCCAAGTCACTTTTTTCTGACTGATGAAGAACAGAATGCAGTGCTTCTTCCTTTTTCATTACCCTTTAAATAAGAGCAATATGTTTCTATTTGTATTTCCTTGAAAGAACTTAATTTGCTAAATACACTGAGCAATATCCCCATCCCAGATGCAGTTTGTGCACTTAACCTGAGTAACTGCTTTCTGGCAAAGAAAGAGCGTACTTCCTGTTCATGTAAGGAAGTGTCCAGTATTTTTAACTGTAAGTGTCCCAGTGGGTTCATATCCTTACTCTGGAGGATCCAAGATCCTCTTCCTGCCCCCAGGCAGCCTCTCTGACTCCCGCCTACACGGAGAGCAGATTCAATGTGAGAGATGCGTGTCTCGGCCTGTGCAGCATGGGCTGGGCTACTGCTCGTTTGTGCTGGAGACTCACCTTCAGTAAAGCAAAGCACTCCTCAGCCACTCTATGCTTCTCCCCCACCTCCTCCTTTTGTGTGGTTGTAGCATTAACTTTATTGTGTTTTGTACACAAGAATTCAATTTCTGCATTTGTTTAAATGACCAAATCGAGGTTTTTTCATAAGAACTTCTTCAAGTTTTGAGTATCTGGAAAAAGTTGTATTTGCCCTCAGGTATCAAGTTTTTCTCAATATTTCTCAGTGGTGAGCTTCCTTATCTTAGTTCTATGATTCTCAGAAGCTGTCCCAATTTATTGCCATCTGCTTCTTGGTCAACAACTTCATTGCATTGCTGACTAATTTTCTTGATTTTCTTGCTCTTTGTTACCAACACTTTTCCTCCTTTTTTTTTTCTTTTGTGTGTTGACATTTCATGTTTTATCTCGCCACTCTTAGGCTGGCTTCTCTCCTAGTTCGACTTGCTTGGAAGACAACGCTTCTTTCACAGCTTCTAGCACAACTTCCTTTCAGAAGGTAGCAGGACAGTCTAATTTAAGCATCTGTGACTTAATACATAGGTGCAAATTAGTGGGTGTTTGTTATATTGCTCTCCTCTGAAGTAAGGCCACCTGAGCTGTTGCCAGCTCCTGCTGAAAGTATTTACCAAGCCAGGTGACAACTGCTAGATGACTAGATGAAAAGTAATATAAATTAAGAAACTATCAAGTAGACACAGAAAACAAACAACAAGAGACAAAGCAACCACAAACTTTATTGGCTGGCTGTGTTTGGTGTTTGTTGTTCAGCCAAGAGCTTCCAGGACATGTCTGCAGCTGGCAGCACAAGCTGATTCCCTTGACAAGCTGTATGCCCTGGCACTATCCCCCAAGCTACAGCTTGCTGCTTACAGCAAAGCTTTTCTGATGAATTTCTTTGCCACATTGGCAATTCAGCTGAATATAAACACACTTCTGGAGACATCCTGTATCCCACGGTCATGACACTTCAGTTCTAAACACAGTCCTAATTTACGACTCCCCAGTTTGTGAAACACCATCTCAGGTAGCATTAGCTTGTGATCTGCCATGGGGCTTTGGAGAGTCCAGGCTGGTCACCTGGCCTGCTCTCTGTTAGTATCAGCTTACCAACTGACAGGTCAATTACCTTGTGCAAATGTCTCCCTTATGACAAAGAGCTTAATTAGGACCTGAATTTATAAGACTCTGGGCACATAAAGTTTCTATCTTGCAGGCCTCAACAGCTACTTATTTTACAACCGTTTCAATGCAAACAAGAAATATAGCTCATAACTAGCTTTAGACAACGAGTAATTATGATAAGTTGGGGAGTACACCGACTATAGCTTGTAGGTTCCTGTTTTTGCTGACAGAAAGATGACAAGTTTGAAGGGGCTTGTGAATTTGGAAGTGAAAAAATGAGGTGCTCTTCCTTAAAAGGATTAGAGTCTCATCCCAGTGTTATAAAGCAGAACTAAGTCCAATGAAATTACCCAGGTGTGCCAGCCTCAGAAGGAAATTCATGCATATGCAACCAGGCAAGGCATGAATGACTTGTCTTCAGTTAAGTACTTGCATGCCTTGTGGGACCTATAGAAGTACAAGTTACTAATGTGTACCTGATCATAAGAAAAACCTGCAAAATCCTGTGGAACCTGCAAACATTTTACAGCTTTTCTGCTGTTCGTGGCAGAGAAAAAGGTGTTTCAAAATTCTCAGGATACATCACAGCAAACGATGGCAACACCAGCCAGCTTAAAACCTTTCTCTGAAACCTTGCAGAACTAAACATTTGCTCCCCCAAAGTCCTTAATTCTCAGAAGTCCTCCACCCATAAGCATGCTAAGACAGAAACTGAGCAAGTGAATTTTTATTATAGAAAAATAATCACAGCTAGAAAAATTTCACACAAAAAATAGCAGAAAAAAAGTACAGATTAACTTTGACAGAAGCTCATCCATATCCAACTCCTTTTCTGTGATTTCCAGATGGCATCCATATTATCACTTGTTATGGAAGTCATGTTGATGGTGTCCTAAATCTGTCTTTCAATTGTCTTGCTGTGCTTGATGCTGATGTGGGCTTGTCCTACTTAGAATTCTTGACATTGTAAGAAGTGCCTTCTCTGAGGATTTTCTAGGAGCATTTACTTTGGAATAAGTCAATCTTTTTTAATAGACACCCTAGAGGTTTTCCATGACCCCTCACCAAAAAAGTATGAAATCTGCACTGAAAGCATTTTTTTCTGAGAGAGATGTTCTTAATTTATGAAGGTGGGGTGTTGCTTAGATATTCACTGCTTATTTCCTATATAGATAAGTGAAACTATTTTCTTCTTGTTCTTCCTGTAATACTTCTCTATGCTTTCAGGTGTTTTGGAATGCATATAGCAATATATTTTGAGTTCTTTATTGAAGAAGAAATGTCTTTTGCACTGAGTAATATATCTTTAAGAGATATGGGCATTCATAATAATGAAGATAATCTAAAGAAATCTAGCTCCTTGCTACAGTCACCCTCTTCATGGCTAGGAGTGCAGAAATAATACTGAAATAATACTGGCAGTGCCAAGCTCTGTGAGTACAGCTTGTGTCCAAGCTATGAAGTCCTACCAGCACTTAAACCGCCACGCAGAGCTCACTACCTTAGTCCATACGGAGGCAGTCCAAAAGTGGAATGGAATGATGCGTGTCATCTCTATGAAGAAGCACTTCAGTGTTGTACTTCTGGGCTCCTCACAGTGCTGTCCTCCTTAGCGCAGCTGGAGGTCTAGGCACATCTGCATCAGCTAGATGTAGAGACCTATTGGAACCAGACTGGTTAGTGTTATTCACTCGGGTTCAGAGTCATGGTAAAATGTCTATTTTGTCTCTGGACTTGGATCCCCAAAGCAATGTAGCTATATTCATGCTACATTCATGCTAAGGGTTGGACTTGATGATCTCAGAGGTCTCTTCCAACCTGGTTGATTCTATGATTCTGAGTAAGGCATGCAAGAAACCAACCTGTATGTCCCTGCACCTGCAGTACTCTCCTGTGTCAGACCAGTAGAAAGTGGCAAGCAGACTATGTACCTTCCAGCCACTCCTGGTGGCGGGCTTAGCTGCTCTGTACAGAGCTCAGGATATTTTTTGGGAACTGCTTGTCTCTTCACTTGTTTTGCATTCATGAAGCTTGCTTCAGTCTTCTTTCTTCTGCAGCTTCCTGTTAAGCTGTTTTGCTATTGCTGTTATTCTCCCTGCTTTATCAGTAGTTCTCTCATGTTTTTACCTATTTTGCTTTTCACAGCTGCTGTTTTGAAACCGAAGCAGCTCTTCAGATGCTGAAACATTGAGTGTTATTGTCTTTTATGCTGAAACATTGAGTGTTTCTGTCTTTTACTGGTGGGCTACTGAAGAAGTGTCTGTTGGTCCTCTCCATTTCAGTGAGATTCCAGTGACATGTCAGTGCTATGACTATGTTTGACAGCCAATAGGGAATGTACATATGACAGGAATTGTTGGATTTTCCAGAAATGGCTTTCTGCAGCACACTCTGGAGAGTTCCAAGGCATTTTACATGTAAGCAGAGTAAGTAGAGCTCTATGAACAAATTATTCACTCAGGAAAATCTGACTTAATCATTTACCATTTTGATTAGATTCAGAACCAGTCCAAACATGGCCAAGATTTTAATATAATTGTAATTTTACATTAAAATTGCTAGCTAGGCACTATATGTCATCCCTAAAGACCTCAAGGAACACATGCTGTAGCAAGGTATCAAAAGAACCTTCACCTTTACTGTTCTTAAAATAGGTTTTCTATATATGTTTTATATATGTCTATATATTTTATATATGTCTATATATTTTTCAAATAAAATATGTTTGCTTTTTATTTTTCTGGTCTTAGAAATAAACTTCAGTAGTCCTTTCACTGATTTGTTCTCCCTGAGTCTATGCTTGCTCTGCTTCCAACATCAGTGAGACAGCACTGCCAGATTTCTGTCACAAAAATTCTGAAAGTTAACAACAGTGATTTTTTATGTATAATTTGCTCAGACTGAGCCACCCGCTAATAGTAATGTTAAGGATATTAAAAGTTCTCTTTTTACCAGACATTTTGCCAGTTTCTCACCTTAATTTCACATTTTCAATTCAATTTTCATTACTGGTGTGATCTACAGGACTTTTCAGGACCTGGCTTTCTTATGTGCTTTCTGAAAGGCCACTGCATTCTTCAGATTAAGTTGATTTCTTGTTGAGGCCAGCTTGGCTCTCAGTATTTCTTTAAGCAGTGAGACTTGTTTTATGCAATGGGAAATCCTCTGAGCATGAAGGTGGTATTGCATCTTCCCTAACCACAGAGCTACCTGGGATTTATCACTTGGGAATGACATGCTAAAAAAACATTATTATCCATTCCCAAATCCTTCCTCCTTGACTGTGTCTTTTTTGGGAATGCTCTGAAAAGTCAAGGTGTGCAAATTCTGGTTAGTCTCATAACTCTCATGGAAAATTGTATAAGTAACCAGATAAACATTCCTCCCCTGCTGCTCCCCAAATGTACATGCTTGGGGTATCTCAGTCAAAGATCAGCTGGATTTGGCTGTGTTTAGCTGGGACATGGTTAGTTTGCTTCAGAGCACCTAGTCTGGGGCTGTGTTTTGGATTTGTGCTGGAAACGGTGTTGATTACTCGGGGATGTTTTCATTATCACTGAGCAGTGCTTACACAGAGCCAAGGCCTCTTCTGCCTTGCACCCAACCCTGCCAGCCAGGAGTCTGAGAGTGCACAAGGAGTTGGGAGGAAACAGAGCCAGGACAGCTGACCCCAACTGACCACTGGGATATCCCATACTATATGGAGTCAAGCTCAGCATATAAAGCTGGGGTAAGAAGAAGAAAAGGGGGTTCTTTGGAGTGACAGTGTTTGTCATCCTGAGTCACTGCTACGTGTGATGGAGCCCAGCTTTCCTGAAGGTGGATGAACACCTGCCTGATGATAGGAAGCAGTGAATGAATTCCTTGTTTTGCTTTGCTTGCCTGTGTGGATTTTGCTTTACTTATTAAACTGTCTTCATCTCAACCCACGAGTTTTCTCACTTTTACTCTTCCAATTCTCTCCCCCATTCCACCACGGGAAAGTGAATGAGCAGCTAAGTGGAGCTTAGCTGCTGGGTAGATGAAGATTCCTAGTTCCCTGATCACCTAGATAAAAGGGCGAGTAAAACCTTCATAATTTATAGAGTTTGTGCTATCTTAGCATCTCCAGAGGGATGTATTTGCTAAATTTAGCAAAATGTGTAAGCCAGCTGTATTGCAAAGCATAAAGCAAATGCTAATGTTCCTGTAAAACTGTGGTCATGATCTAATGGAAACACTGTTTTTTCTATAGTGATCTGCACAAGCTGTTGGAATAAACTCATGCAGGTAAAATTCCATCCCCACTCAGGCAAAATGTTTGTGCAATATGTAAGTGTGGGATTTGATGCAGATTATTTGATTTTAAAAGGAAAACTCATGAAGGATCTTAGTCTCCAGCACAGTTCTTTGTACAAAAAAGAAAGTACAGAGTTCTGCTTTCTTGAGCATACAGAGAATTAAATAAATTGATACAGTTTTCGTCACCAAGCTCCTTCTCACCAAGCACCCCACAAATATCTCTTCTTGGGGTTGTATGCCTAAGTCTGATTAGACTGCTTTGAGGTCTGCTCTGACCTCTTTTACCACTGGGACTATCTTTCATCCTTCTAAACGTCACTGGATCAAAACAGTTCTTAGAATGCCCATGGTAATTACTGAGAAACTTCTGAGCAGCTGTCATTTTTCTTTCTTTTAGGCAAAGATATTACCAGTGTTTTGGGTAGAAAGTTGTCTCAGTCTCTGCTACCAGCACAGATAAAGGAACTTGCAGTTTTCCTGCAATTATCTCAAATGGAAAAGGAAGGTTGCTTCTAATTATTCCAACCTGTTTTAATCCAGTTTGTAATCATATTAAATTACCAGGTTTCCTGCAATTTAGCCTATTATATATCAATTACATAATTTACCCTATGTTCAATAGAAACCTGCAGCTCAAGGACAAGCCAAATTAACTTCCTTGTACTTAATTTTTTCTTGAATGTCATCCTTACACTGTTTCTTCTCCACCTGGAAACTGGATTCAGTCCCAGCTGCCACCACTGGAGCCCCAGCTACACACTGCAATTCCATTACTCAGCTGAACAGAAAGAAATGCCCTTAACAACACTAATGTTGTCACAGCTCGGAACGGGAAACCTCTCCAGCCTAATAGACAAGGCATTGCTCATTCCAGCATAACACCTGAAATTATTTCAGATTTGCTGATAACTTGTACATCCAGGAGCTAGAAACAGCTTCCCCTAAGCATAATGCCTGGAAAGAATTGAGAACTAGGCAGACTTTTCTGGAGAGGTAGAAAGAGGTGTTTTGCAAAAAGCACTCCTTGGAAATTTCTGAGGGCCGTTCAAGAAAACAGGACTGGGTACTACTTCATTCCCCTTTGCATGGTTGCAGATGACTGCAGAAGGGGTAGAAGGCAGTAGAGAATTGGGAGTCAGGTGACTGAGGTGTGTTTGGGTACTAGGACCACTGCTGTTTATTTGTTTCAAATAGGACAAGGAGTGCTCACTAGTACCGTAATATCAAATTCTAGCTCTTTTATTGATTCATATTACATTCTTCAATGCAAACAGGTCCAGGAGCAAACACATGCTTTTAATTTCTGACTGGGCACTCTACCGTAACAGTGGCCAAGAATTTGACATCAGTGTGTCAGCTAATGTGAACTATGAGGATCACAGAGCTATGGAATTTACAGGAGTTGAGGATCTCTCTGCAGCTCCTTTGTTCCCAGGTGAATGACTGGACATTTTTTTCCTGCATGCCCTGGCATGCTGTGCTGCAGTTCCAGCAGTGAAAGTATAACACATACTGATATGGAAAAAGCCTAGTGAATGTGGAACCATGCTAGAAGATGGGAAGGGGTCAGTCATGGATAGAGGTTATAGTGGGTACAGAATCACAGGATGGCCGAGGTTGGAAGGTACTTTGGCAGGTCAGCTAGTCCAACCCTGATGCTCAAGCAGGGCCACCTAGAGGTAGTTTGCCAGGACTATGTCTGAATGACTTCTAAAGATCTCACAGGATGGAGACTCCACCACCTCCCTGGGCACATTCCGCCAATGGCTTCGTTGTCTTCCCAGTAAGAAAGTGTTTCCTGATGTTCAGAAGTAACCTCATGTGTTTCAGTTTGTCCCTGTTGCTTCTGATCCTGGGCACTACTAAGCAGAGTCTGTCTCAGTCTTCTTTACTTCCTCCATCAGGTACTTACCCACATTGCTAAAATCCCCCTGAAACTTCTCTTCTTCAGGCTAAACAGTCCCAGCTACCTTCATAAGAGAAATGCTCCTGTCCCTTGATCGTCTTTGTGGTCCTTTGCTGGACTCTCTCCAGTATGTCCATACTTGGCTCATACTGGGGAGCCCAGCACTGGACCCAGCACTCCAGGTGCTGAGTAGAGGGGAGGGATCGCCTCCCCAAATCTGCTGGTAACACTCCTTCTAATGCAGCCCAGGACACGCATTAACCTTTTCATGGCAAGGGCACACTGGTGGCTCATGTTCAACTTGGTACCCACCAGGACCTCCAGGGCTTATTCTGCAAAGCTGTTTTCTAGCTGGGCAGCCCCCAGCCTGTACTAGTGCCTGGGGTTGTTCCTCCCCTTCACACTAGTTGAATTTCAGGAGGTTGCTGTCATCCCATTTCTCTGGCTTGTCAAGGTCCCTCTGGATGGCATCATGATCCTCTGGCCTATCAGCCACTCCTCCCCATTTTGTGACATTAGTAACTTGCTGAGGGTACACTTCCCCATTGTCTAGATCATTAATGGAGATGTTGACTAGGACTGGACCTAGTATTGACTCCTGGGCTACACTGCAGGTCACTGGCCTTCAACTAAGCTTTGTGTCACTGGTCACTACCTCTGGGCCCAGCCATTCAGCCAGTTTTCAACCCACTTCACTGTCTGCTCACCCAGCTCATACTTCAAAAGCTTTTTTATGACGACCTTATGTGGGATAACCTTAAAAGTCTTACTGAAGTCCAGGCAGACATTATCCACTGCTCTCCTCTCATCTACCAGGCCAGTGCATATCTTCAGAAACTTCTGATCAAGAGATTTTGAAAGTCAGATGTTCAGCTATTTCGTAAGTTGAAGAGTGTTACAAAGAAAGCTTATATGGCCAGATCCCTTCGTAAATAGGACAAATCTGCATTTAAATCTGAGAATTTTTTGACGGTCTCAAAAATCCACAGATAAGGGGTTTTTTTCTGTAGGAGGAAAGAATCCGTTATCAAACTCTTGTTTCTCTGTAATTAAAGTGACTGCATATCGGTGCAGCCGACAAAACCAAGCAACCATAGCACTACACAAGTCGTAACATTTCTGCACGTAAGAACAGCATAACAACACGCTTCCAGAACGATCTGTCATGCATGGAAGCTTAAGACAGTGCGTTTATAATGAAAAGAAAAATCAAGACTGTTCTAGAAGAGCAATGTATTTTTACTTGGAAAGGGTACAATAAAAGAAGAAAGCACCTTTTTTTTTTTTTTTAGGAAAAAATAAAGCAAATATGGTAAAACTGTCTAAGGAAGTTTAATGGGTGGGAAAAATGAAGAAAGTGGAATCAGAACAGAAATGGCTGTGAGAAGCTCCACAAACTGAAACACTCACTACACTCACTAGCATTTGTGAAGGTCAAGCTCACTTCCCATGGAGAATTAAAAGAATAGTTTCTCAGCTTAACTTGCAAACAGAGGCCAGGGCAAAAATATTTGGGGCCAGGGCAACTCCACTCACCTTTTGCGATTATATTACTGAAGGAAAATGTACTATATCCAATTAAAAAGTCAGAGTAAAGCATCATCATTTCAGCAAAGAGGTGAAGATCCAGTTTCACTCAGCTACAGCCTGACTGTTGAAATGTAACTAACTATTCAGTAACACTAGAGATCATAGAATCATAGAATATCCTGAGTTGGAAGGGACCCACAAGGATCATCAAAATCCAACCCCTGGCCCTGCAGAGGATGGCCCCAAGAATCACACCATGTACCTGAGAGCATTGTCCAAACGCTTCTTGAACTCTGGCAGATGTTTCCATGTTCTAACAATTTCCTCTTCATGGTTAGATAATGATAGCTGAGATACAACCTATGACTGGGACTTCCATGAAACCAAACAGCACAAGGTATTACAGCTGTACCCCTACTGCCCTCATGGGATGGATCACACAAACTTAAGCTGAACCTCATACCAAATCTTTATTGGTCTTGCACAAAAATGGGTTGGATTTACAGTTAAAAATACTCTTTACTAAAGCCCTGATATGTCTATTTAAACACACATTCACCTAAGAGGAAGTGTGAACCACTATAAAAAGCATACTTAACATCAGTCTCAGCAGTTTTTTAAATCTGTCCTACATTATATTCAGTTGTGAAACTCCACCAGATGAAGAATTGAGAGTAAGACGCTATAGTGCACTTCAAAAACTATTGTAGTAGAAAGTTATCAGATGGCCTCCTTCCTGTTAAGGATGAAGACATCATCTTCCTGTTGCTCTTCAGAAGCAATTTTGTGTAAGTTCTGTTGTAAAATATGAGCTTATAGCCTCCTCTGGTATTCAGTCACCTGGATTAATTTTTTTCATGACCATATAAAGGTAGGTCTTACTCTTTACTGATAGTTCAGCATATCAGTCTCATATATCCCAAAGTTGGTATTAAAGGGAAGTGAAAGCCACAACATTTTTATGATAAATAACAGTGTTCTGTAACCCCCTTCAGATAATTATTAAATAACTCTTTCTACAGATATACTGAAAAATTTAAAAAACCCCACCTTAAAATCTTAAGTACTTTTTTAAACATAGTGTTTTAAATATATTGTCCACCTGTTCTGTGGAATTTACCCAATGCTTTGTTAGTAACAGAGATGACTGATGAAAGTGATGGGAGACATGACTGGTCTCATGCATGAGGCATGATCCTCTGGTAGCTGGCTTGTTTAATGGTCCCCTGCAGCTTGATGTGTTTCACCCCAAGCATTCCTTCTCCTACCTTAGAATCCCGCTCAACAAATTGACTCATCAGTTTGGATTGAAAAGTGGGGGAGAGGTTGCCTGCTCAGAGCGCTTTCTCTAAAGGACACACAGTTCAGCAACAGATGTGCATTGTAATTCCTCCTCCAACATGCGACACGAGTGTTTATATGACATTACAAAAAAGGACACATCTCCCAAATATGACCTAAGACTATGAGCAAGGAAGATTTTAGTTGAAATACATTTAGTTCATAGCAGTGTGAACTGGAAGGACAGATGGGTGGGAAGAGACAGTTACCACATGAAAATCAAGGAATATAAACTATTAAGCTTCCTAACATTAAATCTTACTTTAAAAATAGTTTAAATCTACTTTTAGAGCAGACCTTCATGTGTTCTCCCTGCCCAGTGCTTCTTCCCCCAGCTGAATCAAACACCAAGCCTTGCTACTGTAAACTGGTAAAACAAAACCAGAAATCAGGCTTATGATGAGGGGAAAAAAGAAAACATTTGTAGCGTTAAAGCCTTTTATGAGTGAGGCAGCACAGATGTTACACATTTGTCCCAGACCTTGTATCCTGTTTTGAAAACCAGCCACAGATTTCTGCTTCACCAGTCACAGAGGGTGTAGTTTCACTGCCTGGGGGTTTTCAGTGCCTGGAAGTGTGGTTCTTCCCTCACTTCTTGACACCTCCAAAGGAATGGATCAGTGAATTGATCAGGGTTAAAACTCCTGGCAAAACAGAAACAGGACTATTTTTAAGCCGACTTGTTTCACTGTGTTGATCACTGCACAGCTGAGGGTGTGGCGTGAAGGGAAATGGACTTGTACGAGGCAGTCGGGAAGCAGGAAACCTTTCAGACAGTGCAGTTGTTAAAGCCCATGTTTCATGATACTCAGCTTGTCACGAGGAAGCCTTCTCATTGCACAAATCTCTCTTATTTTAATTTTTTTTCTGATGGGGTGCTGAAATGGGTGGCTGCCAGACTCCTTTCACCACAAAGAGCCCAGGTGACACACACACGCTCTTGTGCTGCTAAGCCTGGAACTTTCCCCTCTGAAGAGAAATCAAAGTGGGCAGCCCAGGTATGCTTAAATATATAGGAGTTAGGTGATAACCGGTTACTTTGTATAAAGGACACTTGAAGTCTTAGTATATAAAATTTTTGTTTAAATGCAGCCACTGTATTCCAATTATTAATTACTGTTGGACAGACCATTGGAGTGTCCACTGACTGTGCAGACCTTCAGTTAACATCTAGGACAACAAATTATGGCTCAAAACATTGTTTGGCTACATCAACAAAAAAATAAAAAAAAAAGACTGCTGGTAATCTAAAGTAGAAAACACAGACAACATCAAGAGGAGATTTAGGAACACCGGTAAAGTTTTATAGATTTTTCCTTTGAATGCTTTTTAAGTTAAGTCTTTTTAAGAAAGGCCCTGGAACAGAGCCCCTCTGAGCTTATGCCTGAGCTCATGCTGAGCATCCTGCATGCAGGTGAACTGAGGCTACCACTTTTTCGCAGTTGTGTACTCTAGGGTAAGATGCAGCCTACCTGGGTAAAAGCCTACTAGTGCTTCTTAATACGCCATTAACTTACAAGAATTTCAATGTTATTTTATACTAACCACTATATTTTTACATAATTATTCACATTATGTTGGTACATTAGATATATTTTAGCTTTAAAACAGCACTTCGGAGGGCTTCTTCCTACTACACCTCCTAATCTATTGGCTACTCCTTTCATTGTGCCAATATATTCCTTAATGGAGAAGAGGAATAAAAAAATTTGGTGGGGTGGATTACAGCCCACTAACTGTTGATGAGATCAAGCAGGACAAAGCCCAATAATGAAGGACAGCACAACTGCAGCAATGCAGAGATTGTTTCAGGAATTGGTCAATAATACCATTTCCCACCAACTTGGTTAGTTTCTTTCCAGAAGGAATCTCATGGCCAGGCTGTTGTCCTTCCAGCCCTGTCCTTGCAGTCCCCACATGGAGGGACATGAAGTGTTTCAAGCTGCTCAGCAGGAATTCAGTCAGGGAGGAACACACAAGCCCTTGTTTGGATGGGTAATTGTCTCTTAAACATTATAGTCTGAAGTTGTGCCGGGGGTGGTTTAGGTTGGACATAGGGAGGAATTTCTTCACGTAAGAATGGAATGGGTTGTCCAGGGAGCTGGTGGAGTCACCATCCCTGGAGGTGTTTAAAGAAAAACTGGACGTGCACTTAGCGCCTTGGTGGTGTTCGGTCATAGGTTGGACTCCATGACTGCAGAGGTCTTTTCCAACCTAATTGATTCTGTGATCTATCAGTAATTGCCAACTACTGATCTCGAGCGATCACGCTTTTATGGGGACGTTTCGGAAGACAAGTGTCATTCCCGTGACAGGGACGTGCCGCAGCAGTGGGGCCGGCGCCCCTCCGAGGGCCCCGCGGGGTCCCTCACGCCCCTTCCCGGCACCGAGCCGGATGGTGGGGGGCAGAGCCCACGCCTTCTCCCCTCACGGCGCCGCCCGCCAGGCGCATGCCCGGCACAGGGAAGCCTCGCGAGAAGCAGGAGGCGGCGGCGGCGGGTCCCTGTCGCCACCCGGAGGTGCCTCCCGTCTGTCCGCCCGTCTGTCCCCCCGTGTCCCTCCGTCCATCGCGGCCATGGCGGCGCCGCCGGCCTCGCCCGGGCCCCGTGGCCGCTTCGAGCAGGAACAGGACCGCGCCGTCCGCGCCTTGGTGCGCTGCGTGACCGGCCTGCCCGAGGAGGAGCTGGGCGGAGAGCGCTTCCAGGCGGCGCTCAATTTCGCCTGGTCCAACTTCAGGTGAGCGGGAGCGCTGGAGGGTCCCTGCGCGTGCGGGGTGTGGGGCGGGCCCTGTCCCGCCGTGCGCCGTGTCTGGGGGAGCGCCGCGGGCGTTTGCGAGTGTCTGTCAAGGGGTCGGTGACTGATACTCCGTCACGGTCAAATCTTGGGCTTTTAAGGGTTTTCTCCTGCCCTGTAAAAAGGTTGTTTGTTGGAGGGAGGTAAGCTATGGTTATACATAAAGAGCAAGTAAAGAGGACTCTGCCAAATCGAGATAAAACTTCCGACCGAGAATGCTGTGCTGCTTTATGTGAGAGGTTATCAGTCTGCAGAAGAGAATGTGTTTGGTGTTTATTTGAGCTTCTCAGAAACGTGGTCTTTATTAACCTGTAATATGTATTATCTGTATCCCTTTAATTACGCTGCCACCTTAAGTGTCTTTCCTCAAGATTTACACACGGTCTTCAGTTATCACGATTATTGTTTCAGTGTCTTCTGCCAACTTGAGTTGGACTCGATGATCCTTGTGGGTCCCTTCCAACTCAGAATATTCTGTGAAATCCGTGAATACGTGATGTATTTCTAAGTACCCATAGTGTCACTAACTGCAGCCTCTTCGGAATCTTCTGTGCTTGTATAAGTTGATGCAGCAAGTACCTAATCCGTATAAAATCGATGCTGCTTTACATTTTTCAAGGTGATGAAGTCCGTTTTTAGGGGAGCAGTGGTGTAACTGTATTGCATCTGCGAATCCTAACCACTAATAGGCTCAAATAAAACCATTTTAATATGCAAATCTCACCTTCTGTTTTGGTCACCCAGTTGCTTGTGTAGCTGTGTTCTTCTTTAGATCGAGGAATTGCTTTTTTGGTTTTGTTTTTTCTTTTTATGTTTGAAAACAACATTTCAGGAAAACAGAGGGTGCAGAGTGAGCAACAAACTTTTGACAGGGAGGGTTGCAAAGAGGAAGGGTTTTTAATGCCAGAATTGTTGTCCAAGAAATGTGCCTGCAACATTAGCCTGAGATTGTCTAGTATCGTATTTCCAAACAGTGAGACCTTAAGTTGTAGCAGAAACTCTCTTTAGTTTCAAGTTTGTGAAACTTGTGGTTTGTATTACTAAATCTGATGTGTCTGTACTGTAGTTCTCAGAGCCATCTGTTTATTTCCATGCAGCATGTTAGTACACTTTTATTCACAATGTTCCCAACTTGCCTAAAAAATTGATATTTTTGTGTGTGTGTGTGTTAGGGTCATTATTTAAAGCTTTAAGTAATAGACTAAAGAACTTTCATGAGTAACTTCCCTGCAGCTTAATTTTTCTTTTCAGTGCACATCCTTGATTTGGGTTTTTTATTGTCTTTCTGATATGGGATTCTAAATCTTCCAGTTCTTATACTTACCACCATTTTCCATTTGAATTAATGATTTCCTATGTAAGCTAATGTAATAAATGACATAAGCTGTGTTTTCTTAACCTAAGTGCCAGCTACCTGGTCAGTGATATGTTTTATCGTGCTTTTATTCCAAATCCTAATACATGCACAGCTGAAATCAGACTAATGGGTCTGTAATTAACAAAGTATTTTTTTCTTTAATATTGGCCTATCTTCATCTGGCAGTGATACCTGAGATCTGCCTACAGTTTCATTTTCTAGTTCATTACTTTGACATTGAGGTGACTTTATATTGTCTTTACCATTTCAGTCTGTTTAGCTTAACTTTTGCTCATGGTTCTGATCCAGTAGTTTTCATTTCTTTTTGTGGTCACAAGAGGTTTAGCCTTGTGTTCTGTATAGTTGTTGCTGGAAAAATTTCATTGATAGCTCACATATAGAGTGTCTTGACCTTGTGCTCAGTGCTGTCACATCTTACTCCCTGTTTTTTCTGTATCTGAAGAACCTATTCATAGCCTAATTTATTCTGCAAAGTCCATCTTACCTTTCACGAGTTCTTGTTTTGCCCCTGTAAATATACCTTTGTTGGTATATCTCTTTTTATTTTTGATTAAACTCTCTTTTCTCCTAGGCACTCTCCTTTACTCTTTAAAGAAGGAGCTTCTTTTGGATTTCGAGGCCTTCCCATGTGGGTGTTTGTGTTGTCTGTGCCTGTGATGCAAGTCCCAGATAATTTTGGTGCCTTTGACACCAATGCCTTTGACAACACAGTTCTTGATCTCCTTGCTCCACTTAGGAGACAGCATACTTTAATTGCTTAGTTTGCTGATACAGTAGTAATTTTCCATTCAGCTTAAAGTGCTGCTTAAATGTAACCTGCATTCAATTTTTCCATCTTTCAGGTCAGTTGTAGTTAATCCTTCTTGAGCTAAGAGACACCAAGATTAATTTTTGTTGACACTTAATGCTGTTGCTGCATTAAATGTGCATTTTAAAACAGGTAATGTTGTCTTCGTGTATGTAAATCAGCTTTATTTTCTTCCTTACTTAAGCTTTCTTTTAAACGTATTCTAATGCAGATTTCTTACACAGATTTCACCGTTTTCTTGATGTGAACAGTCATAAAGTAGAGAGGACAATAGAAGGGTAAGTTTTATGCCTGTATACTAATAATGCATTGGTTCTCTTTTTTTTTTTTTGAAGCATTTTTTATGCTATTTTTGTTATTAGAATACATGAGAAATTGATAATTCATTCTGACCTTGGAAAAGCTGCAAGCTGGAAAAGACTAACAGAAAAATTTCTGAACTTACCACTCCCAAGTCTTGAAGAAACAAAGGTATGTATGTTTCAATTGCCGTACTCTTTTTTCCCATCCCTCTTGCCTTTGTACTGACGATGGGGCTTCAGTTGTAAGGTTGTGTTGAAATTTCAGGTGATTTAGCAGTGGACTTTGCAGTTGCTGTTAAAGTCATGGATTTCCAGAAATGCAAGTGCATTTATTATCTTTTCAGGGTTTAGACACGTGCAGTTTCATGACTTAAAAGGACATGATCTCATTGCAGAGCAGAAGTTTTAGGGTTAGCGTTGTGCAAATGTTGTAGTTGGAGTCTGGGTGAATCTAGATTCCTCTATGTTCTAAACAACAAAGAACTGAGCAGTTCATACTGTTGGCCCAATTTTTTTAACCTTAAGTAATGCCTCTGGGTGTTTTGGTTGTAGTGTTCCTGATTGGAGTGTTCCTGTCCTGTAGCTTCCTTATTGAGTCTATGTATGTGTTTAACTGTTGATACACTTTCTGTCATACCAGTTTAGGATATGGAGTGGATGAATATGGCAAAAGTTGTCTCATATTTTCCAGTGTAGCAGTATAATAATGAATTTGATCTTCAAAAACTGAAAGTTGCCGCTGTTGGGAAATTTAAGGTTATGATTCAAGAAGTGGTGCTCCATACAGTGATATTCTTTAATAGAGCTGCGTGTTCCGAGTTGCAGTCCAATTTTACTTTGAACTGACATTTACCTTTCTTTGCACTGTTTTAGGTTCCTTTTAATTTGTTGGGGAAACTCTGGAACCCTCAATAGCTTACACATATCTTCAGTTATTATAATGTACTTTCTAGATTTTTGAAAATGTACCTTTAGTTGTGCTTGTTTTGAGACTGGAATGAAATGAAAACCAAACAAACCAACCCAAACAGCCAAGCAGGCACTTAATACTTGAATGTTGAAAGTATCTAAGATTTTTCTTTTATTTTTCTTTTTAAAAATGCTACTGGATATGGCTGGAGGTAGATAATATCTCATATTTGGGTAGTTAAATAGCATTTAGTTTTTAGCAGTGACATAACTGGGAAGATTGAGTATTTAAGAGTTTCTCTGACTGGTAAGTGAAACACCAGCTCACACGTGTGATTGTCAATGACCTACTGGTTCTCTTTGACAAACACTTGTAAAGTCAGTACTGTTCAGTAGGAACATAGTATAATCCATATATAGTAGATGAGTATGACGCTGCTTTATCAGAAATTTGAATTATTTTTTCTAGAATGCAAGTGGATCTCATTCAAAAACAGTTTTGTAAGTGTATTTATGTATGTGTCAAAGTGTATAGGAAGTAGATAGCAGAATTTCCATGTGTCTAGATATGAAGTGGTTGGCTGAAGAGCTCTGTAAAGGTAGAAATCAGGCCAGAGAAAGATCTTTCTATAGTAAGAAAGGGTTGTGCAGATTGTAAGCAGATTTTAGAGAATGGCATAATACAAATCTCTGGACCTTACCAGTGTTGGCACAGTATTCTAACCTGATTGAAGGCCTGAATCACAACTGCATTAGTGCAATACTGGAGTTTAAGATTCGTCCTTAATGATTTGTGTAGATTTTCAGACGGAAGAAGATAATATGAACATAATATTAAAATAATTTTAGCTAACTTCACTTTAACCTCTGTTTTAAACAATCGACCATGTGAACAGGGGAACTTGGTTTCCTGCAGGCCCGTTGCCTCTGTCCTTCCAGCTCATCCACGTTAATGTAGCTGTCCATTATCCCTTGTTCTGTGACTTTCACAGTACTTGGATCTTTTCCATATTCTCTATCAGCTCAGTAAGAGGTAGCTAATGCTGTGGTTACTTTTGAAGTATTTGTATACTGATTGGCTAATTAGTAGGCAGAAGAATTATGTGGCAGATGATGTTTTTGTAGTTCAGGACTGGGGAATGGGAACTAATGGGTAATATTCATGCAGATAATAGGCTGAGTTTGTTCCTAAAATCTTTTAGTCCACTTACAGACTTGCCTTTTTTTTTTTTCACTATGTCTTAAAGACAGATACACACTATGCTATACTGTCTCTTCTATTGTGTTTGTCTGATTCTCCATCCAACACCACCTATGTGGAAAAACCAAGAGTCAAAGAAGTGGGTAAGTTTATAAGATGTTTATATTGCTAATGAAAGATACAATCTGTTAACGCAATCTGATAAGGACATTTTTCCTCTCCATTTTATGATCTCGTTCATTTCACATTGCTTTATTGGTTGTCTTCTTTATAATTTATGCATTTAAAATAGCTTGCAAATCCTTCCTACCCCTGTTTATGTTACATCACCTGGTTAAATTTTCCAGCCATCAAAGTACCTTGGGAACTCTCTTTGACTTGTACCACTATCACAAACATTCTCTACCTGTTCAACAGTGCTTACATGCTCAAAGACAGGCAGTGGGTTTCTGTCCCGAGTCTCTGTCTTGCACCTCAATAATAGATCTGCTGAAACAGCTTTGGTGACGTGAATTCCTATGTTCCCCATATAATCAAGGAAAGGGAGATACATTTGAAGGTTTCCAGAGGGAGATCCCAGCTGCGTGCTTTCTAAAGTAGGGCTTTTTCACTCAGTGCCTGAAAATGAGGCTTGCGCTTAAGTTTGAGTGGATACCATCCCCCATTTGTTTACAGTGTTGTATCATAGACTGAAAGAATATTTCAGACTAACCTAAAGAAAATCTTGCATCTTAAGATTCCTTTTTGAATGATCTCTGCACATTCCCTCGGCGGTGTTTTGAATGCACTTTCAGCCCATTCCAGGAATGTGAATATGAAGAGGTTATCTCAAACAACACTAATTACAGTTGAGTAAGCTTCATGTTTAAGATATAATATGTTGTAAGTGTGATTGTTACTTTTGAAGTATTGCACATCACATCATGGATATGTGGTGTCATTTTTGGAGAGTAAGACAGTCCTTGGTTTATGTTGTTTGCAGTCCAGGATCCATATGCATATGTAAACTGTACATTTAGAATGTTTCCATTGAGCTAAATGGGACTAGTCACAATAAGTGATGTGTTGCATTCTTGCATGTTTTTCCAGGATTGAAGTGTTGGGTAGTGTAACATAATACAGATAAATGTGCCAATGGCACATGGTGTTGCATATTTGGAGTGTTTAAGCAATAAAACTGAGAATTAGTAAGGGATATACATGGTGGATGCATCACCATGTTTACATGTTGTGTTGGAAGTGCATAACCTTGTTAAAGGAACAATGGTGTAACCTTAAGTGGAAGGGAGTGCCTTCTGTTTAGGTTGAGGGTATCAAGGTAATTTTAACTTTGGAAGTGTTTTTAGAGGAGAAGAAATTCAGGGTTTTGAGATATTTACTATTTTTATATTTATACTTCTCATAGAAAAGGAAGAAGAATTTGATTGGGGAAAGTATCTGATGGAAGGAGAAGAAATTTACTTTGGTCCAGGTGTGGATACACCCGTAAGTAATTTTTTAAGGTAAAAAACCCGAACTGTATAAACTCTTTTGAAGTATGTCAGAGACCTGGTGGAGTTGTCCTCGTTTGCATGCTTTGCATGTTGATTCTTGTAGGATTCCCCAATACATTGCTTAATACTGTGGAATACACACAAACCCAAACAGAATAACAGTAATAAAAACACTTTTGTTTTTCACAGTGTTTTGACTTAATCCTGCAATTAAACTGGCTGGTTCTGCTGACCCTTGCTTTTACCTCATCAGAAATTTCTACAGTTCTGTGATCTTTTCCAGATCTCTCATTTGCCTGGTTATTCATGTTCTGCATAACTTAAATCAGTCTCTATTGGATAGTTATGTTAGTCTTAGTGTCCTGAATTTACTTTATAGTGGAAGAAATAAGAGAATAGTTTGTGTTTGACTTGAATGGGATCTATGTATAGATCTGTCTGCCATGTTGTACTGAAGTATGCTGGGGTTTGTTGCACTTAATAGGATTGGTCTGGAGAAAGTGAAGAGGAAGACACTCAGCCCTTGAGCAGGGAGGACTCGGGTATTCAAGTAGACAGGACACCCTTAGAAGACCAAGATCCAAATAAGAAAACAGTACCCAATGTTTCCTGGAAAGGTTAGAATAAGCTCTAATTCTTCTGATACAGTCATACATACTGAAATTTAGCAAGCTAATGCAGCTTTATTTATTATTCTTTAGTGAGGTATTGTGTTTTAGATTTATAATTGTATTATAAGGTGCACCTTACTGTTCACTACTGATGGGGTTTTTTTACAGTAAAGAAGCAATATGAAAATTTTGATCTGATTTCTGTTATTGCTAAAGGAGGAGAATTCTGTTTCTGTGGAAATATATGTGGATATTCCAATATAGAAGTGAAAACTTATATAGTAAATGTAGCATGTAGTTGTATGGATATAATGTACATTTTTATTATTAACTATGAGAATGCAGAAACAAAATTTGGTTGAGAACAGAAATAGTTTACTCGGTTTTGGATATCAAATGTTTCTGAAAAAATAGTTGTATGTAATTATAACACTAGTGGCATTCTCTTGAGTAGCTTTAGGGAGTATTTTTTTTTAAGAGAATATTGTGGGATACAGGTTACCTTTCATATGACAACTGCACAATATATAAACAGTAGCTATCTAACTGGGATTAGGTAAAGTTCCCTTAACAATCACATTTAAGAAAATAATTTTAGGTAGTGTACTAAATGCCTAGTAAAGAGGAACACAGTAATGAAGATGATGATATTTGGCAGTTTATTTTTTAAATTGGCTTGTTTTTGTATATAGCACTCGAGAATTGCCTGAGACAGAAGCACATTTTCTGAGAAAAAAATGGAAACCATATAAATCTCTAAGCTTATAGAATCATAGTATATCCTGAGCTGGAAGGGACCCACA
>VZRE01014846.1:0-47562 GCA_013396775.1 Cephalopterus ornatus
AAATTCAAAATGAATTAAAAAAAAAAAAAGGCTAATAGCTGTTGCCACCATCCTGTGGAGAGATATTGGGAAAAAAAAGGTTACAAAAGATACAGATCAAAACTAGGTAACGACAGATTTTACAAAAAGCTAAACAACTTCCAACAATAGAAATAATTCTATTTTGTACTCTAAAAGCTGAAGCAGTGGAGTTTATATCAGTAGAGCTATATTCTATATGCTATGAACTGAATTGGAGTATATTTTTGAGAGAGAGGGCCTCTGTGGGAAGAGGACAGGTTGAATGACCTAACAGGGCTATTCCATCTTTAAATTCTTCCCTCTTATGATTTATAGTCATTGATCTGACTGCATACACACTGTTCTTTTCATATCAGTGTTATAAACTACAACAATTGGATTGCTGTCAACTCCTGAAAGCCTGTTGAGTGGATCATCTCTCCTTGTATTTTTCTTGCTTGAATTTTGCACATCTTTGTCCTTTTGGGAATGTTTTCCTTTTTTTTTTTTTCTTTCTTACTGAGAAATGTCTGACATTTTTTCTGCTAGGACCAATGTGTTTAGATAATGGGTGTTCAGAAATTGTATTAATAGAGTTGCTTTCTGTCTCTGCATCAGAGTATAATCACCTTAAAGTACATAAACCTAGAAAACATATACTTCACATGTGACCTATCTTTCTGATGACACTTTATTTTAGAAATGTTCTCATTATATACTATGTTATGAGAATGTCTGGGAGGCTTGGAATAACAAAATTCTGTCAAAACCCTGGCAGCATATGTCACTGCATTAAGGTTTCTCATTCAAAGAACACATGTATTCAACACAAGCTACATGACAATAATGGGTGGACTAGATAAGAAGCCTACTTTGCTCTTTGGAGTTAGCATAAGAGGATTTGCAATGACATTCATGTTCCTCAGCTGATATATAATATCAGGTTATTTGTATCAATTGTTGTTACACTATATGAAAGGAGTCATTCTAAAAACATTAATGCAGAAAAAGATGAACATTTTTTATGATAGTCTTCCTATGCAGTGCTTTGTGACTGAGAAATAGAGATAGCTGATGTTAGTGGTTTTGTTTTCCTGTTTTAGACAATAGATTGTAGGTGCATTGTCCCACTTAGAAGCCCCTTTCTGTGTATCATATTTCCAGTTATGTTTTGTATGCTGAGGCCCAATTATAATCACAGTGGGTGAGCTTAAAAAATGCACCTCTTGGGAACTTGTTGTCCTGTAGAAACACAACAGACATGAAACAGAATTATGAACAACTCCTAAAAATAGTGACGGTTAAGAGGAACAGTTCTTTTTAATTGCAGCCATTTTTTGAATAATTTTCTAGAGAAGCCAGGGCTTACAATGTCTACAGGACTCCAAGCTATCTTGAAACTTCTGGTTTGGATTGCCAGGATGCAATACAATTCATCACCACTATTATTGCCAGATTTGTCACTATACATTAGTCTTTTTCTAGATTCTGAAAAAAACCTGTCATCCAATTGTATCCTAACTTACACAACTATTTCTACTTCTGTGCTTGTGTACAAATGATCTCCTCCCTTTTACTTACTTTCTTTATTATTTTCCCTTTGCCCAGAGAAATCTTCATGAAAATTGAATGCTATCACAACTTTTATTTTCTTCTAGTTTGCTGAAAAGTTTCCTGCAGTGACTAGAATTTTCTATGTCTGAATATGTTGACTCATTTCTGTTTTAAGTGCTTGGTGAATTGTTTCTATGGAGTGTTCAAAACAGTATCAAAACAGGCTTCAAATAACGTTTTGATGTCATATTTCATTGAAGATATTATGTGTCAAAATGCCTATAACTTTACTTAAATAATATTACTTGTTCACCTTTTAAGGGTCAGCAAATTATACAGAAAGTTATTTCTATCTTAGTGTCTGAAGTAAGTGAGCAGAGAGATTAGATAGCAGTTAGACAAAATGGCTAAGAGGACATGAAAAGAAATTTCTGAATAGATCAGGTGGAGGAAGCAACACTATTGTAACTGAGAAGCAGTAAAGAAGAAAACAGGTCCTGAATAGCATCAAACTTTAGAGAGGACATCTTAAAACAAGATCTAACCCTGTTCTGGAAAATGCCACATACTGGTGCAAATCAGAGCTAACGTGAAACTAGCATCTATACCAGCAATAACAGTTCAGGAAGACCTAACATCAAAGTCACTGGAATCAAAACTCTCTACTTTCTCCTTTCCTCATCCAGCAATCTCAAAGTGGCAGAGGGAGAAGGATAAGGTGGTATTAGTGATGGGAAAAAGAGATTCTATGTCAGATGCTTACAGGTAAAATCCTATTGACATGTCTGTCCTTTGTGCTATGGGGTAAGGCAGCCTGTATCCGCTGAGGATTCCTTTATGACAGCTATTGCCATAAGGCAAGATAAAGTCTTTTTCCCACTGCAGTAGCACTAAAGGGAATTACAAGTACTCAAGAATAAGGCCTGTTGGTTTCAGTAATAACAGACAGTTTTGGCATGTTCTTAGCTTGGGATTTCAAATACACTGAAATTCAGTCCCGATGGGAGGTAGAAATAATAATTTTTACAGGTTGTATAGGACCCTCCTACTTGCTAATGAAGATCTCCTTTCTTTTTTAGTGCTCTTTTTTGTTCTACATTAGCTTCATAGGAGCAAATATAACTGTTGTTTTTTGTCACTTTCCATATAACTTCGTATTGCTGAGAATGGTAGGGGCGTGGCTAATTACAAGTAATGATTATTTGTGTGCTTTGAAAGTTTTTCAATGTATGCTGTATATTAAAAAAAAGCTAATAGAGATTTCCTATTATTATTTGTTTAGAGTGTAAATGATGAGTAAAGAATTGAGTACTTGTTTTCATAAATTTGTCTACTAGATTTATTTGGAGGCAATAGCTACATCAGTGGATTTTTTTTTTTATTTTTAGATTGATCACATAGAGCAGTGTGTTATAATGGAAGAATAAGTCTGATCTTTGTTTTGTGGCTGATAGCACTAAATACACACGGTCAAATTAAGGAAAATAGACATTGAAGTTGCAAATGCCTGAGTCTTACTCCTTTTAACATCGTGAGAAAAAGGGTAGTTCTCAAATCAAGCATACCATGTGCTTCAAGAACTCAACAAAAAACGACAATTCTTAAGTTGTTCCTTTACATTTTTGTGTTTTGAAATGTCTTAAATAAAACCAGAATGACACATCTCTACAGCAAAGATGACTTTAAAAAAAGAAAAATCCAAAAGCATAAACTTCTAAAAAGTTTATATTTTGTGCATATTTCTTTCATATAAAATTAAACTCTATCAAAACCAGTCTAATATAGATTTCAGATACACTGAGTGGCATGACTGAAACCTCAAGTGAAAAAGGAAAGAAAGATTATATGTTGGAAAAAACCCCAGAATTTTGTAAATGAAAGAAAGGCAACACATTGTCCTAATAAGAAAAGTCCAGGAGTCTAGGGTTACAATCAAGTCTGACTTGACTGAAACAATAATCATTTTTCCTTTCTGTATAAATATTTCTGTTAATGGTCCAACTTCAAGTTTTTAAAATATTTTCTGACAGAAATCAGTTGGTATAATCATCATAACTGGCTTTACCAAATCAAGAATATTAGTATTATTGTGATGTGTTATCATTTGAATAAAAATTAATGCATGATTTTAATTAGTCTACTATTACCAAGATAGAAAAAGGAAATGTGTGCTCATTAATCCACATCTGATCAATTCTTCAGATGTTTTTCCCTACCTGTCATTTCTTTTCATGTAGGCCAAACAACTTTAGTTTTCATTGTTTAATTGCATGGCAATTTCACTAAGCTGAGACAAGTGGGGAACTAGCTTTCAAAGATATGGAAAAAACCAAATGTATAAAATTAATTTCCAGCTCATAACTTCGGCTCCTAGAGAAAAAGGTGCAACAACATTTAAAAAAGGTAGGAAGACCACAGAGATTATAACTCCAGATTAATTAAACTGAATTTCTAATTGAAGATATAGTGTATGTTCTACTGGAAAAATGAACTATTTATTCTATTTTAAGCATCTCTGTTAGTTAAAAAATGCAAATACTGTGTTGCAGAAGGAGCATTTTTTTGTAGTTATTGCAACTGAACAAAAATTAAATTAACTGTGACCACAGTACCTGAAGATATACACATATTTTCCAAATGGAAAGCATTTCAAAATCCCTTTTTTGTATCATGCAGTATAGGTTGTTTGAATTCACAGATGGAGGCAACTAATTCTGAGTTTAAAAATTGTCTGCTGCATCCAGAATTTTGCAATCTCAATTCTGAAATTTTGTTTGCAAATGTTGCCTATTTCCTTTCTCACTTTTTTTAACAGCATTATACTATAGGTATGTAAATAGGTTACTTTTAGGAGGGGGTCTTCACAATTTATGACTCATAAGACTTCTATAAACTGATAGACTGATATCTGATAACTTCATTATTAGGATATAAACAGTTTTCCCTTGTGGTTATAGACTTGTTCAGAAGGAAAAGAGAAAATTAGTCCATATTTTATTGTCCCCGAATGACTCTACTTTTTGGTATGAAATCTTTTTAGAAATCAGTGGAAGCATTTACATTTATATAAATGGCACAAAGGCATAATGAGGAATACTTATAACTCAACTATATTTAAATCTGTGAAACTACAGATTGAAAATGTGGCAACAAGAAGTCACTGTGGTTTGGATTTTTTTGTGACTGTGCTGAAACTTGCTCAGTAACACTGAGCAATCACTCTAACCTCAAAAAAACCCAAAAAAACCACCAAGGCTACTTGTGCAGATAATGAAAACCAAGTGGAAAGAAAAACAAATACAGAGGTTGGGAGAAAAAATCACACCATTGGAAACCAACCCTGTGTGCCAAAGAGATGAAACTGAAAGTCTTTGGTGTATTTTAGCTCAGAGGTGTGGGCATTGACACAACCATTCTGATAAAAATAAACAGAAGAAAATCGAACAGCTGTCCTTAATCTCATAAAATTGATTTAGAACCAAAGATGCTTTTCCTTTTCACACAGTGTGCAAAAACATAGCTCTGGCAAATAAAAAGAAAAACAAAACAAATTCCACAAAAGGAGATTTTATTAATCATTATGATTGTTAAATTGTTCATTAAATAAGATTACACTTTTTAGATCTCTTACTCAATCTGCTGTTCTAAAAGAATTTAAACTCAAATTTTTCCAGGTTTAAAGGAAATTAAAGGATGCTACCTTTTTTCCTAAAGTGAGCTTGATTATGCAAACCACACAGATAAACACGAATGCTTTTATACATTTTATTTTGATGTTTTTTAAGAATTTTTTCCAAATAAAAGATACTTTGAAAAGCGATCTGCATTGACTTTGTCAGAAATTTCTCATAAAACATCTGTTTGACATTTCAGTAAAACGTTTTTTTAAGGAAAACTATGATTAAAGTGATTTCTGCCAAGGTTACCATATTCCCGATGATCAGAAAACAAGAGGATGCCACAGTGTACAAGAAGGGGTGAGTGGAGGTGAAAAAGGAGGTGCAAACCAGCGTGGCTGCTTGTGAGTGAGCGATGGAAAACTCAAGACATCTGGGGCTGGGGATGAGCAGACACAGGAATGGCAATGAGTGAGAGAGGAGAATGAGCTGCTGAAGCTCTGGCATCCAAGCTCAGCTCTGCTTCTGCTGATTGCAAATCCTGACATTTCTGTACCTGTATGCTTTCCAGATCTCTCTGCCTATGGCTGGAGGAGATGTAATGCTCAGAGCATGGAGCCTAATCAGGTTTGTCTTGTAAAACCCAGAGTTCAAGTAGAAGAAAGTGTTCACTAAGAAAATGTCATCATACAAAACCTCAACATATAGTAGCCTAAATTCCAGATTAAGTATAATGCAGGTTTTGACTGTCCAAGAAGAAAAAGAATTTGATATGTTAGGGTATATTGCAAAATCCCTTGTGAAATCTTTAATTATTTTCAAATATTTAATTATTTTCAAAAAGGATCTGTCAGTCCTTGTCTTCTCATTTGTAGAGGAGAGCTTGGCTTGGTGGTATAGCTAACAGTGCAGCATACTGCCTTTTCTTCAAGGCATAGCTGCACAGTGCTCAGCAATGCTCTGTCTCATAGAAGGAGCTTGATGTTTTGATGGATTTAGAAGCTGAGAGCTGTTTACAGAGTGTGTTTACAGAGCTGTTTACAGAGTTTACAGAAAACTTTGATTTTTCTTTCTAAATTATAAAATGATTGATGCTTATCTTAAAGCTATAGCACTTCTATCTATAGCAAACTCCTGACATCTTAGGCTTTGGCATAGAAGGAAGCTTCCCGATTTCATTTTGTTGATAAAAGTTTAAAGTTGTGATCAAAGAGTAATATTAAAAAAAAAAAAATCTGTACACAAAATGTTTAAAAGCAGGGGAGCTCCTTACACTGGTCTTTGTAGTGAAACAGTCCACCTCTCTTTCTAAGTGAAACTTAGTTTGTACTTTTTAACACCCAGATATTATGGCCAGCGGTTTATTAGAGATACTTAAAGCAGATGGAGGTAAAATGAAACAGTTTCCCTTCCAAAACATAGTATCATTTTTTCTATGACAGTTCTGGATGTCTATTACTCTACGAGTAAGTACGGCAGTAAAGGCTTATGAAACTATGTTCCTCTGCCTGTTCGAACCAAATACACATACAGTCTGCGTGATACTCCTGTAAAGTAAACACCTTAGATGAAGTAGGGACAAAGAATAAAACTGAAGAATGTCAGAAAGCCAACTGGAAAATGATCAAACTGAGAACATAAACTGCTCCACAATGTTAAACTTTAAATGCTGAAGCCTGCTTAAACTTATCCTGTCTTCACAGGTGGTGAAGAAGCATAATGTTTTGGGAGTGCAGGAAAGAGAGATGTCTTCTGAAGATTGCTCCACTTCATGTTACATCCCACATGTGCTGAGCACTGCTGGCATGGCAACTTCTCCTATTGGGTGAAATCCAGCTAGCAGAAACGACCTGTGGAAGGTCCATGAGCATCTTAAGCCTCTTTCAAAGTTCTCAGTGAAACTTAATGATGCACAGGGCAGTTGCTCCACCCATGCCTCCAGACAGAGGATGGCAACTCAGGGCTGGAGAGGAAGGTGTGAGTCTGCTTCAAAGCCGTGGGCACAGATGGGATTCTTGCTGTTGAGTGCTGCGCATTTGAAAACAGGACTTTCATACCTCTCTAGCAAAACTTTTCCACATCCCATCCTTCATGTAAAAACCATCATACTAGGCCAGGATAAAGGTCTTCTGTCGCTCTTCATGCCCTGTGACAAATGACTAGAAAAAGAGTGTGGAAAGCAGTGAATATTTCTCCTCTGGCTCCAGTATCTGGTTGATGGTGGTTCTGAGACTTCTCACCCCAGAGGCTACAGACACAGCGCCATGTTAAATACACGGGCATTTCTTCAATGAATTTACCTAATAGGTTTTGAACTCTTCATATTTTCCTCCTGTAACAATGAATTCCAAAGACCAGTTATACATATGTGGAAAGGGGTTCCACACAAGAGCTTTTGCTGATTCTACAATGGCTATACAATAAACTCTGATGAAAAATGGAGAATAAGTATTGCCTATTCCTTTTTTTGGCAGGACGTCTAACTTCCTATATGCTTTGTATATGATCCATTCCTCATAGTTTATATAAACTAAAGGCCGAGCAATATTCAGTTTTTGTCAAGTAGAAATTCCCCATAGACCTCATCTAATCATTCCTGTTAGTCTGCACCATTTCCAGATGCTGTTCTGGATGCTACATGATTTTGAGAGGGAGATGGCTAAAGCTATAACCACTGTCTAAGATTCAGACCCAACAAAGATTGAAATTACAACATAACAAAATAATTTGTTGGCTTTTTTTAAAATTTCCAACTAATCCAAAACATCTTCCATGAGTTTTTGACTACTTCTGAATAGCAAGCTGATATTTTCAATAGAACTATTCATAATGACATTAGGACTTCTATCCTGAATGGTATAGTTATTTCAAGCCTGACACTATATATGTGTGATTTTGACTGGTTTTGCCTTTGTGAGGATTACTTAGTATTTATCAGTGCTGGGTCTTGTCTGCCATTTTATCACTCAGTGATTCACAACTCTATGATCCCTCTGAGTCTCTTTGTAGTCAGTTCTAACTGTGTACTCTCAGCCTGTTGTTGTTACCTCCATATTTCCACTTTTCCACATTATTTATTAGTATTTTGAATAGTATTCTGCACAGCAGAATGGCTCAAAAACTCTGTGGGAAATCTCTATTGTAAAATACTTATTTCTTTGCATCTTTGATTTCCTATTTTTCGTTATTTTCTCCTTATAACATTGTGTTACAAACCTATGAGGTACCTACCCTCCCCTTTTAATGATGATTTAATCTCTTTATGAACCTTTTTAAAGGTATCTTATGAAAGTTTATTGGAAACCCAGGACTCATCCCAATAAATCTTATCCACAAGATGTCATAAAACTTATACAGATTTTGATTCAAGACTTTCTGCAGTGAAATCTGTGTTAAATCTTCCCCAGTATGTCACTTATCAATGTACATAGGTTGATTCTTAAATGGTTTCTACCAGCTTGTTCAGTACAGAAATGTTTCTGGTCTAGAGTCCTTTCTCTTATCTTATGCAATCTAGTCCCCTTCAAATAATGATTTATTTATGACAAGCAGTAATCTGATAGTTCCAAATGAGCTCTTTCAGAGTTTGGGGATAAATACTATTTTATTTCTGATTGTTTTGGGGGTTTTTGGTTGCTTGTTAGTTTGTGGGTTTTTTCTTTTGTGTTTCTGTTTGTTCAATGTTTTGTTCTGTAATTATTCTACTGATACTTCAGTGTAAGACATTTTATCAGAGTTCTGACTTGTAAATAAGGGTAAGAAATTAAGACCTTTAAGCTCTTCTACAGTCAACCTTAGTATGAAAAAGTAATGTAGTTTTCTGATCTAAACCTCCATGAATTGATATGAATCATCCCACTGCCTCAGAGTACCACACCACAGAGATAATTACAGAATATTTGGCTTTAAAATTAAACTTTTGAAACACAGATACATTGAGAATACATTGGGAATCAACAAAAAAGGTGGAATTAAATAGTCTCACACCTTTTGCTTGTTATTTGCCTGTGAGATGTGACTTCAGGTTAGAAAATGTGCAGAGCTCCTGTGGTATTCTGGAAGTATGGCTGAGGCATGAGAACTCTTTTGCATTCCTATCATAGTTTCAAAGATATCCAGGCAATGCTGTTCAGAAATACAGGGCAGCTTTAGCGTGTGATTTGCAGAAGACTCCACTCTACCCCTTGCATAATAAATACTTGTGACACTAAATTCCTTCTGCCTCCCTTTGTTTCCTTCTGTCTACACATCTGTTGATGCTCTGCTTCTTAGAGGTTAGCTTATCAAAAGTATTATCTCATATTTAAATGAACCGCATGCTAGCTCCCTGGAAGAAAGGTATGCAATCAACTGCTAATGGTATCACAAATATTTGATCATTATAACTGCCTTGACAGGACCAAATATTACTATTTCTTTTGAAAGAGAAATTACATAAAACCTGAAAAAGTATTATTACTAATGTTATCTTTGACCCATGTAACAACTTTTCATATAACAACCTTTCAACCTTTATATAAGAAATAAATTACAGAAATTCTTTATTCTGAGAGGGAACAACAAAGACAGTCCAGATCCACTATATGCTACCTTCCCCATCACACTGTTCTTTGGATATCAGCTTTGCTTTTTACTCAATTACAACATTATTATCTGTTTCTAATGGCTCTGAACTATCTTTGACTTTCACCTAACAGCAACAACACTAGTCCATTGGGACTTATTCTCTCATATTCACTTGTGTCTCTAGCAGATGCTTAAATAAAATGGCAGAACTTAATGCCTCCTATATTCACCTGATTAACTTCACATGGAGAAAAAAAAAAGGCAACCAAGGAAAAACAAGGTAGGAAAAAGCATGATGTGTATGGTTACACAACAGATGTCTGGCATGACCCATCAATCCATGTTTTCTAATCTTGCTTGTTATTGCAGCTTTTCTCTGCAGTGTGGATGGTGGTGGTTTTTTTTTTTGCTTCTTTCATTGAATTTTGAGTGAAAGAGTGGGTCAGTGCAGGTGTTATTCTACAAAAGAATATAATTTGCAGAAAATACATCTAACTTTCACAGCTGTAGCAATTTTTCCTTCAAATAATGCAAATAATAGTTTACATTTGTGGACCTGCTTTTTTTTTTGTGATAAAAATTATGACATATTTTAGGTCATTGACTTTCAGTTCTGGAGATTTTAAATTAAGTCCCTATTTTGATACACATTTTTTTATGATTCTGAAATAATAATATGCTATGTACTGATGTGACTCAGACTTATACATTTTCATACGTAGTTATTCTTGCTGCTACTCAGAGCATTATGAGAAGATAATTTTAATATTCAGTATTTTGCCAGCAGCACAGCCAGATCTTCCTTCTTCCTAAGTATTTACCAATAGTATGCTTTTGACAGTTGTTGCAACATCATTATTCATAGCCAGAGACATTAAATAAAAATCACTAGCACAGAGGAATGTGTTTTTATATGCTTTATAAAAAGCAGTGAAATTATTCTGAAGAGAAAATTAGCAAAATGGTGAAATTTAGAATTGCTTAATAGGAAAAAAAATCTGCTGTTGTATTTTTCCTTCCATTTTCCCAGAAAGAAAAATATTTTCTGTATTGAATGAAAATCAGCAGTCACTTGTCAGTCTTATATAAAATTTCCCTACCATAATCATCCTTTTCTCCTTTAAAAGTCCAAGACACTGCATTTCTCATTCTACTACCCTGATCCAGTTTGCTATTAGCACTTGCATCCCAGAGGAGTTTTTAACCTACACTCCTACTTTGCAAATTCTTGTGCAAATTCTACTTGTTATATGCTGCACTTTCCATAATTTAGCCTGATTTATACTGCCATGGGCAAAAAGCTCTAATGTTTTTGTTTAAGTTTAAGAGAAAGAATAAGCCTCAACAATGAAAGACTTAAAATATGCTCAGTATCCCTTTGGTGATGGCATAATGCACATCGTCTTTGTTTATTTTCTGGTTTGGTTGTTTGGTTTTTTTTTAATTCTGAAGTCTATCAGCAAATGATAGCTACTTCATTGATGCTGCCTTGTCTACTTCTTTTGTTAACGACATCATTCACAAAAAGTGGGAGATGAGGGGAAGCTATCATTATTAAATTGCACACAATGCTGCTATCTCCTGCTATCTTATGATGGTTCCTGACCTACTTGCAGGCTGTCTGGAACACGTAGAGAAAAAAGCAATATGGGCCACAAGTGGAAATGAAACAGAGATAGTTTAACTATTTTGAAGTAAAATACTTAACATACCCTCTGTCCTCTGCCATTCATGTTAGTCACATGGTTTCAGTAAAGTCTTTGAAATTAGCTGTTCTCTAAGTGACATCCGTTTAGGGATTAGTTAGTCATGTAAGGATCAGTGTTTAAGTATGGGCTTGTTCCCTCTTCAACCCATCTGTCATTTTTCTGAGATAATACATTAATTTCCATAGCAACAGCCTGTAATGTTACCAATAGGATTATTATGACTTTGCTGCAGGATCAAGCAAAGGAAGCCGGACTGGTCTGGAATAAACTGTTATCCAAGCACAGGAAGTCTGAATAATAGGAAAGCTGTTACAAAAGCCATAGTTAAGCCTCCATTGCTATCTGTCACATTAAAATAAATAGGAAAAATAAGTTAAATGTGTTGCAAACTGTCACCATTTGTAAATGTTAGTTATGTCCACTTGATTGGACTTATTCCAAGTTCATTAGAGTCCAAGAGATGCACAGTCCTGGCCTAAATCCATTGCTGCTTTTTAAGTAATTAAAAAATACAATCTGGATTCCCAACATTAACACACTGTGCAACGTCTTAAATACCATTATTTTTTTATAACATGATAGAAAAATAAAAGCAAATTCATTCCAACACTATATGATGTGAAACACATGTACTAACAGTATTTTTCAACTTGCTAATATTTCAACGGAATTAGAATTTCATAGTAACAGAGCCCATGATGGATTTTACACACATTTGATGCATTCTAATCTCGAAATGATGCCCTTTGGAGAAGCTCTGCTCTTACCATGCTCTGCACTGTGTTTTTCATAGCCATTTTCTAGGTGGAGAATATGGGTCAAACTGTGAATAATGATGAAGAAAAAAAGTAAAATTAATTAGAAAACTTCTAATTATCACATTATTTAATTTGTAGCTCTTATATATAATATCAAAGAATTTTATCTCCTACCATTTCAACAGTACTGTATGTCAGCATGCCATTTAGAGAGAAAAACAGCCATCTTATTAGACTGACAAAGATAAATTTAACAATTATGGCAGTGACAGTATGTAGTTATATGAGTTTTAGCATTAAAATTACACATGGAGGAAAAAATTATTGTGAAGCTAAACTGCTGTTATATTTTATTAAGCTAATGTTCTAAGGCATATTAAAACTTACTGCCAGAAAAGTTACCTACTGAAGTCTAGAAATCACTCTACATGCTGCACTTCAGTAAAGTGCTGTGGGTTAAGTGACCCAGATTTGAAAGGCAAAATGAGCTGTTGGGACCCTCTTAGAATTCAAGATGATCTTCTAGAAGTCTAAAGTGAAAAAAAGGGGAAATGCTTTTTACCAATAGGATTTGGATGAAATACTTTGGTCTAGTAAATTGCATATACTGGCTTAATTGCTGAGTTCCCAAAGGACTTAATGCTGCCATCCTAACTTATTTATTGAAGTCAACCCATTAGTGTCAGGGTATTTAGTGAGTTTATAATCATTCTGGGTATTACTGGGTTTGACTCCAAAATAAACAAGTTTCACAAATAAACTTTGGATTACATAAATAACAGGTGGGTTCTTTTGTTCTGGTTTTATTTTTGATTTTTTTTAAAATCATAACTGCAGAGGATTATTTATATGTATCTTTATAGGAAAAAATCTATTTTTAATGAATAAGTAATCACATTTTACTCTACACAGGATTTTTGCCAGGTGGTGTGCAAGAATTTCATCAATGCAGTTAATCTTTCCATAAGAATATCTGGATAATATACATAATAGTTTATTAACACTCAAGAGCTCATTAACCTGTCTAAAATGGATGACTGAGGTAACGGATGAGGCAAGAGCATTGGATGTTGTTTACCTTGACTTTAGTAAGGCTTTTGGCACTGTCTTCTGTAACATGCTTATAGACAAAGAAGTAAGGTCTAGGTAAGTAGAAAGGGAGTAGAACTGTAAACAGTCTGAACTGCTGGGCTCAGAGGGCTGTGATCAGTGACAGCACATTCCCCTGGAGGCTAATCTTTAGTGCGGGGCCCCTGAGGCCAACACTGAGGCCCACGCTGTTCAAAATCTTCATTAACAACCTAAATGATGGGACACAGCACACCGCAACAGGAGTGCAAATGATACAAAAACTAAGAGCAGTGGGTGATAGACCAGATGGATGTGCTGACATTCAGAGGGACCTTGATAGGCTGGAGAAATGGACTCCCAAGGAAGTGCTAAGTCCTTCATCTAGGGAGGTATAACCTAGCCACTGGTAAGCACTGGGGACAACCAGATGGAAATTACCTTGGCAGAGAGAGACCTGGGGCCTCTACTAGAAAACAAACTGACCATCAATGAGCCATGCATACTCATGGCACAGTGAATGGACCATCTGTCATATGAGGAGAAGCAGAGAGAGCTGGGACCATGCAGACTGCAGAAGAGAAGGCTCAGGAGGATACTGTCAGTGTGTATAAACATCCACTGGGAGGAATAAAGAAAATGGAGACAAGACTTTTCAGTGGTGCCCAGTGTCAGAAGGAAAGGCAGTGCGCACAAACTGAAAGATGGGAAATTACGTTTACACATAAGAAAAATATTTTTTGCTGTGAGGGTGATGACTAGAACAGGTTGTCCAGAGTTTTCATCATGGTAGATTGTCAAAACTGGACTAGACATGGCCCTTGGTAACTTGCTTCAGCTGGCCCTGCTTCAAGCTTGGACTTGATGACCATTAGAGGTGCTTTCCAGTCTTAGCAATTCTGATTTTGTGAGAGGTAAAAGAGATGTTTATTCAGAAAAACACGATTGTAATTGAATGGTGAGTATTTAAATTGGTAAACACTAACTGTACTCTTTGAGATTCAGCTGAGCAGTTGATGGACATGTAGAATCTATCAAACATCTTTTTTTGCATGTTCTTCCAAAACGGGTCAATATTCCTTCATTGGAGATTGATGCTGGTTTTCTACTCAATTGTTCAGACACAATAACAGAATTGCTAAAATTGTTTCTAAAAAAGTTTTTTATTCCACTATGTTTAGAAGTTTGCTGCATACCGTAGATGTAACTAGTTTATTTCTGCTATACTTCTAAGTTTCTCTCTGAAGATCTCACCTTTCATATATGCTAAATACCAACCGAAATCTTTGTGTGCCCAGGCTATACTTGATGAGGCATAAATCTCTAGGAAGAAATAAGTGGGTGGAGGCACCAGGTTGTAAGATCTCATTAAATAGGAATCTAATTTTATTCTATCCATAGTTATTAAAGTGGTTGGAGTTTATTCATCCTTTGAAGAACTTTTCATGATTATTGTATTTGTTTTATCATTTTTTTTTCATTTTCACCTGTAGTAAAAGAGATGTCTGAATTCCTCTTTCTGGTAGAGTCAATTCACAATCTTCTAATATTTCTTTTTAAAAACAAACTTTTTTTTTTCTTCTAGAAAACAATTTACCACTTAATTTTATACTTAAAATTAGTATAAGTAATGGGTACCCACACATATCTCTCTGACGACTACTATACATATTCATGAATGAGGAAGAGTAGAGCTACTACTATTGTTCTTGATTTTTATGAGTAGCTGCAGCTTCCTGAGATGCAGAGACCAAACTGTATGCCAAACTCAAGACATGGGCATATTAAGATTGTATATAATGGCAAAATGATTCCTTCTGTCCTGTTCTCAAAACCTGCTGTGATGAAGACCAACACTTTTTTGGCAAAACTGATAGAAACACTGACTAAAAGACCGTGTCTCTTCTAAAGCTATATGTATCAATAATATCCCCAAATCAGGGGATTTCATGAGATTGGGCACCTGCACCAACTTACTTATGCTTTCTGTGACAGTACTACAATGCAATGGGGATCTGGAAATTAAAAGAAACATCAAAAACTGGAAGATATCAGCTTACTTGTACTGACTATTGTTGTGTTTGCTGCACCTTACTGTGTTACCTACTGTTAGAATAGGGCTTCACCTGAATCAGAGTCCCGCCTGTTCTTAAGCTTTAAAGTACTCTTTTAAGAGAGAAAATCTTCCATGCGAACAATACTTGCATCCGTATTGACATGTTAAATTTCATAGCCGTATGGGCATTACCTTGAAATCATTGGTGATGGGATGTGTAGTCTGGCAAAAAACAAAACCAAAACCAACCAACCAACCAACATAAATTTTATTATTAATTAAGCTTTTCTGTAGTATTTAGACAGTTTATGTTCTTAGATTGACAGAACCTAAACTGGATTAAGATCAAATTCTTGGTCCTAAGATATACAAAGTTTTCCATTTCAACCCTTAAAAAATTTTTGTTCCACAGGGAATCAAGTTTCTTGAATTACTCTTCCTTAAATTCAGACTCTGCATCTGCTCTAACGGTCTAGTCTTGTACATACACGCTACAGCACAAAGTATGAGACTTGAATATCTCTAGTAACTTACAGTCTGGTGAGATTCTCTTTGTTAATTTCCTGACTGTTGCCTATATAATATATAATATAATACAAATCCAATAGTTAGTGAACTAATCCCAACACATATTTTTTCCCAAGAAATTTGCATCCTTTATAAAATTCGGGTTCATAACTACCTATTCCTATAATTGGTAACACCTGTTTCTTTGAAAAAACTCTGAATTTATTTTCTTGTTTAAATTTATTCCACACCTCCAAGTCTTTTAGATGTGTTTGATTGCCCCTGGTGTCCTGCTCCCCACTGAGATCTGTTATCCTTCCACTTCAGTTTCTAAGATCAAAGTCCCAAAGATCTATAGGTTCTTGGGAAGCTTGACTTCTATATACATATGTTTCTCTGTGAAACCTCAACTTCCTTCTCTCTTAAAAGGATTTAGTGTCACTTTCCCACCTGTTACTTCCATTCTGGAGGTAAGAGATTTTTTCACTTTGTCAATCCTTTATTCCGCAGCAAAAAAGAATTCAGAGAGTAAGTCCATCAGGACAACTTTGCTATCAATCATGGCCTATTCTGGCATAGTCCATTGCCTAATTATTTTTAAACAATTACTGTCTGTGGAAATTAAGGTCTTCTATATTCAAATAAAAGCATTTCTCTAATAGCACATGAATAAATATTTAATACTGTAGTTTGTAAATGAAATTACGAAGATGTCTAATGTGAAGAAGGTGAGCGGGAAGAAAGGTAAGACAAAAGCCTTTCCAGTGAGAATCACCTGATTCATTCTTTAGGTATCAGTATCAGAGGGAAGATATCTCAGATCCCTATTTGTTGATTGCTGTAATTACGTTGTTCCTGCAGTCTCAAGCACTTCCACCCCTCCTGTTGAATTCAAGTTTCTTATGGAAGGGTACTATAAGTAGTCTTCCATATACAATTTGGAATATCTAGAAATTCTCTATCAGGTACACTTTCCTCAGTGGGATAATGTTTGGTGGTGGCCATGGCACATTCACATTGCTACATATTAACCCCACCACACAAGCATCCTTAATCATTAGTAAGTGGACAGTTCCCTTCTAATAACCATACAAGAGTGAGAAAGCTTTGCAATAGCATGAAATCCACAGTCAAGCTGCTACCGTCGCCACTGAAGTTGGTGCTAAATAGTGGAACATCACTGATCTTTTCCTCTTACTCCGTGCATCATTCTTGAATGTAGTATACGTCAAAACCTTTGTAGCTGTCAGAGCTCTACTTTGGATCCTGCCGGTTGGTGCAACTGCTCCCTTGGCTCATATGCATGTTTCCTTGGCACTTGCAGCAGGTAACCCCACAGCTGCAAGCCACAGCAACTCAGAGAAGAGTATTGTGATCACCAGTCAGAATACCACTGCCACACTTTCTCTGGTCTTCATATGGCCATCTGGGAGTTACGGCTTTAACAGCTGTGACAGTCATTCCCAAAAGAGTTGTCTGCTCCGAGAAACCCTGATGTGTTGCCATCTGAAGATACAGGTGCCAGGGTGCCCCTGATGAGAAATCAGTATCAGATTCTCTCCAGTACTTCAGCTGAAGTTGTAGCTCACTTCTGCTGGTACAATAACTAGGAAAAAAATGGCAATCAGTATTTATGGCCTTTGTTTATAAGGCTTTCTAATTTCTTAATACATTTTCATCTGGTTGCTCAGTTAAGAAAATAATAGATTTGAGAGCAGTTCTGTTCATGCCTTGTGTATAGACCAACCAAACGCTCTTCCTAGACCACCAAAAATATCACTGCAGGAAATATTTTGCTGAAGTTTATGTAATCCTTGAAACATTGGCTCAAGGTTCTTTGAAACTGCAGAAGTTGAAATAAGGAAAATGTAAGACTGACACCAGCAACTGACCAACAAAAACCTCTCCCAAAATACTGGCAATTAAAATTGCACATCTCCATTTTGATTTAAGGTGTATTTTCAAGGATTCCTGTCTCTAACACTCACTCTTTTCTACTAAATGCTCTGGAAACAATACAAAGGGAGATTTGTGACTAGTGGATTTACTGACATTTTTCTGACACAATAACTAGTTGCCCATTTCAAATAAGCTTGACCTTATTGCTGGAATGATAATTTTTATTATTACTATTTTTAATAAAACAAAGAGAGAGAAGATGGTATTTTTGATGTGTCAATGTCTGTGAACTGAATAAGATAAAAGCTGAGTAATGTCAGCAAACAGTAGATCTTTTCCACAAAAGAAATTTTGAGTAATGTTACACACTTGGCTTACTGAAATGGATTTAACATACTGCACATCAAACATCAGCTCACCCCTCATGTCCTTCTGTAAGAGAATAATGTTGTGCTTCAGCATGCAGATAATTTCTCTTTGTGCTAATCACAGAATTAATGAGATTTACAGACCAATTTCTTCCTCTGCTTCTTTATTGTATTCATACATGCCCTATAGCTATTTTTTCACTAGACAAGAAGGTGACCAGTTTGCGAACACTGAAAAAATATTGTGGATTATTGTCAATATCTTCATGTTTAAACATTTGAATAAAAAGGAAAAAAAAGCCAAGTTTCAGAAGTCCTTGGCACAGATGATTTCTATGGAAATTAATTGGAGGGTAATCACTAAATAATTTGGAAGTGAATTTATTTCTATTTAGAAGCTTCCCTGTACATTTCCACTTCAGAGTTTTGAATCATCTTATATATATTTTGTTGGGTTACATCACAGATGACATAAGCACTGCTAATCAAATAATTGTACTAATACACTTTATAATTAAAAGCATACAAATTATTAGCATCTACAACATAAATGTTATTTTTATCACCACAGATGAATATTCTTTTACAAGAATACCTAGGAGATGTGTTGATTCACATCTGTAAAACTGAGGTGAATAATGATTCCTAAAAGGGACAATGTTCTCTTAGAAATTTGGGTATAGTCAATCCATGTAAAATGATTTTGTTATACTAAAAATATGTATATATTCCAGCAATGTATACTTATTATTTTTTAAAAATATGAAAGAGACACAAAATAAAACATGTTTCAGTAGAGTAGTATGTCTGTTGTTTGGCACCTTTTTTTTTTTCTTGTTTATGTTCCTTTTATTTATTTGAGAAAACTTTGTGCAAACTGGAACATTTATTTAAAATCCAAATGAGATTTTGGTATTTTGGGAAAATATGGTACATTTTGGTGCACCAGGTTGACAGTGGTAAATATTACTGATGATATTAAACATATTAGTTCAACTTACTAAACGTAGAGGGGGAAAAAAAAAGCAGTCCCTGTGCAATAGATCTATATCCAGCTTGCAGACTACTCCAGGAGTACTGTCAGCTCAGGCACTGTATAAAAGAATTTGAAGAGGTAGTTGGTGTTTCTCTCAGAAACATTGGCTCACCTGTTGTTTTTTTTTAATTCAGTGGAAAATACTCACATACATGATAAGACTGCAACTTCTCAACTCCTTCTGCAGATTCCTTTTCCTTATGATTAGTTTTGATACTGGGTGACATAAAGGAATAAAGAGTCCTATATAGTTGAATAAGTGTTAAGCTAAAAAACATCTTAAGAAGCTCAAATTCAGGGCTTAAGACTATAGCAAAAAAAAAGCACAAATGGATTCAGAAAAATGAATCTGTATTTCTTAGGAAAAGCACTCCTAATCCTTCCACTATTCTTTAAACCCATGCCTTAAGAATTGACCAAGTACCTTAACAAATAACCTAAAGCATACTTTACATCTGTATGCAGAAAAATCCTATATCGAAGCAATAGCTGCCATAACTGCAAAAATATTCTTCCTTCTTCTGTGACTTTACAATTACAAGATGAGATATATTGAACTAGGAGATAAATTTCCATCCACTGTCTCTCTGTCACTTTGTAATCATGATATTCAAGAGTTTGATTTTTAATGATATTTTTAAACCAGTAATTGAATTTTGTGTTAGCATTTGGTATCCTATTTTGCTACTAGCTAAAATATTTTCTAGATGTTTATATAAAACTGGAGAAACACATACTGAAATGCTGATTTGAAATAACTGGGTTTGTTATTTGTTTTTAATTTGTGTAAGATGTCCTTTGGCTTTGGTAACCTTTTCAGTGCTTTTATGTCAGCTAATACTAAGTGCATTTATAGGATAGGATCAGTCATGTGCCCTTATGAGAAATGCAAATGTTATTTGGAACTGATAACTCCTAAGTGCTACACAAACGTACACACAGATACAGCTACGTTTTAAGCATTGAGAGCTACTAATGGCTTAATCTAGTAAATGAAGTACAAGATGACTACACTAAGTAGGATGAAGAGAGTTGCTTGCCATGTCTGCCATACATTCTCAGGGAAGAGGATCAAAAGAGGATGTGTTTTTTTTCAAGTCCTTCTATATTTATTGTGCTCTGTGCAAATCATTAACACACTAAAACATTTGTTACACTTGAAGAATACTATGAGTACAGTCTTCTGTTAACACCTTCTGCAAGTAAATGCACGGTATTACATTCTTTATAGAGATTTTTGTCAATTATCTGGACCTACCTTTCTACTGAAATGACCAATATAAGCTGAAATGAATGGATCATTTGTGGTTTTGGTTGAAATTAGATCAGACTCTAAAAGAGGCAAACAAATATCCCATATACTATTTATTCTTCTTTATCCCTTTTCCTGCGATACACGACTGTGGGAAACTTGTAAGATTTTTCTTGTGTTAGTGGATTCATTTTAATATTTAATACCTTTTGTGAAATAACCATGTGTACATTTTGTATATACAATATATACAGTAGGATTCACAAAAGGGAGGAAAAAGAGGGAAGGCAAAGGGGAAGGGGGAAAAGGAGAAAAAAAAAAGAAAAGGGAATCAATTACTGCAGTGAGATCTTCAAGTCTTCTCATATTTTCCCAGGGGGCCAGTATGTGGCAGTGGGCAGATGTGTGTCAGCTCGGTGACCACCCAGCAAAAAACATTACTTCTGAGCTTCTAGCACCTGGTAGAATCAATGCAGCCACGCAGGCAAATCTCCTGCTCAACATGCGAGCTCCCAGGTTTCCAACTGCAGAATGTATGAAGGGATATTCCTTGAGCTGAAACAGCTGGAAGGAATGTCCTATTAGTAGTAGCTACAGACTGTGGACTTCTCTAGTTTGGTGAAAAGGAGGATGAGGGGCCACCTCACTGTACTGTACAGTTTCCTGAAGCTAAGAAGGAGGTACTGATCTCTTCTCACTGGTATCTAGTGACAAGACACATGGGAATGGTTCAAAGCTGTGCCAGAAGAAGTTTAGACTAGACATTAGGAAGTACTTCTTTACTGAGAGGGCCATCAAACACTGGAACAGGCTTCCTAGAGAGGTGATCAATGCCCCATGACTGTCAGTGTTTAAAGAATCATTTGGATACTGCCCTAAACAATGTGCTTTAACTTTTCATCAGCCTGGAAGTGGTCAGGCAGTTGGACTAGGTGATCATTGCCAGTCCCTTCCAACTGAAATAGTCTATTCTATTTGCATTCCAATTAAATATATTCTAGAAATACTTTTCACTTTGGCAGAAGTCATGCTGACTCTACAGTGTCTTTATATACAATATTTTCTTTAAGGGATTTTAATCCTATGGTAAATGATACAAAAGACTGCATTTCCTGAAACAACTAAAGGGCCTGTTAATATTCCACAGCATCTTTTCTGGCATTGCTCTGCTGCAACTGCCATTTTGCCATGAACACTGAAAAGTTTCTCCACACCAAGATGTGGAGATGAATGAATTAATTTGAAAAATGCAGTCCATGTCTGCATGAAAGTATTGCCTTGAGTGATCTTCGAACTACAGCAAGAATAAAATTGCAACCAAACCTGCCATGTGTATGTGATAATTGACTTGCACAGGCAGCAGACCTGAGGCTTCTCAGGTGTCAGAAAAATTTCACCCACCTCTGACATATATTAGGTGGTTTTTTATACCCTGCCAGGGACATGTAACAACACAGGATTATTTCAGGCCACTGTAAAATAAGAATGTTGAACAACTTCCCACTGTTGCCATTAAAAGCTTAAAGTTTCCCATCCAAAAGTTTCTCTCATCCAACCCGGTAATAATGCTTTGGTTCAACCATCAAAAAAATATATTAGCTGGTGCTCAGACTAAGTGGTCAGGCCAAGACTCACGACTTACTTTGATGGCAATAAGGCACAAAAAGAGTTAACAATAGCCTAGTTGTATATCTTGCCTTGTTGAGCCAGGAGAAGGTAATTGTCTAATGTTTGCTCTACCTGTTTTGCTAGAAGAACATTTTTAGGAGCACTGGTTAATATCAAGTTCTGTTCTGCTCACTGGACCAAAGTCTGTATTATAGAAAGAGTGCTAAAGAGTAGCATACAATAGATCGCTAGGTAATAAATCAGGTAAAGTAGAAGTTTGAATAACATATAGAAGGCCCAGAGCCAGGATTTTGCAAGCTTGAAGAATCTTGAAGAATCCAGTTCACCTAACAAGGAAAAATGAAAATTTTAACCCGAGGAAGATGTTCATGGTGACTCCAGAGGAATGAAGGTTCGAGTGGTAACCATCCTAGTGAAGAACTGCACATGTGCCAAGGAAAATTCTGGAAAGTCTCCACCCAGAGACCAGCCTATTTATTAATATGTATGTTAGAAGGTGTAACCGTGTATCTAAAGTGTATGAAATGGCTTGGTTTTACACTTTTAAGCTGAACAAGTTTGTCCAGCGCAAGCTGACTTGCTCCCAATGTTGAATAAAAAATACCTTGCTGCTTAAATATGCAAAGTCTCTTAGCAGTTATTTATTCCAAGGTTTTTCAACATCAGCTTGACCTAATGCCTTCAGTAGAGCATCCATATGAAGCACCTATTGAGATGGGGTTTGGACTACATGGATCCCCCGATTCAATTTAATGATTTGTTGTTTGAAACATTATTAGAACTGCCACTGGTTTCATTTTGGCACACTTAAGCCAATTTCTGCTTTCCTCAAGTGAATAGAAAGAGCTCTATGTACTTCAATTATCACTGGGCCAAGGTGTTTACTGTGACTAGGGCAGAACTGTACTCCAAACCCTTTTTTTTTTGGTTTAGTGGTGAGACAATACAAGTTTTTATATTGTTTTCCCACTGGCTTTCTTTCCTCTACAGTTCACTGAGGAAAGTAAAAGGAAGCTTTCTGTGCTACAGTTGAAAACAGAACAACCCCCTCCCCTCATCTGTACCTTCTGGGTAGGTACATATCTTCAGATATGGTTGCTCTAGTTAAATGAACTTGGAGGTTCTGATTCTGTACATTGAGGCCTACTTCTATAGAACAATATTTTGCCCACTGTATCAATTCACAGATCTAGCTCATTCTCTCATTTTCCCTTCTTCACTTAGAGCAAACCAGTGAATGTAACTGACGAGCATAATATCTTGTTACAGACATAATACCATTGTTGAAAATAGATAAATCACAACTGGATTTGGTGACGTGTTTCAGTTGTAGCCTGTTTTCTGTGACTAAAAAGTGGCAAATTTAAGCCTTTACTCAATTCAGTGTGTTCAAAGAGCAGTTCAAGTGTTTCAAAGAGGTGTGTTTCACACAGCATCAAGTGCGGTGGAAAAAGAAAAGACCTTGTGTTTCTGAAAAGTCCTGGACTTATTTAACTCTATGATTCCATTTACTCAGATGTAACAGTCTTCTATTTCCAAATACAAGTGTTCTTCAGAATGGAAGAGATTAGACTGTAATTGTTATGACGTTTTAAATCCTCTTTCAAAACTTAAAAATCTCTGCTTTTAGGTTTCTTGTCTAGTTTCTTTTTTTTTTTCAAAAACAGATGAAACCTAAATTCATCCCAGAATCTGATAAATTAATTTCAGCAGCAAGTATTACAAAAGAAATAGTAAATTACTTAGGTGATCATAACTGAAAATCTGAATATCTCAAAGTTTCACATTCCCTTAAAAGCAACACATTCATCCACCTACAGAGCAGAAGAAGAGCCTGGTGATCATTTACAGACATACTAGCTTAATTTTCATTTAACAGTGTGCACCTAACAATTGCAGAACAGTGTGACCTATGTACAAGACAGATAAGCAAGTATTTATCCAAGATATTCATATACACATTCAAAGAATTTGCAGCCTTTTTATGGACAAATCACAAGGAAGAAAAAAAACCCCAAACACTAGGTTTTTTTTACTAGTTGATTATGAATTATTTGCTCAATCCCAATATTTTTCCATTCTGTAGGTATCTTAAAATGCAAGGCATTTTTAATGATTGATAATGTTTCTCTTCACTTCAGCTTAGCACTTTAAGAGTATAAAACTCTTCACAGACAGCCACTGAAAGTGAGAATAATTCAATGCACTGTAATGCCAGCTACCACATATCATCCACCAGCTGTTTCAGTGCTAGCAAACCACTAGACATGAACATCAAGGACAGTCTGTATTTCAAAAGAGTCCGCTTGAGGCAGCTTAACTGTTTTACCATTGCTAACTGTCATCTGAACTGTGACATGCTGCTCTCACTATTTTTAACTGATGTCAGAATGAAGAGCTGAAGTAACTGGATAAACCACAAGAACTGAAGTAGTTCCTTTATCTAATGTCTTTATACCTTCAAATTACTTGATAAGAAAAAAGACTGGCCATAGGTTGTATCTGTGTAAAAAAATGTTGACTATTCTTGCTGAACAGAGTTTAAAGTTATTAAAATCATATCACAAAATAAATGCTTAACATTATGTCCTGCACCCATGGCTGCCCAGTAAACAGTTCCCTGAAAAAGGCTTTTGCAGCACTGATGATCTGCAATTCGTTCTCTGATGAACCACGCTTGCTTCTGTTTTCAGGATTTCGTGTGTTTTCTATTTTGGAGAATTAAATGGGAAAGGATTTGCAATAACTTTGTTTAACACTCATGTTGATGTTTTTTTGGTTACAGTGTGTTCTACATTTCTACAGTTTGTCAACATGTACATCACTTTATCACTAGGATTGTAGGTTTTGGGTTTCTTTAGTGGTTTGGGGTTTTTTTGCGGGGAGAGGGGGTTGGGTTTTAAAGGAAACCAAGCTCTTATCTGAATGATTTCCGTCACTGCCGTGGTGAAATCCTGTGATTTATATAATTTGTCATTAGTGTTGGCATGGAAGTTGCAAGCTGGTCTCAGGAAGTCTGTCATTGCTTTCATTGGCAAAAATAGTTTATATCAGTGTTCATGCTGTAATCTGGCAAAAATTTTATTGTTTGTTTATTCATACAGTTAGATGGTGAACAGGCCCCGTTGAACCTACAGCACCATACTGATTACAAAGCGTTTTACTTGGCTGGACACAATTTTTATCATTTTATATATCAGTGATAAAGAACACTACAGCAATGGAGAGGTAGGTAGTGGGAGCACTGTTTGGTAGCACACTTCATATTCGACAAATGCTGGACTTGTACAGTCAGAGAGCTACTGTGGCACAAGATTGAAGTGGCCTGCTGACCACTCGGAACTGTGAACCTTGGGAAGCTTGGAAAGCTGCAGTAGGTTATCCTCCCTACTTTTTTTTTTCTTGGAAGCAGGAAAACATTGGCTTCAAAATAGTGAAAAATTCATCTGAAGAAAATACCCCCAATGTTGATCGCTTTTCTAGATAAATTGTCTGAGTGTTAAAATTACCTTCTTGTGTGTGAATATTTAATCTTGAGACAAGTGAGAAATATTTTAAAATAGCTGTTGATAACTTTACTGTTGCTTACAGTAAAATTCTAAGTCTGTTGTAAGTTTTTGTGATAAGTTAGTAGTGGTTTACTTCAATTATATCCTTTCATTAAGCTTTCATAGAAACATAAGCTGTTGAATCACTTGAAACTTGCCTAATTCAGACTTTTAATGCATGTTTTCTTGTATCTCCTTTCCATTTAATCCCATAGACACCTTTAAAGGAATAAACATATTTCCAGTCTTGTAGAAAGGAAATTTTAAGTGTCTTTTTTTGAAGAAAGACAAACAGACCATTTCTGTTCATGTGGATGATGGAGTTTAATCTTGTTCCCCTGAAGACAAATAACATAATTTTGCACAAAGGAGAACAAAAAAATTAAATTGAAGATGTTGCATCTTCTGTGTCTGATGTGTTCTTATTTGCATCTAGCTTCTGAGCTGAAATGTCCTTTGCTGAAAGTAATATATTGTAAACCATTATTTATACTAGGAGAACCAGAATAAATTGCTTATGTACTGGGACAACATTAAGGGGGGGAAAAATTACATATCGCAGATATTCAGCTTTGAGGTACTTTTTTATTCATGTAAACTATTCTTAGTTGTTTGGGTATTTTTATATGACTATTTAGAAGTTAATTCTTCCTCTTTTCTCCTATAAAATTACTCTAACTTGTTTTCAGTTTAACAGTAGTCATTTAGATTGCAAGATATTTGTTCACACTTCAAGGTTCCTGAATTTCCAGTGATTGTTCCTCTACTTTTTCGGATTTTTTTTTAATCTACAAAATATTATATGCATTTAATAATACTTTAATTTTTTTTTCAGCAACGAATTTTGAATCATTCTGCTCCAATTTCAGGCTTTCTGAACTTTGATGCATCCATCAGCATGCCTTAAAAGCTAGTCAGCATATGACAAGAGAGGCAAACTTATAAATACCAAAAAGATCGTAGCTCTTTTCTCCTAGGAAATTATGGGTAGAGTTTTATTAGCTGGAATTTCACCATAGATCTCCAAATAATGATTACCACATTGATACTTTATCTATGCTGAATAAGGGAAATAAAGAACAAAATCAATATTAGTTTCAGAGGGACCTTTTCCATTTTTCTAGCCACAGCATAAAGATGTGATGGTTAGTTATGGCTTATAATGAAGTCACAGAAAACGATAAACTAAAGTAATGACGCAAAACAAAGACCTCTTCCAGCTAAGAATACTAATATCATTAATCCCTAGCAAAGTAAATATATGCAGGATGCTCTTGCATGGGTGGGGGAAGGTGTGGAGTCAGAAGCAAAAAGCTATTGGAAAAGAAAAAGAGTAAAACAGTGATTTTAGAAACATGTAAGCCTCCAAAAATGATTTTGCATTCTCTCATAGGTTTCTGAAATATATGTAAAATATATTTTGAAATATTCTTTCCCTTATTCTGTATTGCCTAACTCATGAACTCTTTCACTTTCTTCTTTCCAGTACACTCAAACGTGCACTATTTGTTGTCCAGCATTTTTAATATCCAGTCTCTTGTGCAGGTACTTTCAGAAGTAAACTGGAATCAACCAGTACTGCTGGATGACGTGTCATTTCAAAATCACTAACTCTCTATTGTGACTGCCCATGCTATTTTCACTAAGTAGTACTTTGGAAAAAAAAAATTATATTCTGCTATTGGTAGCTTTTTGTAGCTGATTAAAACACGGGACGAACATGTTCTTGTTTGAATAACTCCTCCATCCCTTGAATGCCATACCTGGCTTTAAAGGTTTGAAATAGTAAGTCAGTCCTGCATAGGCATGACAGGGAGAATATTTTTTTTCCTATTCTCCATTCCAAGTCTAATTTCTGGGAAAAATAAACAGGTCTACAAAGTATATGTATATATGTATAATATAGATATACATATAGTTACATAAGAATGGAAGTGACTGTGCAATAAAAAGATCAATAGTAAACTGATAGTGATGGGTTAAGAAACAGTTCATCAGAATTTTTTAAAAGTCTTTGAAAACAACAGGTGTTCCTCTTTCATGCAAGTAGCAAATGCAATCTATTAATATGAAATAGTTTTCTAACAATACAAGTAATTAATAGAGCCAGAATGCAGAAAGTGCTGGGTTTTTCATCAAACAGACCTCCTGGTGACAATTTTTAAACCTTATTAATGAAAACCAGATTCAAGGAAGAACAGATTTTTTCCTACAGAAAAGCCATATTCAAAGTATCTTGGCCTTAAGCTCAGTGAAACCTGGTCAGGAAAGAAGATGGCAAAGCAATGAGTCATAGATCAGACTCACTGGAAAGATGCTAAAGAATACTAAAAGAGATAACTCCATGTATCATGGAAAGGTATCTACATATTTGAAAAGTCTGGGAATGTTTAATAACAGCAGTACCATATGCACCGAATACAGGAATACAGTGTTCTAAAATGTGATGGACATGACAGTCACTACAAAGGATTTAAGCAAATGGTAAATACACAATATGAATTAGAAGGATCTGAAATACAAGTAAAAGAACTTCTTCATCTTGTGGAAGTAAACTCAAATTCTAATGAGAACTTCCTCAAGAACATACCCTCAGTGCAGAAAAATGTTCAGTGCTTGTAAACTTGCATAGGTCTTGGTAGAGGAGAACTGTATTTAAATTTAGCAGCTTGGTGAAGCAAAAGACAAATCGTTCATTCATTAATCCTAGATTTTTTTTCAGGGAACAAATGGAACTCAGAACTTTTGTCCATTTCTTTTTCATTCACATTCAAAAGCAGAATATTGAGCTGATAAAACTGAAAAGACTAATAGAAAACTATTAGTGTTAGAAGCAATTTGTATTAAAAATCTGGCATTAAAAATCTGAAAGAACACAACTATTACAGTACTTCATGGTAGCATGATTCATAAGTGGTTCTTTTTAAGGACATGCGTATATTAAGAGTTACAATTCTGTGCAGAAAACCGATACATAGCACAAATGCACAGAAAAAAAGTGACTGTTGGCATAGGCAAAGTGGATATATGAATGATGTCCATGACCCCGATGTATGATTTATCTATACCAAGAGTTCTGGAAAGCGAGCAGGTGACAGTGGCAGCTGCTGGTGTGGGAGCAGTTGTTGCTCACAATTTCCCGTCTGCCAGGCAGCAGGAGCAAGAGCAAGCAGCTGAGGTCACCAAAGCTTCCCTGTGGCTCTGTGTTCCTGCTCCAGCCCTTCACAGATTCTCACCCATGGAGCTGCAAAATTTAATTTTGTCTGCGCTGCCAAGAGGTCTTGAGCCAGCTCTGGGGATCTTTGAGAATAATTTCAAAGAAAAAATTATTGAGGCAGCAAAACTGCTGGTCATTGTAAAAACTTCCATTCTCTTTTCATTATATTAAACCATAAGGTTTCTGTGGGATATTTGTACATGTATAATATCTACACATGCATGCATCAAGCATATCCCTTCCTAACCTCTGTCAGAGATCTTCTATGAAAGGTAGTCATAAGAATTATTAAATGTTTCTGGAATTCTAAAGGCACAAAGAAATGTTACTGTCTTTTTGCTATCAAATCTGGGGTCCTTACAACTTTAGTCCTGCAGACCTTGGGATGATCTCTTAGAGGTCTCTTTGGCTGATGTTGGAAAACAACAGATGATCTAAACCACACCAGATCTATCTCTTGACTCTCTATCAGTCACTCTTTAAATAAAAAAATGTTTCTTATTCGTATTCATAAGCTTCTCACTCTCATTCAGAAGTCAAATATTCTCAGCTACCAGAAGGGGAATATGTAAATCCTGTTAGATGACTTGCTTTAAAATGAAATAAGTCACCTAATACAGCTTTATCAGCAGCTATTCAGTTTGTCTAGTTAGCAGATGAAGAATTTTGGCATGTTTCTAAGCTTTTCTGGCTAGGTTACACAAACTGGCACACAAATACAGTTACTACAGCAAACCCATGATTGCACTCTAGACCCTTTCCCCTTTCTTCTACTTTGCTGCCCTCACCAGGAGTAAAACCAACTAAACAAAGAAATAAAAATTTGGAAATTAAATTGGAATTTACTTGATATAAGAGTAGGGAGGAGGGAATAAACAGCTTATGAAAGAGTTGCATATCCTGATGTCCACTATTGATTTCCCTGCCAAAGTAGTCAAGGCAGAGGACCAGCTCCCTTGAGAGAGTTAATGGGGGCACGTCTCAGGAGAACCAAGGAGACAGGTGGAGAGCTGAGATGAGAATTAAGAGCTTCATAAAAATCATGAAGGTGAGAACCTGATGCATAGATAAGTTAGCAGTGAGTTTTACAACTGAAACAAAAGTAGAATCAAAGATTCATAGAATCATAGAATGGTTAGAGTAGACAGAACTCCCCTGCCATGGACAGGGAAACTTCCATTAGACCAGGTTTACAGTTTACAGTAAAGAACATTTTCCTATATCTCTACCCTGAGTAAGGGTGAGACATCCCTGAGAAAGTGATGAACATGAAATTAGTGTTCCACAGGGAGGGAGCCAGCTTGGGCTCCATCATGATCCTGGCAGCAAGGAAGAATCAATTCATATCCCTAAAATTCTTTCTTCCTATCCTTCCTTCTGCCACCTAATGCTGTCTTTTTACTTCCTTATTCTGTGAAGTATTACAAGAATCCACCTTTCACCCAGCAGCTTCAACTCATCTTCTGTTGTCTTTTACTAAGGAGAAAAAGAGGAAGTCACTGTGAATGTGGAAAAATCCAGAACTGGGAAATGAGAAAAAAAAAATAGGAAAAAAGAGCAAAGAAGGTATGAACCAGTCTGCTTAATTTATACTACTGGAAATATTTCCACAGAGTAAATCACGTCTGTATGGTGCTCTGCTCATGTGGCCAGGGTGAAAGTTCAGGCCACAAATTCTTGAAGTATGCAGATGAATTTTAAGAAGTTTCAAGGAAAACAATGAGATTTACCAGACACTGAGAAAATAAAGGGAATATGAGAATTGATATTTAGAGAAGTTGGAAGGGAAATGTTAAATCTTCAAATACATGAAAGGCAGATATAAACCAAAAGGGTGTCATCTGCTATCCATGTGCACTGTCAACAGAATGAGGATAATGGATTTGAAATGGAATAGTGCAGATTTAGTCTAATCAGGAGGACAGAAAGACTAATGGTCAGCTCAGGTGTCCTGGCCACGCTCCCTTCCAGTTTTTTGTGCACTTCCTCACTGGCAGAGCATGGGAAACTGAAAAGCCCTTTGATTCAGAGTAAGCACTATGTAGCAACAACCAAATCATCAGTGTATTATCAACATTATTCTCATAGTAAATCCAAAACACAACACTGTACCCAACACTAAAAGGAAAATTAAATCTATCCCAGCTGAAACCAGGATGATCCACAGACCACAGCCTCTCATGATCACTTTCTGTTCTGTATTTCTATGACTCCCAAGTGAATTAAATATAGGATAATTTTTCCCTGAGTACATATATATGTATATATGTATATGTATATATATCTATTTATATACATATATATTTGGATATACAATTATTACGATTTCTTACTAACCTAACAATTAACTGAAGGAGTTAAGATTTTTTACCTGCAACAGAAAGTGTGCTAGTAAGAAATATAAGAATGCCAGATTTTTCAGATTATTAGAAAACTAAGGGAAGGTAGCTAATAGGCCTTAAAAATGTGTGTAGCAATTAATGACTCTATCTCTTATTAAAGTAATTGAGATTACTTACAGCATCAGATTTTTTAAAAATGCTGACCCATAATCTTCAGGTTTAATTTACATTTAGTGATTGGTGGGGTTTTCTCCCTGGTATTTTGTTACATTTTGGTTTGGGGTTTATTGGGGTTTTTTTCAGCTCTTTGATTGTAACAATTGGGTAGAAGCTTCTCCAACTTGGGAAAAGATACAGAATGAGGAAAGTAAAAAATGTATACCTCATAACTTCCTTCTCCAATTTTTAAAGTTTGTAAACCATAGAAAAATTACACAATAGCAGATTTACAGACCTTTAAAATAGAAATGTCAATTTAAAAAGTCCTAGAAATTCTGTTTAAAATGAATCACTCTGTTTTATCTCATTTAAAAAACCACAACAAAAAAATGTACTAAATTTTGGGTATCAAAGAAATATGTATTTCTACGACATCCAATTTTCCAATAATTTCTTCCTCATCTCTTCCTTTTTTTTCTAGGCTGAAGTGAAAGTGATTATGAAGTATCTCTGTTAATGGGGTGTGAAGTTGACAAATGTTGGCCTACAACTTATGCAATTCATTAACACATACGTTATCCTCAGTTGGAATCCTGCTGATCTACGTGAAACTTTGTAGCATCCAGAAATATCAATCCCCTTTGAAAACTATGATATGAGAAACAACCACAGAAGGTTTCCAGTAGGTCTCTTTACCCTTCAGAACATATTTCCATCCTCATGACATTTGTTTGAGCATAAAGCTTTTCCATTTTCATTTAATGCATATGAGAATAGACATTCTGTAGGTTAAAGGCTAGTGCTGTAAAGGGTGACTAACTCATCCCAGCATGACAATTCTTATCTTCTCTCTTATGTTATTTCCTGGAATAAAGAAATTACAGTGTTTAGAGTCCTGCTGCATTTTTAAAGAGTCTTTAACTCAGTTTTGTCAAAAAAAAAAATTAGTTGCAGACCCTAGGTCATTTCCTAAAATCTGACATCCTTGGCCATGGTGGAGATGCAAATAAAATACATCTTGTTCATATCAGTATCTTAAATTATAGTGAATAGGAAAAAAATTGTGTGATTGTTTCAATTTCAGAGCTGTACAAAGAAATTATTTTTTCAGGGATAAATAATTTTCAAGGAAGTGCTCAACTGAATATACTTGTTGTAAGATAGAAAAGATAAAAGGGCTTTTGAAAACAAAACAATACAGTCAGTTACTCTGCAATATTTTTCAGTGGGAGAATCCATCGTCAGCTGTTCAACTTCATTTGTAAGCTAACTTTTAATTAATTTTAAATGTAGGCAGTCCTTAACCATATTCTTCCACCTAAATACTGCTGAGTTTTGGATGATTTAAACCCACAAAATTCTGTTACAACTGAGGTCCTTACCTCATGAACTTCAAAATACTTATGCAATTGGTCAGCTTTCTTTACTTTTATGTGTCTATAGCTTGGAATTATATTTAAATCAAAGAACTGCAGAACATAAATATCACAGGAATGCTGTGGGATGGTTTCTTCTTTTCCAGCATGCAGATTGGTTGGCGACATGAACAGAGAGACAAATGGCAAGATGCTGTTTATCATGTATTCACTTTTGGAGTGATTGAATAAGACTGGACTGGTAAAAAATGAAATCTGATGTAGAATTTGAGGTGTGTAATAAAATATATCCAGGAGTTTCTGTGTTTCTATTTAAGTGTTTCCAGGGCAGTTCCCATTTTGTCAGTCTCAGAAAATCATTTCAAATAGGTATCCTAACAGTAATGGCAATTTCATTAATGCTTAAACTACAATATTTTTGTTGCATGAAAGTTTATATGGGAACTGTTTGTCAGTATACCTGAATTCAGTCAGTTTAATACTCAGAAGAAATACTTTTTGGTCAACATACTTTGTGGTCTTTTTACCCAGTCCTAGTATTTCTTCAACAATAAGAATTCACAAAGTAGTAGAGCAAGCACGTTGCCTGCCTGGAAGCTTTACTATTTGTTCTTCACCTACAGAAAAACCCAAGCATACTGGAAACATCTAAGATTTCCAGATCAGAAATCTCAATTTCTTAACGTCTTGTCTCTCATGCCTTTATAAACAATTGGACACAATAAGAACAGTTTGCTTTACTCTACTCCAAGAAGAAGGCATATGTAAAGTCATTTCTTGTAGAATATCTTTCCCTCAGTATGTTACTCCCTCTGGAAACCCAGAAAACAGTCTTACAGTGATGAAAATGTCCTTTTGAATTAATGAATAAATGAGACAACTCACTTTTCCTTGGAATAATCTTTTATATTTACCTTGGGTTTTTTTTATTTCATAAATAGGAAAAATTAATTTCTTAATTCTTCCATTAATGATTGTGTTATGGCTTACTGTCATTGCTCAATATGCAATAAAATAATGATGCACACATGGTACTTAAAGAGGCATTTGTCTCCTTAGGTCATTGTTAATTCCTCTGAACCTGATGTGCTTTTAATTTCTGTATTGGATGCAGCCATATATCACAAAATTATTTGCTCTAGCAAGAGAAATAGAGTTCAGTTCCATCTCAAGCAAATTTAGTAAGTACCCTAAATTATATATAATAAAAACACTAAACCATGCCAGCAACAAAACAAAATAAAAAGTAAAAAATAGATTATCACAGAAGAAAGGATTTAAAGAAAGGTAAGCTATTAAAAAAGAACCCTTAGGGGGTTTTTTTGGTTTGGTTTTTTTTATTTATTTTTTATTATTATTATTTTGTGGGGGTTTTTTTGTTTGTGTTTAGATAAAGACATCTAGTCTGAGCATACAAGAAGAAGTGTTTGAAAGGCAAAAGGAATGTTCTGCATCATAGAGCAGACTGCTTATTTAGTCAGGTTCAGGTTAGCAGGAACTAAAACCACTTTATGAAAGATAAAAACCTGTTTATTGATTCGATAAGTAAGAAGGAAAGGGAACTAAAAATAGGAAAAAAAGAATTTAAGGAAGACTACAATTAAGATTATAGGAGAAAGGTCTACAGCCACTTACAGCTTGTGATTTTTTTCTCTTAGGACTTTATATTTAACGAGTGACAGACTTTTTGCTGTATAGTTCATTACTTTGGTAACCTAGCTATGTTAAGAACAGATACGTAACCATTTGAGAACAAAAGAAAGAAAACTAGTGACTGACTTGAAAAGTAGTGGAAATTTTTCAAAAGTTTCTAGATACCTTCAGCAGTGCCTGGTCTAACACATTTTGTCATGCTGGTATTCTTATCTTCAGTTCATAGCAGGATGCTCTGTAATTCACTGAGGTTTCTATTGCGTCTATTGCTGTTGGCTACTACTTTCTGTACATGGGGCTTTGTACGTTGTCAAGGGCAGTCCTTTGTTACAAAATAACTTATTTGTTCATAGAGATAGTCTTTGAATTAAACTTAAAAATACTGCCTTCTTGCGTTTTATATCCAACGATAAAAGGAATTTTTTTTATGTCCGATGCTAGTATACTGTCCTTGACCCTATGTATACTGCAACCATGCTAATGCCATGACCTACAAGATCAATGGAACCAAAGGTTTTTAGAGTTTGCTCTGAGGAATACAGCACCAGAATTTAAAACAAAGTGAAGTATGATTTGAGCACAATCTATTCTTCACTGGTTAAAGAAGTTCACCTACAGAAAGTTTTTCAAAGTAGGAAAGTCAAATGTGACCAGATGTTTGTGACAGTGGAACTAATGAAGTCTTCTTCCGGATACATTCCTTTTCCCTGAGGCTTTACCTACGGAATTCCAGTTGAAAGAGTATATAAGCAGGTTTTTCTTATGAAAAACTGAAGGGAAGAAAGTGACTGAGGCTAGTTGTTTCCTAAGAAAGTATTGACTGTCTGAGTTCTTTCTGTCTCTTCCTCACTGTCAAAAGCAATTTGCATCTTCACCCTCCATCTAGTGGCTCATTTTCAAGAAATATGAGACCTTTTTTTTCAGTTCCTGTGAAAACGGCCAATATGCTTAACAGTTTAGAGTGTTATGAGAAACAGACTGTTGGCAAGAAGATGCATGGACATCATAGACATCCCAATAATCTAGTATTTCAAATGTGTGTGTAGTAGTAACATGAGACAATTTCCTCTTCTCATCCCCTAGAACACCCATATCACCTCCAAAGGAACTGACAGGATCCCTCAGATTTGTAAAATGTGCATGTGTGTGTTTGTGCAAATAGATATACATATAATTGCATGCGCACTGGAGGGACAACATGCAAATATCCCTGTGTTCAAGCTTAAGCATAAGAAAAGCACTTTATCACCCTTCCCACTACCCAAGAAGAAAAATTACTTCTAAAAGACATAGATAATGACAAGGAGTATCAAGTGGATGGCTTACATTGCTATCATTACAGATCTGTATATTTTCTATTGCTCTGTGTCACCTAACACATGCTTTTTACCTCAGCTATAAGTTAATTAATCTTTGATGGTGCAAAATCAAACACAAGGCAATGCTGCATTAAAATTCACTTAGTGTGTGCTTGCCTGCCATACTAATTAAAAGAATGATTTTCAGTCCTTTCTTTTTCTCCTGTTCATGAAAAATAAGATCAGACATCCTGGCAAAGATATAAGGGAATGATGTACATAACTTGAAGAGGGATGAATGCTCTGCATTACGGTAGTAGAATGAATCTCATGTGAAAAGGAGCAGAAATGAAGGATTTTCTGTCCCACCTGTATTAGTATATTTTTTGTCTATTAGTGTCCCCCTCCTGGGAATTCAAAACCTTTAAAGTCTGAAAACAGTCAAGTCAGTGTCTCCTTATGGGGGGGACCCTTTGCTTGACAGGTTCACTGAGATGGACAGGACTTTTGATACCCTATTTATGGGGACTGCACTTAATAGCAATGGAGAAACTTATCAGCAAGTTTCTCCTACCAGTCTGTTGCTGGGAAGTCTCATCCAGGTGCTGGGGTCTTTAGCGAAGCCATCAGGAGTATCTTTGCCCTTTTTTGTGTAGCCTTTAACACCTTACAATGGGTTTCTGGGAATGATCCCTCCAGGTACTGGGGTCTTTCCTCTAATAGCTCAGGACTGTCAGTGTTGCCTTAAATTGGTCTATCACCTTACAAATGAGTAATTCTTGCACAGGATCCACCACCAAAGAAATTTGCTAGTTGGAAGAATCTGAGGATCTGATGTACCTGCCATTAAATTTACCACACAGGAGTCTTTAATTTTACTTCTCTGAAAGATACAACTAAACAGCAACTAGTTACAGAAACATTAAAAAAACCTAAATCAAACCAAACCAAAAAACACCCAGCTAGTTACATAATAATAGTAAAGAATATAATAATACAGAATAACTTAGAAGGCAACAGGTAATGTTCTGAAGAATTCAAAAATTCCTAATAAATTATCGTAATATGACCATTGTTAGTGATGGTGGTGTACATCACAAGAATATCTCCCCTTTGCTTTCGTATTTTAAGACATACACCACATTATTTTTTTATTTATTGGTGTTTATTTTTTCTTGAGAATCCTGCAAATGATGAAGATACAGGCTTAGAGTTTTAAATACAAAAAGCTTCATTGATAACATAGGTAAAATCATTGTATTTATGCTTCATATTATTTCATAATGTAGTTGATCCCTTAGTGTCTTCTAAGCCATAGTAAAAATCTGTCACTTTGTGTTGTGTTGTTTTTCCTTTTCTCCACAGTTTCATGAAATATCAGCTCAGTTTGCCTTTAAGTGCCTTGATGGAGCTAGATTCATTTTTTCACCTAGCTAAAGGAGTGGAAGTTGGTTTGGATTGCTGCCCAGTGTGTAGTCTTTCCCTGATGCACCAAAATGGGAATCAGATTGAAGGAGGTAGCTTGTTTTACTCAGTGAAAACTCTGGAGTACAAAGCTTTTAATTTACCATATTTTGAATTCAGATGAAAGTCACTAATTAGCTGAAATTGCCATTAACCCCATCTAAGTAAATGAATAAAGAATTACACTGTTGAACATTGGTTGCTCTGTGTAGAGGAATGGTAGTATAGATATCAATGCAGAGAGTTCTAATCCGCATTTATCTAATCACCATAATGTAATCCAAACTATTAAAGACATTTCCTCATACTGGACAAGAAAGTACTGTAGGACTTTGGATCATGCCTGGCTACAGAGGGTGCTGTTTGACTTTCTCATGATTACTTTTAAAGTTACAGCAAACAGAGTTTCTCAATAAGGTTGAGCATAATGAGCAAACATAAGATTTTGCAGGAGAATATACTAAATATAATAGAATACAGTTTGATTCTGAAAAACAAATATGATGCACTTATGTCATTGTTTAACCCCAGCCAGCAGCCAAGCCCCACACAGATGCTCTCTCACTCTGCCACCAGCAGGACTAGGGAGAGAATTTGAAGAATAAAAACTGGAAAACTCATGAGTTGAGATAAAGACAGTTTAATATGGAAAGCAAAAGCTGCACAGACAAGCAGGACAAAACAAGGAATTAATTCATTGCTTCCCATGGGCAGGCAGGTGTTCAGCCATCTCCAGGAGAGCAGGCCCCATCATGTGCAATGGTGACTTGAAAAGATGAATGCCATCACTTCAAATGTCCCCCCCTTCCTCCTTCTTCCCCCCACTTTATATACTGAGTATTATAGTATGGAATATCCCTTTGGTCACTTTGAGTCACATGTCCTGGCTGTGTCTTCTCCCAACCTCCCATGCATCCACAACTTCCTTGCCACTGTAGGAGTATGAAAAGCAGAAGTCTTTAGCTCTGTGTGAGCCCTACTCAACAATAACAAAAACATATTATCAACCCTGTGTTCAGCACAAATCCAAAACATAGCCCCATACCAGCCGCTGTGAAGAAAATTACCTCCACTCCAGCCAAAACCAGCACACTTTATCTTCAAATATTGTATTCGATCTAAAAAAAGATGGATCTAGATGGAAGGCTAGATGGAAGTATGAAATCAAAATGTCATTTTAAATGAACGTTTTATAGTTTTAATTTTACATTGGGCAATAGTTGTGAAGTAATTCATCTCATTATCACATTCTGACTGAGGCTGGTCCAAGTACAAATATCCCTGAGAAGAAGGCAGAAAAAGTGTAGCCTATAATCCCTTCTGTCCTCTCATAATACCATCTGTAGTGCAGAGCTAAATGAATGTTTTTGAAAATACCAAAAATATGTAAGAATCCTAGCCCAGCTGACTTTAATGAAAAATTCTATGAACTTAGATCCTTAAATACTTCCCTCTAGAATCTTCTGCTTTCAAGAATTACACTATAATAAGAGAAACTGAAAGTAATGAACAGGAAAGAGGACCAGTATCTATGACCAGTTTGGAGCTGATTTAAAAGCTCAGTAGAAATATGTGCTATTTCTAATTTTGTTGTTAATCTAGTTTGTTAAGAAATGCCAGAGAACATTTTGCTCTTGGAGTATTTTAACTCTGTTACCACTTACAATAAAACTGTAATGATTAATATCTGAATTCACTGTTTGCCTATTTAAAATGATATTTTAATAGCTTATTTTTCACTGTTCTTAATAGAAAGCAAGTTTATAAAGCATTTGGATTGTATGCCAGGCTTTCACTTAAAAAAGTGCTCAGTGCAGTCACACGTCTTACATAGATTTTTTTCATATTTTTAACATTTTTGATCATTTGCAAATGAATCTTATGAAGCAAAGCTAGCTGCAAAAGAATCATCATAATATGTAATAATGGAAAATAAAACTATCAGTTTATGTCTACCCCATTCTTCCTTCCTCCCCTTCCCCAGATTGTAAACATTACATTAATGTGGCCAGCTTATTACATTTGAAGGCATCATTATGTAAATATGCTGGATATCTATTATTAAAGCATTTAGTATACAACATTACAGAGACAGAAATATTTTTTGCAATGCTATCAACTTTATATACTGAAAGTCAGTCAGAGTTCAGCTTGTTAGACATTATTTTGACTACAAAAATTATGTGATACTAAGAAATTGACAGCACAAATACAATTTTTGCACTGCTTTGGCTTTTAATAATACTACTACTCTATTAGAAAATTTCAGATTACAGTTTTCATAAATGTCTTTCTAATCTAGGAAGATCTGGGAAGATAAGAGAAATAAAAGAAAGTAGGCAAACAATGGATCAGGTGTTCAAACACTAAAGAAATAACAACTTTACTAGAAAATGTTATAATTAAAGACTATCATAAATGTTTGTATTGTCAAGGTAAAAAGCCAGAAGAATGAGAAGATGGCTTGCTCAAACAAGGTGCAGGTGACAGGTACAGCTTTCATAAGCCAAATAATGAGGATCATTTAAAAGGGCAGGATTACACAGTTATTTGATAACTGCATGCTTCTTTTTCTGTAGACAAAAAAATATGAAGCTGAGGGGAAACTAACCAGTTCAGGTTAGTAGTTCAAACTGTATTACCTTGATAAAGCAGGACATTTGCAGATGGTGCTCTATTTTGTGTCTGCAACTGTACAAATTCAAATACAAACTCCAAAACTTTTGGAATATTATCTGTAAGAACTGATTTTAAAGCATACAGCAAATTATGTTGCATTAGTTCTAAGCAAGAAATAGTAAACAAACTTAAATTAAATAGGCAATGTGTTCGAGTGTATGTGAGCATATACAGACAAGCACCTGAATGTTGGTCCAGAAAAGAACAAAGAAAGATGTGCCCAAGCAAAAATGAACACTTTTGTGTTGCCTTTAGCTACAGGTCAGTGGCAAGTTGAGTATGAGTCAGCAGTGCCCTGGTAGCCAGGAGGGTCAACTATGTCTTGGGGAGCATCAGGAAAAGCATCACCAGCTGGTTGAGGGAGGGGATTGTCCCACTCTGCTCTACACTGGTGTGGCCTCACCTTGAATATTGTGTACAGTTTTGGACACCACAATATAAGAAAGATATTAAGCTCTTAGAGAGCATCCAAAGGAGGGCAACGGAGATGGCGAATGGCCTTGAGGGGAAGCTGCGTGAGGAGTGGCTGAGGTCACTTGGTCTGTTCAGCCTGGAGAACAGGATACTGAGGGGAGACCTCATTGTGGTCTTCAAGATTGTCACAAGGGGAGGCAGAGAGGCAAGTACAGATCTCTTCATTCTCATGACCAGGAGCAAGACTTGAGAAAATGGCATGAAGTTGAGATGGGGGAGTTTTACTTTGGATATCAGGAAAAGACTTTTCACCCAGAGGGTGGTTGGGTACTGGAACAGGCTCCCCAAGGAAGTGGTCGCAGCACCAAGCCTGACAGAGTTCAAAAAGCATTTGGACAATACTCTCAGGCACACGGTATGACTCTTAGGTGTCCTGTGCAGGGGCAGGAATTGGATTCTGTACTCCTGATGTGTCCCTTCCAACTCAGCATATTCTATGATTTTATGGTTCTGTTTTTATATACTTCTGAACCTCCAATGAGTAGAGTTCAAGCTGTTTCCCCCTATTATCTTTTTACAGTACCCACTTAAACAGTAAAGCAAGAAATACTTGCAGAAACATAATTTTTGAGAAATAATAATCTGCTTTTACTTCAGTTAGTGCTAATTGGTTTGTGCATTGTTGGAAAACCTTTATTTCTGAATTAAATCTCAGAACAGTATCAAAGATACCTCAGTCTTGGTCTTTCACTAAGATTTTACATTTCTCCAAACCTTCTCAATGTGTGCTTGAGGGCCTGTTCATTATAGAATCGTAGAATATCATAAGATGGAAGGGACCCACAAGTATCAATGAAGCCCAGCTCCTGGCAGTAGCTTTACAAGAGTTGTAATAAGCCATCCTTAATATTGTATAACATTAAAAGTAGCTGATCATGGTATCACCAAGTACAGACAAATTAATCATTCCTTGAGAATCCAAGTTATAAATACAGTCACACTATGTTATTAGAAGTCAGTCTGCCCAGACAAACCCTGCAAGTGCTTTCTACAAATTCAGGTTTCAGAAGTTTGTTCTTTCTTGGTTGAGACATTAAGGTATCAAATAAAAAGGAAAACAAGAAAAAAAAAGTCATCCCCATCTATGAGGTCTTTAGATTGGTCCATGTTGAAGTGAGTCAAAATACAGTTCTAGGAAAAAAATAGCAATGCTTCTAAAAACAACCCAAATTATATGCATGGACATATTATTGGAAAAACAGCTTTTAAAACCAGTGGTATGCTTCAATTATGTAATTAATATTTTACTGAATAGATCCCCAGTACAAAAAATTCTGTGACATTCAGTAAACATCAAACTCCACCAGAAACATAACACATTTGAGATTTATCATACAATAAATGATCAGCTCACTTGAGCACATAAGTTCAGACACTCTTGAAGCTCAAGAGTATTTCTGTAGTTAATTGACATAATCTCTACAGGGAGGTTATTTTTAAAAAGCAGGATTAGATTACAGACAGCTACCCTTGAAATGGAGGAAAAAATGCTTTTATATACCAAACAAAAATCTTATCGGGTAGTCATTTATTTTTTGAAGTTTATTAAGAGGTTCATGCATCCTAATAAATTGCCATTCTGCTCAGAAAATTAGTCTGCTTTTTGTTAAAGGAAGGATATGAGTGCATGAAACAATATTCACAGAGGATCACATGGAGATAATATTGTTCTGATTTTTTTGACCTTTAAAGACAAGAGACATGTTCATTTTTATAGACTTCAATAACTCTAAGCCATATTCTGTGAGACACTCTCCAGGGTCACAAGCTTCCCTACAAACGTCTATGTTAGGGACAATATAAGTTTCCAAATAAGTTTCTGGTTTTTTCTGACCTTAACAGTTCAAACAACAGTGTACAGACATGTCAACTACTCCCTGTAGGGAGGAACTCAGGGCTCTCCCAGCTGGCAAGTACAACCCCTTTTATTCAAAGGAAATGCACTTTTGCCTATTCCCTACAGATATGTGCATCTCTGCAAGCTCCCAGCTTCCCTCTGAAGACATCACTTTCTTGTGGCTGATTATAATGTGTAAAATAGGATTCCCTGTGTTTATATATATATATGTATTTGCACATTGCCCATTTTCTAATTCTTAGTCTTGTTTTACTGCAAGTGAAGCATAAATCTTGTGTCAATATTTCTTTGCTTGAAAGTTTTGGGGTTTTTTTAAGGTGAAGTGTCTCCAAAAGATGCAAGACAAATTAAAGAAAATTAAAGAAAGGAATTATTCTCAAATATGTGTAATTTAATAGCTTGTTCATTGGCCTTCAGGGCACGTGCAAATTTTTCATTGTTGCTTGACTGCAATTTAAAAATATTTTTGCTATGCAAAATAAAGAAAAAAACATGTTAGCATATAAAAAAAATCTGCTTGTAACCTTCACTGTGCAGATGCTTTTTATCAAAGCATTTTTTTGATGACCTGTAACTCAAAAATCAGCTTGACAGATTTAAATTCATAATTTGCAGGAAATATACACATTTGGGTGCCACTCTGCAACAAATCCATTTCCACTGCAGAGACGATAATCTACATAAACCATACAAACCTTCATATCTAGGATTAGCTCTTGTTAATCCTCTTTTTACTTCTCTCCACTGTCTTTCTGTTCCCTGCTGCACCAAGCATAAATGACTTGCTTTCATATTTTAAGTCCTTGTGACCTATCTCTGCCCAACCTTTCATCTCTTCTATGATAGCAAGACATTGACTCCCACCTACAGTTTTGCTAGCAGTACCTGTATATGTGTTTGGTGATATTTAGCTGCTTTTCAGCAAAGATCTTCCCTCCTTTTTCCAAATCATCTTGCCGGAATGTGCAGTATGCTGTTTTCACTCTGACCTCTCATATCTTCAAAATGATGACAGTACCTTTTTTTCAAGTCCTTTAAATCTATTCTATGCTTTACAGCCCACAACAAGTAGGTAAATGAGGTGTTGTGACTCAGGTGTACCCCTTGAATTATTTCCCCCACCTCGGGTATTTCTAATTCTACTTCATCTACTACTACAGCACATACCTGTGTTGGTCTTCCTGACACATCTCATTCTCTGTATTTGATGCCTGAAGTGATAGTTCTCATCAGAACCAGTCAAGTGCATTTTTTCCCTTTCTACTTTTTGGAACATTAAGATTCTAATATGTCAGGTTTTGAAAAATTTCAAGCATCCTGAGTTGTATCATAGTGTCTAATGCCAGAATGAGTACTCAGAGTCTGGTTCTGGATTTATAAATAATAATATATCATTCTAGAGGCTCTGACAGACTTTTTCTGACAAAAAATATGTTACTGATATGAAGAAATTCTGTCTTAGAGTACAAGTTCCATATTAAAGTCATTTATCTTCTTCCTGAAAGTCTAAAATACACTCTCAGTTGGTAGCTGGCAGCCTAAAGAAATTAGGTGCATTGGTTTATTCCAAGCACGGAGTTTGAATTGTGATGACTACCCACACTTCTCTTCTTTTTTATCAACAGGCTTTTTTATTTGTATCTTCTTGCCTTATAACCCTTTTTTATTGAAATCATAACGGTCAACTCCTTTTCCTGACATTAGCAAGATATATATCTATTAGAAAAGAAATAAATTAATCCAAGAGAATAGGTACTGTCTTCTATTTTGACTTATACGAGCATTTTTGAAATTAAATGTACACTTTATGTTGTTCATCTTCCCCTTTTTTCTATGGTAAAAACTGTTTTCTGAATCCTAAACAGTCACAGTCGTTGAGGTTTTTCTGTTTTCTCTAGGCAAAAGACATGCAGACATACATCAGTCAGATGTGATGGAGACTTTATATATATAAAGCTGGAATGTCATAGAATCACAGAATCATGGAATCATAGAATCCACCAGGTTGGAAAAGATCTCTGAGATCACTAAGTGCAACCCTTGATCCACATCATGCCAGTTTAGGCCTTTATGTCATTAAAAAACAACAACTTATGCCTTTCTACTAGAATACGATCATGCAATTTCTCAATAACCTGTCATTAAAGTGTAGATTAGCTATGCTCTTCCTAGCTGAAATTTATAGAAAATCTTTTCAGTCTTCCTGTGATGCAGGTGCTGTGTGTTGTGGGGCTAACAGAAAAGGTTAGAAACACAGCCTTCCATTTTTTGAGACTCATGTCATTTGTCAACCTCAATTTCCATGTAACAAGAAATAAAATGAAATGATAAAACGATGCTTCACAGTAAAAGTTCGAGTTCAAAGCAATAAAAAGATAGGCTCATCTGGGAATGTTGCCATCAATTCATGCTTTTCAGTGGAGAGAAAAATAATTATGCTGAGCTGGCTTTCATGTGAAGCATAGAATTTGAATTGTAAGCATGTTTTATATTTTTAATTGTTATCATTTAGCTGGATTTTAAAAGTGGAATGATAATGATGAATAAAAGGTGCAATTAGCCTTTCTCTGGTAGTTATGCTTGAGTGACAACACATATAAATCCCCTGTGATTTTGTTTGTGCAATCTGATAACATATGTGATGGACAGCAATAAACAGCTGATAGGCAACAGAGTGTTGATTTTTTCCAATTGCTTTATCTGTTTCCAGGGTCTGACTCAAACTAGTATGGGCGGTTATATTTATATATATTTGAGTAGGGGAAGTATTTCACAATCATGTAAGAGAGGAGGGAGAATAGATTAACCAGTATCTGCATGTGTATAAACAACATGGATTTTCCTTTGCATGTTCTGGTGTTTCTTAAGAAAGTGTTCTGTGAAAATTGGACCAGTGTGGAGAGCACCTATGAAGATGCAGCTGGACACAAATTAGGGGTGAGGCAGCCTGATATCGTTCTGAAATTAAATATTTTGCTTCATCTTTCTGAAGTGCTGCCATAAAGATTACTACATTCTTAGGCTTTTCCTCACTGGGACACCAGTAATCTTGAAATGCTTAATCCTGGATTAATTCTCAAGCTTGTCAACTTTACTGGAGAGTATTGCATTGTCCTTGATTAGCATTGTAATTATGTTACCATGTCCCAAAGCCATATCTTCCACCTCATTGACATTTCACTACGAAACGTTCATCTACTCTGCAAATTCATTGCACATTTTCTTAAATACCTACACTGAGGCCATAGACCGTCTATTATTTTTACACATTACAGTTATAAAGCTCTAATTTAAACATATTAAGTGAGCCAAGTTCACGCTCAGCAACATAGATAAATCCAGAATATTGTGACTTCTAGGAAGCATTGTTTCTTCCCTATTCTCTAATCTGTTTGCACATTGGGTCTAGAATTTTCAACCTTTAGATTATTTTAGAAACCAAACATGGTGGAATTCATACCAGGTGTTAAGAAAGAAGTAAGGATCTTTGGAGTCTTCAGAAGCAAAAAATAGTTCCAATGTAAAGTGTTTAACCTGAGGAATGCGTAGATGCTTTCTAGCTTTTCTGTATCACAAACCCATCAGTTCCTACAGTTCACACAATTTTATGAAAGGTGAAATAGGATTTCTAAGATAAAAGGGTTTATGTTTGGTTTTGTCTTAGCACTAAACTGCCTAAAATCTTTTAAACTTTTATTTATTTATTTATTTTTGCATTTGTTGGGACCATTACTTTTGCTGTTTTCTCATGACAATTAAATTAATTGCTGTGGAACAACTGTCCATCTGTTTTATCAAATGACCTCTGGACTTTATTTTTTTGAGTCCTGAATAAGCAAAGCTGCAAGACAAAACCAGCAGGAGATGTGAAGGTTCACAGCTTTAGGAAAAACAGGAGAAAAGTCAACTTAATGCCAGCTAACTGGTCATAAAAGATTAATCATAAAAAACACACAATTAGTTATCAACTACTTTGTCATTATTAAATGTATATTGTTCTTGTTTACAAAAAAACCCAAACCAGCCACCAATATTTGAATTAATGATGAACTGGGTTTATTGTGTATACGTGCTGGTTTTATTCCAGTAAGATCATATCCCCTCACACCTTGAGTGGAGGAGACTAAGAAGGATAGGAATTGGAAGATATAATTCACAATAATGTAATTTATTTATTGCTGTAATTAGCCTGGCAAGTGGATGCTAGCAGATTCAGCTGATGGAATTCATAAACTTTCGTGATAAGGAATTTGTTTTTAATATTTATGGTCTTTTAACTTACACACTTTATGAGTCACTTCTTGGTATGAAAGATTGCTTTGAAATTGCTCCCCATAAAAACACACATTATGTTTATTTTAATTGTGTAAAATTATACAAGATTTAAGAATTAATTCTACCGGTACAACACTAATTGTATGTTACTCAGAGTAGTTTTAAGCTTCAAGTTGCCAATATAATTTTCTTGGTTACTAGGCTTTGTTTAGTCACCAATCTGAAATGCCTGCATGAAGAAAGCAAGAATATGTGTTGAAGTCTTTCTTATTTAATCACATGAATATAAAGGTTATGGCCAGGTGTTTTTTAATTATAGGCTCTCTTTTAATGTGTTTTCTTGACGTGTTTGCTTCATGTAATATGTATGAAACCGTACACAGTATGACTGACCCAACTTTAAACATTCTATGCCATGCTATTTAAAATATAGATCCTCATTTATCAAGACCAAAGAATTTACCAAATGTTATTCACAGCTGTGCTGTCTAGTTACAATACTTCGAAAAGAGTTTTTCTATTTAACTGAAAATTATCTCAAAGTTTTCTAAAAAGAAAATGTTTCCATGAATATTCAATGACTAGCATGAAAATTTGAATTTGGAGCAGTGTATAGGCAACATTGTTAAAATATTCAGGGGCAGAGTTATCCATATTGCACTTGAGTAGGCAATTGCTTATTGATGAAAATTAGTCTGAAAAATTAATTTGGCAAGGTTCAGATCTGGAAATTCCCATACTTAGTGAATCAAAAGTCGGATCTAAAATGTACATCAAAACGGCTTATCGTCGATGATGAAAACACGCGAGAAGCCTTGAAAAGAGCAGGGTGAAGAAAACTGACACAGAAGGCCTCTGAAGAGTAACCTGAATGTCAGCTTTGATCAATGTTGACAAATTTGTATGTTCAGCCCCTTCCTGCTATGACTTGAAAGTATTGAAAGAGCCTTGGGGGGATATATTCTTTGGAAGCATGAGTAAAATAATACAAAATGTGACCATTTATCATGTAACATTGCTTGAAAATTAACTATCGTATAGATACATTATGAGTAGAAAATGTCAGCCTGCACATTGTTACCAATTTTTTCTTAGATATTTGAGATGTTACCCAAATTTGAGCTCTGAAGTGCTTAGGGAAAAGAGTGCTTAGGGAGTTGACATGACCATAGGCCATCAGATGCAAAGCATATTTGTGCT
>VZRE01014851.1:0-31069 GCA_013396775.1 Cephalopterus ornatus
TGAAGCCATTCTCCCTTGTCCTGTCTCTCTACCCCTTGTAAACATTCTTTCCCCGTGTTTCTTGTATCCCCTTCAGGTCCTGGAAGGCTACAATCAGGTCACCCCAAAGCTTCTCTTCCCCAGGCTGAACAATCCCATCTCTCCCAGCCTTTCCTCCCAGCAGAGCTGCTCCATCCCTCTGACCATCTTGGTGCCTCCTCTGGGCTCTCTCCAGCAGCTCCATGTCCTTGCTGTGCTGTTCCCCAGGGCTGGAGCAGCTCTGCAGGGGGGTCTCACTGAGGGGGCAGAGGGAGCAGCAGAGATGCAGGAGCCAAAGGGCTCCAACAATTACACCACAGTTATAACCCCACACTACATTCCCCCATTTACTCCATGGGGTTCCAAATCACATGGAATAAGCCATTTCTTTCTCTTAGTACCTTTCTGTAAGTGCCATCATGTGCTTTTCACTCCCTTGAGCAGAGGTGAAACCCTGTGTCGGGCTCTTGCAACAAACACAAAGGCAACATTTCCATTTTGACAGTGCTGAGATCTTTATGTCAATCAAAACCTGTTAAAATATTCTGACATTTCCAAAATTACTATTTTTAATTCAGTCCCCCAGAATTTCCCTTATTGTGCTTGTTGTAGAAAAAAGTTATATTGAATTTGACTGTGAAGGAAAGAGAAGAGAGAAATGCTAAAGCAAATCCTCAAACTGAGGTTTGGATCCCGCAGGAATGTCCATGGGCACATTATAGCAAGGAAAGGCCTCACTAAGAGGTGCTCTCCTGGCTCTGCCACATCCACCTCAACACACCAACCAAGCCTGCAGTGTTTTGGGGGAGTAGAAAAGACAACTGCAGCCTTTCACAGTGCAATTGCTCTCTGGCTTCTGGTTCCTTCTCTGGGAGGAGAAGGGCTCAGAGTGGGGCAGGGGCAGAGTCATTAGCCAAAGCTGAATTACAGAATCCCAGGATCCCTGAGGTTGGAAAAGCCCTCCAAGACCATCGAGCCCACCCTGTGCCCCATCCCCACCTCATCCCCCAGCCCAGAGCACCGAGTGCCACATCCAGTCCTTCCTTGGATGCCTCCAGGAATGGGGACTCCAAATCTCCCTGGGCAGCCCCTGCCAGTGCCTGACCACCCTTTCAGTGAAAAAATTCTTCGGCTAATTAGGATGTTACCAGCTGTAGAGCCTGATTTTGTGGAACCATGAAGGTAGGTTAAATGCACCTCCTGTATTCCTTATCTGGGATGACCAAGAAGGGCCCAACAGTTGACCACTGTATTTAAATAAAAGAAGAAAAGCTGCTAATTTGATAAACTGAGCCTGACTATTCCCAGAATGAAACTCAGCTCATTTTGCAGCAGACATTGGATTGAGTCCACACTCAAGTTGTTACCCAGGGCATCCAAAACCTTGCTGAGATTCATTCATCCCATCCGTGAATTTATCCAAGTCCTGCACAAGGAGCTAAACCGTCGACAAGAAATCTGCCCCACGTGGTACTGCCAAGCCTCAGCCCTCCTCCATGCCCTGCTCCTCATGTGTTCTTACCCTACCTCTGTCATTCTGGTAGAGATTTCCCCTGGGATGAACTGAACCATCCCAGATCTGAACTGTCTATGAAACTCTTCATAATATCTGTCAACCAGACTTAGAGGCATCGAGCAGCTTTTCAGTGCCCAAAGATTAAAAAACAAAGCATCAGTTCGTGAGTGATGCCTGGGCTGAAACTCAGGCTTCTGAAATAGGTTTATAAATATATTCAGCCAGTTTCAGATGGTTAATTAATGTCCATGAAACACACTCTGCTCATTGTGAGAAGACAGAGCTGTGGAGCAGATCCATCTGATGAATTATCTCCACAGAGCACTCGAACAGCTCACAGCAAATCCATCTCACCAGGCAGCTTTCAAGGACACCCTGGTATGTTGTGTGTGTGTTAGTAGCACAGCTGCTAATCTTTATTCATTTATTTATTTTCCTTACAAAAGAAAACAATTAAATTTTAACCAGCCCGTTATTAGCTCTCAGCACCTAATCCTCAGATCGAAAACTGCTTTCAGAGTTCAGGGAGGGAGGAATTATGAAACACAAAATAATGAGAAAATCAGATAGTCAGGGAGTTAGTCAGGCTTGAAACAAATGATCCCCCTCCTGAATTGAAAAATTGGTAAAGAAAACACACTGAAGGTATGAAAACAAAAATTAAACAAAAAAATTCAAAGGCAGCTGAAAGGTTTCCCTGTTGAGAGGGGTGTTTGCAGAGCACTTTCCCCTGTCTGTCACAGTGACAGCTTCAAGAAGCAATAGGAGAAAGGAGAAAATAACATGTCAAGATATTTTTGGAGACTGGTGAGGTTTACAGGAAAATTCCTTTGCAGGCAAAGAACAAATATTTATTGCCCTTGCTTTATTTCTTCTGCCCACTCCAGAACACAAAGGGCTCTTGCTCAGATCTCAATAAACAGGAGCTGACATGAACTTCTGATCTTTCGCCCAGCTTTAAATCAGCGCTGAAAGCCAGCATGAGCATAAAACTATTAGTTGTTGTGGTTAATTTGGGGGCATTAGTGGAAAATGCCAGTTTTGGAATTGAGGGGAAATGTAATTGGGATTGGGCTTTGTCACCAAGCTTGCTGAGTTTCCCAGCCTGGGAGGGTTGAATGCCAAAGATGCAAGTGCTGCTCCATCCTGAACTGGAAGTGCAGCCTGAGAACCTGCTCCAAACCAAGGCATGGAGAGAAACTGTGCCAGTCTGCTCCCCTCTGAGGTTGCTGTTCTTTCAACCCAACAATTTGTTCTCCCCTTACAGCAGATAACAGCAAAATTCAGTGGCCGAATTGAATTTTAGGTGTATTTTAGTCCACAGGCACAGTGTGAAACTGGGGCCCCACAGGAGAGGGAATGAAAGGGAGTTCCCCTTGGCAGGATGTAAGCTGAGTTGGTCCCACACTGGGAGACCACAGATCCCTCTGTTCCTCACCCAGCACTGCCCAGCTCGCTCCCAGGAGTGCCAGACTCCCAAAGAGCAGCAGATCCATCAATGGACCGGCACAAATTCCCTCAGGAACAGGACCTGCAGCCCAGTGTGCTTTGCTGCCTCTGCTCATGTCACAAATCCAGGCACTTGGAAGCTGGGAAGGCTGAGTCATCCTCCTCCTCCTCCTCCTCCTGGCTGCCAGACACAACCCGAGGGATTCTGTCCATTTGTTTCTCCCGTAAATTCCTGGTGATGTTTTTCCTCTGGGAGGATGTGATCAGAGCAGGTCCAGTGGTTTGTCAGCTCACAGGATCACAGAATGGTTGGGGTTGGGAGGGATCCTAAAGAGTACCCAGTTCCCCCCCTGCCGTGGGGTTGGTGTCAGCTAGAGGGAGGCAGTGAATGGAGCAAGAGAAGCAGGGCAGCTCCCCAGCCACGGGGGCCTTTTCTTGCCTCCTTGGGGGTGTTTCTCTCCTTCTTAGATGCAACAGGAGCTCCTCAGCCTTCGGTTGTCTCTTTAGAAGGGTGTGGTAGTTCCACTGGTCCTACATCCTGTTTTCCAGCCCCAGGGATCTCATGGATACCCTGCAGCCCCTCAGAGAGCAACAGCCACACATTCAGGCAACTGAACTCAATGTGTCTCTTTTAGGTAACATCTAAAGCCATGAGGCACCAAGGAAGGTGTCCCTGACCCCAAACAATTGGAGGTTTGGCTGAAATACTCCCATTTTCTGCCAGCTACTCTAATTCTACATCAGCATCATCCCAAGACTGGGCTGGATGGGGCTCTGAGCAACCTGCTCTGGTGGAAGGTGTCCCTGCCCACAGCAGGGGTTTGGGATTAGATGAGTCCTGCCCAAGAAACTTGCTCATAGGACTGAAAAGCTCTAGGAAAGGGCCTGGTTTCCCAAACTGCTGCTGCTCTCTGCCAGATGCAGGTGGAGGGAGTTGTAAGAGGTGATGCTGGTGCGGGTCCCTCTCATCAGGGAGGCTTTGGCCTTTGGGACTTCACTTTGCTTTAGCCCCATTTTATAAAGGTTTCCATCCACCTGGGATCTGCTCTTCCAGCCTTGGAGTCAGTCTGATGCTGTCACTGCTTCCTCCTTCCCAGCACCTGCTGCTGTTCCATCTGCCCTCCTCCTCCTCCATCTCCCCATGTTCTCTCAGAAACAGTTCCCACCAGACAGCACTTCCTGGGGACCCCACACACCCCAACCAGGGCTGCTGCCCCTGTTTGCTCTGCCCAAAATAGGAAAGGGAAAAGGGAATTCCCAGCCCTTGAAGGCAGGACCTGAGGAAATGCCAGACAAGTGCAGCCTCCTGCAAGCAAACACCTGATGGGGTGGGACCAGATGATCTTTGAAGGTCCCTTCCAGCTCAAACTACTCTGCATCAAGCTCAAATTGGGGCATGGAAAAACACCCTGCTTCCCTGGCTTCCCAGTGATCTCCTGGCCTCAGGTGGAGCCACTGGAGAGAGGGGTGGTACAGTTGCCTTTTTGGTTTGTGCTCCACGACTCCCGAGCTGCCAAACTCCATGGTTGTCATGCGAGGAACATCTCTGTGCTCAGGGGCTGGTGGGTGGATGTCTGAAAGCAGAGTGGAAGTTGTTTGTGGAATATGGAACGAGAATTATGGATGTGTGCAGCTCACCCTGAGATTGGCTGAGCTTGGCACCTCATGAAGATGCAACCACCTTCTTGCCTCATTTTGGTTTCCTTAAACACAGGGGGGCCCTTCCCCCACCAGGCTGGGAAATCAGGATTCATCCTTTCCCTCTCCACCCTCTCCATCAGATTGCAGTGACTGATCCAAGTCACGATATTTTAGGAATTCTAATCAGCTCCTCGTGTCTCTTCAAGTTACTTCTTGATTTTCTAAGATGGGCTAAGTAAAGATTCCAAACTAAATTGCAAGTGGAAATTGCAACCCTCCCCTCCCCTGCTCCAAACTGCACTGGATTTCCAGCACCGTCCCCAGCTGGGTTTGGATGGGACCACAGAAAGTTGTAGAAGGAGGACACAGAGATTTGGTTTTACTGCCTGTTGTCAGTGACACCCCAGAGCAGCCCTATAAAAACACAGCCATGGCAGAGGCACTGCAGGCTCGGGGCTCCCAGGGTTTCTAAGGAGCATTTTGCTTCCCGTGGCTACAACTGCAAGGATTTGAAGGGCTGGAGAAAGGCATTTTCCTGCAAACCTGGAAATTAGCCTAAACTTGCAGAGGTGAATTGGGACACCTGAATCATCCTGCCCCTAAACTCCACAGGGCGCTTTTTTGGAACCAAATTCCATTTTATTCGGGAGCTGGTTTATTCCTGTGTCCATAGTTGTTTTTAGGAAAGGATGAGGTGCCTGCCCTGCCCCCTCCTCACCCCCCACACTCGATTCACCTGAACCCACACTCAGTGGAAGGACCCTGCTCCCCCTCTTCCACCCCACTCCACAAAACCTTTTTCTTTTTTGGATTTGACCTTCCAGACGAGCCCTTTCTACAGAAGTTTTGGCTCAGATGGAGAGGCTGGGAGAGGGAGGGAGGGAGGGAGGGCAGCTGGTGGGTGTCTGAGATGTGCAACGTCCTCCAGCAGAAAGGAGTGAACGGTGGAATAGTCACTCCATGACTTCTGTTTCCTTCTTCCTTTTCATTTGCCTTTTCCTGGAGGCTTCAGTTTCTCACACCGTGTATTACAAATGATGATTTGGGGCTTTAATGTGCTCTGTGCAATTGTGTCATTTCGAGAACAAGAGTCAGAGGTTGCCTTTGTTTTTTCTTTTAAAGCCTTTTAAGAAATAGCTTCCTCTCTCATCAAAACACTGGTCATTTTTTTCCTCTAAGAACATTAACTGGGTTATTTCCAGACTCATCCTTTCGTGGGGTTTCATTCCGCTGTACATCTCCCAGGAACAGATGTTGCCAGTCTTGAAAAGTTCTCCAATAATACTTCTTTTTTTTTTTTTTAAATCAGTGAAGGAGCAGAAAAAATATGCTTGTATGGCATGAAAGAAATTAAATACTTTTCGGTCCATTAGTAACTAAGGAGTTGTTAGGCAACAAAATTGTATTTATATAATTTTCAATTGATAATTTGAGACCATTTTTTTTCTAGAGTCTTCAAGAAGATGGTCAGAGAGTTCTCCAGCACATTAAGATGAAATACTAATGAGTGAGAAATCCTTCCTTTTGGGAGAACCAGCGTAAGTTGACGGAGCACTCTGCAGAGGATGTCCCAGACCACATTCGCTTAACAGTGCAGGTGAAGGGCAAAACAGGAGGAAAGCTGATCTTGGGGTTTAGCTGACTGGGAACTAAAGGTTGGCAATGTTGTTGGTTGACTGAGGTGGCTCTGGGCAAGAGGATTTTCAGTCTCACACTTGTGGTTGAGCCAAGTCCCTGCTCTGATAGTGTGGAATTTGATTTCTGAAAGCTTTTGGGCTTAGATGGTTAAAAGATCAGCACTGAGCCAAAAATGGCTGCAATGAAAAAAGCAGATGAACAAAGAGCTGCCAGAAGGGAGTCACCTTTGGCGGGGAGGGGGGATGTTTCTGGTGGAGACCTGCAAGAACCACAGCCAGAGTCACAGCCTGGTTTGGGTGGGAAGGGACCTTAAAGCCCATCTACTTCCAACCCTCTGCCATGGATCTTCCAGTAGGAGATACCTCCCTGTGATTCATCACCACGGTTGGAGCAGATGGAAAATCACATGCAATCATGTGCAAAGCTCAGTAATTTAGTGAATAGCAAAGAAGAGAAGACAGGACAGACATTCTAAGGGTCCTATATAATAAGACTGTTCCAAACCATGTGTTTATACCTCTTCCTTGCCTTCGTCTCTCCCCTGAAACAAAGCAAAGGACAAACCAGGTTTATCTGGGGCAGGGAGAATTTGATGGCTCAGAAAATGAACCCCAAACACCAGCCTTGCTGAACAGCCTGGAGGCAACAGAGACCTGGGGCAGGGCCAGGAATGCCCAACTAATAAATATGTGCTGCCCTGGCCCTGCCCACATGGGCAGCTCAGGGGCTGCCAGCACTGGTGGTCTTGGAGAGGAGGTGAAAAATCCAAACGGACTGAGAGCAGAGATCAGGTGTGACTGGAGAGCAAGAGGAAATGCCACACGGTGGGAGGCTTCCGGAGCTCAGTCTGGTGAGCTGATCAAAAAGGGAGGAAAAAAATTAAACCCATCAAGAAGGCAGATTGAGAGGTGATTTGATCACAGTGAGTAAGTGTCTCCCTGCAGAGAAAATACAAGGTGTTCGAGTGCTCTTGAATGCAGAGATAGAGTCAGTGGTGAGGATCTGAACCAGGGCAGCTTTGCATTGGAAATGAGGCACAGGGGTTTTTCTGCCACGAGCATGACTAATCCAGGCACCAGCCACCCCTGTGCTGCTCCCAGAGCAAAGCTGGATGCTGCTCCAGCAAACAGGCTGTGTCCAGCAGAAACCATCAGGCTCAGGAGCTCAGTGATGTGAAAACTGAGTAGTGACTTTGCAGTTCCACCTACTGCTTCCAGTGGGGCTGGAAATTGTGGGTTCAGCTGCAGAAGAAGCCCAGGGCTGGAGCAGCACTTTGTCCTGCACAAGAGCAGACCCCCAATACATGGTCTTTATCCAAACTTAGGCTTCCTGCAGAAAATGGAAAAGAAATATAAACACAAAAGATGGTGGTTTTTTCCCTCCAGGTGAGCAGGGGTGACATATGAAGCCAAAAACCTGAGGACAGCAGAACTGGATGGAGATGTGTGCACCTACCCCAAAAACTGCGGAGAGCAGAAGGAGCTCAACTCCTGCTTCAGCTCCCTCCTCCTGGAATCCAGGGGTGATTCCCAGATTTACACCCCAGTAACAGACACCACGTTAACTCCTGCTGAGCAGGTGCCATCCTGGGGAGACCCCAAAACAACTCAGCCTGAGGGGAAGAATGTGCTGAGCAAGTGGCACTGGGGGGGTGACTCGAGGGGGTGTCTGCAGTTCCCAGGCAGTGAAGGAACCCAGCACGAGGTGAGGTGACTCAGGCATCTCCTTTTTCATCCATTAATGAAAAGCAAAAGCGGGCAGGACAGAAATACCTGCACTCTGAAGCCGTCCTTGGGCAGGGCTGACTGAAATGCTGACTCAGCTCATTCCAGCGACCACAGCTGTGGTTTTTTTGGCTGCTGCCAAGGGTGTTTCCCATCACCCTCCTGGAAGTAGCATCTACAGTGAGGGAGGAATTCCTGCAGTCTACAACCAGGCTAGCTGCCAGCTTCCTGCTGCTCTGAGGGAAACCTTGCTCTCCTCCTGCTGCACTCCAGGAACCACCCAGCAGCCTCTCCCAGTGCTGAGGACTCTTAACACAGTTAAAAAAAGATTCGTGCAGCTCCTGATGAAAGCAAGTTCATCAGCTACATGCTGGAAACAGCACAAAACTCCACAAAGGAGCTGCAATTCCCCCTTCCGGAGCGCGGTGCTGGTTAAATGAAATCTTGCCGACTAATTAAAAACCCTTCATCCGTCTCATAAACACCCTGGAATCGTTTTTCTCCCTGACTGAATTATTTAAGAGTGGTTCTCTCAGGATTCAGAGTGATTGTTTTAGTGCTGCATTTCTGCAGGCTCAGTGTGGTGAGAACTCTTTGGCCTCTGAGGAACCTCGTCTAAATAATAAACCAACAAGGAGACATCGTTGGTCTGCATCCAGAGAACTTCCTCCAACGAAACCTGCCACTGGTCCTGGAAAACAGCTAAGGCAGAACCTTTAGGGATGCTTCTCCTGTTCTTGTGCTGGCAGAAGCACATGAAATAAAATGAGGGAAGGGGGAAACTCAGAGCTTCAGTTGGCTTCTCCATCCACTTAGAATGGTTTGGGTTGGAAGGGAACTCAAAGACCACCCAGTTCCAAGCCCCTGCCCTGGGCAGGGACACCTTCAACCAGACCAGGTTGCTCAGGATCCCACCCAGCCTGGCCAACCTGACTAAGGAAACCCAGCGTTGCACCTCCAGTGCAACCAAGGGCCTCATATGGGACTGGGAATGAGAAATGGGGTGAGGGGGAGGCAGGAGATGCTGAATTAAGCATTGGCACCCTGGAACATAACCATGGCATCACCACCAGTGGGTCACCAGAGCCGAGTTTGGTGGCTATACAGACACATTTGCAGGATATATTGCACAGTCAAACAGAAGCCTCTGCTAAGCTACCCCAACAGACCCCCAGGTCAGTCTCATCTGCCCATCCAGCTGCATTTCAATCCCTTAGAAGGTGGCAGCTGGACACAGTAGGACACTGATGACTGTCAGGGCTGGCTGAAGCTCCCAGGAAGGCTGTTGTGGAGGTGTGGAGTCCAACCCCAACTGCTGGTGTGTGGTGGTGCTGTTCAACCTGCTCAGGGGATGTCCCCTGTCCCGGACATAGCTGTCCCAGAGGCTCCTCAGCTGCAGCAAACCCAGCCAGCAGGACAGAAACTTCAGAAGTTGTGGTTTAAGGGGTATCTTTACTTACAGGTAAACTTCTTGCCAGCCCAGTCTTTCCAAATCTGTTTCAAAGTCCTCCACTATTGCTTTTTTGGATGATTTGGGTTAGGATTGACCCACTAATGGAGAGACCAAGGCTTTCAGTTCAGGCAGAGCTCCACAGCAAGAAATAAACTTCAGTTTAGAACCACGGAATCCCAGAATATCCTGAGCTGGAAGGGAGCTACAAGGATCATCAGTCCAGCTCCTGGCTTTGCACAGGACACCCCAACAATCCCACCCCTGCTCTCTCCAGCCTCTCATTCCCAGTGTGTACCCTGGACGGACATTCACACATCACACAGACAGCAAAGCACTTCTCATCCTATCAGCTTTTTGGCCTATGAATGACATTTTTAGAGCTCACATTTCCTGGGTCACAAGAATCTCTGCCAATGGCAAGGAATGATGCTTCCAAATGGCTTTAATAAGGTGGAGAAGGGATTGGAGAAGGCATTTCACATGAGCACTATCACTTTGCCTGTCTCACATTCACGCTGGAGCTGCTAATCATGGTACAGCAAATGCAATTTAATTTCAGTTACAATCTCTCTGATAAAGCTTGTGGCTCCTTTCCCCGTCCCCCTTGTTCACTGCTGCTTTCTCACGCACACGGAGCACAGGGCATGTTCAGAAAAGAGAAGATCCAATTTATATCTGTGGCATTAACCAAGGTGGTGTGCTGGATTATCCCACTCTGTGCACATGTGGCATATTGAGAAAGTAAGAACATTATTAACCCATCATTGCTCATGATATTAGGAATTAATAGATTCCCATAGGAAGGAGACACAGTTCTGACTCCAGCTTGGAGGAATCAGAAGGAAAAATATTTGACTGGCAGTTTGGAAACCTGCAGAAAATCGTATTGATTTCACTGAGGCTTTAGAATCATTACAGAGGCTCTGTCTAGATCATGTAAAATGAGTATTTATCCATTTGGCAGGTGACATCTGCAAGGCTTTGGATGTCCAACAGCAACTGGGAGGGTCATGTTGGCATCTGCTCAGATCCTGTGAGCAGGGAGGGGCGCACAGTGAGCAAGGGCAGGAAAAGGGTGGAGAACTGGTGGGGTACCTCTAAAACTGGGGGCATTGGAGAAAGCCTGGGAAAGACCAGTCCATGGCCAGTGCAAGATGTCATTTTTAGCCTTGGATCTGGTGTTCATGGCTCAAAACCTGCTTTATAATGGTCAGATAAACTGCTAGCTGATGGATCTGGCTCTGCAATCCCCTTCTCCTCTGTCCTGGGCCCGACACAGGTGCATATATAACTGTGAATTTTATAGTTAATGCCTACATTTAGCCCAGGGAAGCTTTGAATCTAGCAGGGAAAGGGAAAGGAAAGGGAAAGGGAAAGGGAAAGGGAAAGGGAAAGGGAAAGGGAAAGGGAAAGGGAAATAGTTGAGCCAGGGACAGCAAGTGTGTTCGACACTCCCCTTGGTGCAGAGCTGGGAGCTCCCCTGGGGACATCCTTAGGCCTGTCTCAGGGTCCTGCCCTAGGACAAGAGGAAAGATGACCCAGAAGTCCTCCAGACATCCCTCTTGACTGTGTGATTCCTCTCATTTCATATATTTAACCCAATTCTTACAGCAGGGACTTTCCCCCTCAGCAGCCGAGTGTTCCACCAGCTCCCTCTTGTCCAGGACAGCGCTGTGGACAGCGCTGGAAGATAATCTGAGCGGGAATAAACCCTGACCTGTGGCTCTGTAGGGGTCTGCTGTGACTGAAACCAAAGCTTTCCCCTCCTGTAACGAGAGCTGGGTTATGAACCCACCCCACTGGTTTCCACAGGTTCCTTTTTCCAGCCAAGAGCAGCTGAGCTCAGGGTGATGCTGAGCGGGGCGGGGGGGCAGCGGGTGCTGTGACAGGGACCCCGCTGCTCTCTCCTCACGCTTGGATGATTTGGTTATTTCTGTCACCCTCTCAGCCCTCGTGTCCTTTCAGAGATGCTAAGGGAAGGCATTGGGAAGGCAGTGGGTGGGAGCTGCCTGGTCACGGACAGATGGACAGGAATGACTTGGCTGCAAACGCTGCCCAGAGCCGCGTCTGGGGCCAGGGCAGCAGGCAGGACAGGAGCGCTGGCACTCGCTGAGCCTCCCTCTGGGGCTGGCCCCTGTCCTCTGGCACGGTATGCTTTTGTCAAGTCAATTAGTGCACAAATACTCAGCTTTCCACCGCGGGGAAGGGCCCCCCTCTGCGGAGCAGAGCAGTTCTCGCAGCTGGTGCCCTGCCCGGCTCTGCTCTGACACCGCTCGGCTTCTCCTGGGATCCTTTGGATTTGCTCTTTGCCTCCAGCAGTCCCCTGTGCGGCCAGCCCGGCTGGGACTGACAGCTCAAACAGTCACAGAATGTGCCCAGCTGGGAGGGACCCCCAAGGATCATCCAGTCCAACCCCTGGCCTTGCACAGACACCCCAACAATCCCACCCTGTCCCTCAGAGCGTTGTCCAAACCCTCCTGGAGCTCTGGCAGCCTTGGGGCTGTGCCCACTGCCCTGGGGAGCCTGGTCAGTGCCAACCACCCTCTGGGGGAAGAACCTTTCCTGAGATCCAACCTGACCCTGCCCTGGCACAGCTCCAGCCCTTCCCTGGGTCCTGTCCCTACTCACCCAGAGCAGAGATGGAGCTGTCCCTCCTGAAGAAGCTGCAGACCCTAGGGAGGTCTGACCTCAGTCTTTTCTCCAGCTGAACAGACCAAGTGCCCTCAGCTGCATCTCATGTGGTCCCACCAGACCCTTCCCCATCTTCATATCCCTCCTTTGGACACTCTCAAACAGCTTTACATCCTTCCTGTGTTGTGGCATGTCTAAAGGAGGCCATGAGGAGGGGGAAGGGGCTGCAGGGGAAGCCTTATAAAAAGGCTGAGGGCACTTGGCTTGTTCAGCCTGGAGAGGAGACTGAGGTCAGACCTCACCAGGGTCTGCAGCTCCCCCACGAAGGGCAGCTCCATCTCTTCTGTCTGTGGCAGTGACAGGACCCAGGGAAGGGCTGGAGCTGTGCCAGGGAGGGTCAAGTTGGATCTCAGGACAAGGTTCTTCCCCCAGAGTGTGATTGAGCTGACCCACTGTGGTCCCTTCCAACCTGACCCAGTCTGTGATCCTGTGAAGCCTTGGACCCTCTGAGTCATTCCCCACATCTTCATTTCATCTAAATCCAACTGGTCCAGGTGGATGAAGGATGTTCCCTCCTTGATCTGTGGCCTGCTGCTTGCAAGGCCTCTTCCCTATGAACACACCATGGTCCTTCAAACCAAAGAAGTCCTCAAACCTCTGCAAATCACTGTGGAACAAAAGCTGCTGTTTCCCAGTTCAGGTGTGAGAGCCTTTTTTCTCCTGCTTGTACAAACCCCGGCATTCCCAGGGAAAAGCCGTCATTGAAAGAGCAGAGATGGAGAAATAAATTCACACATACAGAGATCTGGACAGGCAGAGGGAGAGAAAGACCTCTGATTAATTTCTAGGACCAGTTCTTTGCTGGTAGGATCTGCCTAAGATTTATTGGGCTCCAGGTAATATCAAAGAGCCCAGTGATGTGCTGTAGCTCACCAGCATCCCCTACACCAGGGTCTGATCCCTTTACCTCCAATACTCATGAAGCCTCCAAGCTGGAAACCCCCCGCTTCCACCCACTCCCAATTTCAGAGCAAATAATGATCCAAAATATTCACTGGCACAGCCAGGCCATCTCCTGGATGAGAGCCAGTGACTCTGGTTGGCTTTTTGCCCCTCTCTGAGGCCCTTGGTGTCACAGCTGAGGACAGGGAACCTCTCCAGCTCTCACTTATTCACACTCTCTCTGTGCTGCTGCTTTTAAGTGGAGACAATGCATTGCAGCAAGGAGCTTGTCACAACATATTAGCAGGGTACCTCTGGATAATTCCCCTCCATCAGCTCAACTACATCTCATTTTTCAGGAAGATTTCAGGAAATTTTTGTCTGTGTTATCCAGCAAATTGTTCTGACTTGCACTGCAGAGCTTCCACACAGCCCAGCCAGTCCTTCACTCCATGATTTTGGGCCATTCCTTGAGGTGATTTTTTTTTTCCCCTGTATCTGATAACTTTCTTCCCTCTTTATCTTTGCCTTGCTGAGGGTTTGATTTATCTGATTTAACACAGATGTCTTGTTTGGGGTGGGAAGGAGGAGCTTGAGGTGACCAGTCCCAGTGAGGAGAGACCTCCATGGTGACAGATGATGACCTTCCCCAGCAAGCAATAAAAGAGTTAAACCAAAATTAACTGAAAGAACAAAGATGAAAGATGTAGTTTTGCTTGACAGAATATTTCAATGCCTTAAAAAACCTGTTCCAAGCTCACCGTGGGGATACCCGTTGGCCTTTTCCCCAGTGAATCCATCCCATTTCCCACTGAACAGTGTTTCCCAGCCCCTGAACCATTTGGAGTTCAATAATCCCAGTTAGAGGGCTGGTGAAATCCAGGAGAGATCCACAGATCAGCGTGTCTCATCCCTCCAGCCTGGTGATTGCAGGGAAGATGTATGGGCTGGGTAATATCCACAAAGCAGCTGTTAAACTGGCTGGGGCTGCTCCAGCTGCTCTGGAGCAATAACGAGGTTAATCACACAAACTCCTTTCCCACTATTACTTTGGTGACCCAGGCTCCCCAAGCACCTCCATCACTGCAGGATAAGCACAGCAGAGATGTCACTGGGCATGACATGAAGGAGATCCAGGCTCTGGGCTTGTCCTGCTGTTGGGAAACAGGATGATTTCGGCTCCCGAACACTGATTTAGGGAGGGAAATGGATTGAACCATTGCTGCAGTCCCAGAATCCGCAGCCTGGGTCTGCATCAGAAGAGTTTCTCTTCCCACTCCTGATGGGAGCTGCAGTCCTAGAAAGCTCGTGGCAGGGTAAAACTAAGGCACAGTCGAGCTCTTACAGAGATCCATATGAAATAAAAGCAACTTGAAGGGACCAGAGCAACCCCAGGATCTGATGGGAGCACAGGGGAGAAGGACTGATCACAAACGAGATGCACAGGATCCTTTTGCCCACCACTAAAGCTGAATGCTCCTGGTCCCTGGATAAAGGAGTGTCGTGGTTTAACCACTGAGCCTGCTAAATGATGATTGAACAGAGTGAAAATAGGGAAAAACTAACACTGGAGGCAAAACCATGGCTCAGGAAGGTATCTGTGCTCTGGACAATACTTCAAACCCGGGGAGAGTTTGGCAATATGAACAATTTCCTGGGCACCTGAGTGCCCTGGCAGAGGTCAAACCAGAGCAGTTTGGTGGCTTCAGACTGAAAGAGAGTAGGTTTAGATGAGAAAAAAATTCCTCCCTCTGAGGGTGGGGAGGCCCTGGCACAGGTTGCCCCAAGAAGCTGTGGCTGCCCCATCCCTGGAAGTGTCCAAGGCCAGGTTGGATGGGGCTTGGAGCAACCTGGGCTAGTCAAAGGTGTTCCTGCCCGTGGCAGGGGTGGAATGAAATGGTTCTCAAGGTCCCTTCCAACTCAAACCATTCCATGGTTTATGATCTCCACTCTCTGGCACCTGTCATAGAGAAGCAAATTGTCTCTGCAACTTCTTGAGCTTGTGAACGCTGACAAAGGTCCTGGATTGCCTCAGGTTAGACTCATCTTTGTATAAAGATGCTGTCTCATATCAGCATAAATATAATGGCAGTGTGCAATAGCTACAGTCCTGAGTGGTTTGCATCTTCCCTTGCTCAAAAATCAGGCAAAGACTCAGCCAGAAGATTATTTCTCCCTGTATTCCTTTGCCCCCTGAATGTGGCAGGAGGTGAAACCTGCTTATCCTCAGGTATAACATGAAACACAGAAGATTCCCCCCAAACCCCACAAAGCAGCAGTGAGTCCTCGTGGCCCAGCTGAGCACCCGTGTGAAAACCGCTGGTTGTTTCTGGAGCCCCTGTCTCGGTCCTTCTGGGATTTGTTTTGCCAACGGGAAGGCTCTGGAGCCAGCTCTCGCCTGTGTCCCCTAGGTGGCATCTACGGACCATACACAGCCGTCCCCACGCTGTCCCCCCGGGGGTGGCAGCCCCGGGCACAGCCCCACACCCCCGTCACCGGGCACAGACAGCAATTCCTTGGGAAACCCATTTCTTAAACCCAGCAGGACTCTTCCTCTGGGCTTGCAGCTGTGAGTAGAGCTCTTTTTCCTCACAGCAGCTGGTACAGGGCTGTGTTTCGGATTTGTGGCTGGAAACAGTGTTGATCATTGTCCTTGGAGATCTTTCCCAACCTTTGTGATTCTGTGAGTCGATGATAACACAGAGAAGGTTTTGCTGTTGCTGAGCAGTACTGAGGAGGTTTAATCTCAAGCTAAATCTTCCTAATACCTAATCTGACCTCTGAGGAGAGATTTAGATTGGATGTTAGGAAGAAGTTCTTACTGTGAGGGCTGTGAGGCCCTGGCACAGGTTGCCCCAAGAAGCTGTGGCTGCCCCCAGATCCATGGAAGTGTCCCAGGCCAGGGTGGACGGGGCTTGGAGCAATCTGGGCTAGTGGAAGGTGTCCCTGCCCATGCCCATGGGACTGGATGATTTAAGGTCCCTTCCAACCCAAACCATTCTGGCATTCTCTGATTCTGTGACACTTGCACAGTAAGTACACACTGGGATGTGTGGGGCTGAGTTGGTGGCTGAGGTTGAACCCCAGCAACCCCTCTGAAGTTCCCCCCCACAGCTCACAGCGCTCTCCTGCTCTGTGATTCACAGCACTGACCCACTTTTCTTTGCTCTGTGACATCCTTTACCAGCTAGGCTTTAAACTTTATTTACAATAAGGGAAACGAAAGCACAGAGCAGCCTCTGGTTTGCCCAAGAAACTTGCTCATAGGACTGAAAAGCTCTAGGAAAGGGCCTGGTTTCCCAAACTGCTGCTGCTCTCTGCCAGATGCAGGTGGAGGGAGTTGTAAGAGGTGATGCTGGTGCGGGTCCCTCTCATCAGGGAGGCTTTGGCCTTTGGGACTTCACTTTGCTTTAGCCCCATTTTATAAAGGTTTCCATCCACCTGGGATCTGCTCTTCCAGCCTTGGAGTCAGTCTGATGCTGTCACTGCTTCCTCCTTCCCAGCACCTGCTGCTGTTCCATCTGCCCTCCTCCTCCTCCATCTCCCCATGTTCTCTCAGAAACAGTTCCCACCAGACAGCACTTCCTGGGGACCCCACACACCCCAACCAGGGCTGCTGCCCCTGTTTGCTCTGCCCAAAATAGGAAAGGGAAAAGGGAATTCCCAGCCCTTGAAGGCAGGACCTGAGGAAATGCCAGACAAGTGCAGCCTCCTGCAAGCAAACACCTGATGGGGTGGGACCAGATGATCTTTGAAGGTCCCTTCCAACCCTGTTCTGTGATTCTGTGATTAGATTGTAGGGCCCTGACAATAATCCTGGAATTTGTCCTCTCCTCTACTTGAGGAGGTTGAAGGGATGGAGGTGCCTCAGAGAGGCATCTCCCTGACCTACTTTGCTTCCCCAGAGAGCAGGATGCTGTGTGGGACGTGCTGCCTCTGGAGCACACGTGTGGTTGTACTGGGCAGGCAGTCCAGGGCCCTGGGGAGAGCCGGGGTGCTGTGGGATCAAGCAGCACTCCAGTTGGCTCAGCACATTGGCAGCACAACATAAATCATCCCTTCTCCCTGCCCCTGCTGCTGGGCCTGCTGGGAGCACAGGACACACATTCCCTACAGTTGTGCCACCGGGATAATAAATGTCCAGGCCGAGCCCAGAGGCAGTGACAGATTGGAGACTTGTTCAGTTGTGCCCTCTCTGCCCATGGAGAGCTAAGGATTCAGCCACAGCAGAAGCCGCTCCAACATAACTCGTCCAAGGACAAGGACACAGCCTCCTCCTTCCAAAAATGTTACCTTGCTGAGGCATTTTTGGGCTCCTTTACCAGGGTAAAGGACACCAAGGCCTTTAGAGCATCCCTGGGAGGCTAGACCAGGCTGCCATCTAAACCCCAGCAACCAGAGTGGCTTTTCTGCTCGTTCCTGCAAGTGTGATTTGGTCCAGAGGAGCAAAATGAACTCGTGAAGGACACACTGGGAGGAAAAGAGGCCTCTCGGGAAACCCACCACTCACTCAACACTGAACCTGCACAAGCTGAGCTCAAGGAGGCAGGGCAGGTGAGTCCAACAGAGCTGGTGCACTTCTGGGCTGGGTTTAGCTGTCAGAAAGATTAAGCAGCACCAGAAATCCCAGGGACTGACGAGAACCACAAATGATGTTACTGGAGACCCAGGTGAGCATCCCGAGCACGCCCAGCCTGACCTGCTCCCCCTGCTCTCTCCTCTCCTGCTGCCACACAGCTAATTTTAGGTTAAAGGCCCTTGATCAGCTGACAAGCCTCAGGAATGCTCCAGGCACTCTCTAAGAACTGAATCTCTCCCTGTGGCTTCCTGGAGGGAAATATTCCGGAGTTTTTGAGGGCGGCAGAAATGACAGATTCCCACAAAGCTCCTGCAATCTGCCCTTGGAAGTGCCCAGGGAAAATATCTTCTGGACCAGAACTTCTCAGAGGGCATTGCTGTGCCTCACTCGACCTGCTCTGGCATCTTCAGCTTCAGAGGAGCCTCCTGCCTGGTGCTGAATGAGCAAAAAAGACCCACTTTGGGGTTTTTACTGTCCTAGATTGAGTGGTTTTGGGCCACTTTGGGCCTTCATTTCCTGATTTTCCTGTATGAATAGGAGGTGACTATTCCGGCAGGTTCAGGAGCTGGAACCTGAGCACAGACCAATATTTTTGGGACTCAGAGTAAACTGGAACAGCACAAACACCTCTGTGCCTAGAAAGCAAACAGAGCCAGTCCCTTCCCACGTGGGAGGAATTCAAGGACACAGTGATGCCTTTTGGAGCAGCATCAAAGCCTCCAAAGGCAGCAGCTCCCTCATGGAATGGACAAATCCTGCTCAGTGCGGAGCACACCTTCCAGTCAGAGGCAGCTTTGATCAGATCAGAGCCCTGAAGTGCCAAGCTGGAGCCAAACCTTGTCAAATTTGTTAATTTAGATGCTTATGCTCAAGTTAATGGGAATGGAGAGGCTTTAGCTGTGTTGAGTCATCCTGAGTAGCAACAAAAGACGAGTAGACACAGACCCACAAGAGCACGTCCCTACTCCACAGTGGATGTGGTTGAGTTCCTGTAAAGCTCAGAATCTGGGATAACAGAGCTGAGGGTAGGTTTCACCTGCTGGCAGGTAAAAGTGCTGCCAATGCACCCTCCCCGGCACAGGAGAAGAGGCAGCTCCAGCTGCTTCCCATCTCCTTCCTGCGCTGGAGATGTAACCCTGAGTTATGCAGGCGCTGCTCTGGGAGCCGTTTCCCTGGATAACTGGCAAAACACAAGCAGCAGGATTGATTGGAGAATTGAATCAGATGCTGAGGCTGTAGCTGCACATCCCAGCCCTGCTCCGGGGTCCCAGCCCCCTGTCAGCTGTGCAGCACGCAGGGAAAATCCAGGGGAAGGATGGGAGGGAGGAAGGAGCTGGAGCAGAGGCATCTGTCAGCGCATCCCGAGGGCTCTGCTGCTGATGGAATTGCAGTGCTGAGGGCTCAGGGATGGTGTCCTGGCTCCTGGCTCAGCACACCTGGGGCTGGGATATGGTGAGGGGGACTGTCCTTCCCGGTGCACATCTCAACCACAACAGGGACTTGGGACTTGGCACAGTCTGGAGAATTGGGAAACCAGGCAGCAGCACAGACGGAGTCTGAGCCAGGCTGAGTGAGCATCATTCCTGACAGTGGGAACTCCCTGGTAGCCTGAGGTCAAACACTCCCCGTGCAGAAGAGTGGATGTGGGAGATGCCTTTGGCTTCATACCCGGGTCCATCCCAGAGGGCCTCGGACAAACTGGAGAGATCTGCAAGTGGGATATGATTTGTAGGGTGGTGGGAAAGGAGGAAAAGCACGTCCTCTTCTCTTCTCTTCTCTTCTCTTCTCTTCTCTTCTCTTCTCTTCTCTTCTCTTCTCTTCTCTTCTCTTCTCTTCTCTTCTCTTCTCTTCTCTTCTCTTCTCTTCCCCTCCCCTCTCCTTTTTCCTCTTTTGCTTCTTTTCTCATATTTCCTCCATCCAAAGGGGGCCATGTCCTGCTCCAAAGGCAGCTCTTCCCTATTATTCCCTGCTCCTCAGCAGTCCCCCCTGCAGAGCCCCAGCAATGCTCCCTGTGCCTGCAGGGACCGGGGACTGCCACACACAACCTTCCCACTTCACCCCGGAGCCACCAGGGCATCCAAGGACATTTTCCTAACAGGGAAATACATCCTTGCCCAAAGTGGAGCCCTCTCTGCACAGCAGCTTTGTGATTTCCTCTTTCCCCCTGTAACAAACTACAGCCCTTTGGTTGACCCTCATTCAGAAGTTAATTATTCCTAAAGAATGAAAATTCCTGGCTGAGCAACGGTGGAGTAAAATATGCATGAGGAACACAGTTAGCAAACTGCCAAGGACCTTAAACTCTGTGGGATGAAGCATTATAGATATATTAATAATCTCTGGGCTTCTCATGGACTGAGGAGCTTTATAGAAAAAGAGTGCAAACCAAAAGGGATATAAATTTATAAATAAATGACTGGCCTTTGTCCCCAGCCGAAGCAGTGAGGACCTACAGGATCATAGTTAACATGTGCCTGCAGAGAAAAATTTGATAGAAATAGGATTTTTATCTATGTGGCCAAATTATTTTATCACTGCAACAGGCAGGCAAGCTGCTCCCACCACTTCCCAGCACAGCTGTAAGCTGGCCACAGCTGGAGAAACAGAGATGGTGGAAAGCTTTTGGACTCACCAAATCTCAGGAGATTACTGTAAAGAAATGCCCCAAACACACAAAGAAAATGGGCTGAGAGGTCACAAACTGGACAACATGTTGCCAGACTCTTTCTGGCTACATGTGCAAACCCTTTTATACCAGCACTATCCACAGCAGCCAGGAATGTTTTCCAAGAGTTCTTGGGCTTAGGAAGGCAGAGGAGTGTGGCTGTGGAGGACACACAAAATGCCTCATACAGTGGCTGAGTCCAGCTGGAGGCTGTGTTACCCTGGAAGCAAATGGAGACAGGGCCCTGAGCTCTGCAGGGAGACATCCCCTATGGAAGCAGGGACATCCCCTACGGAAGTTCTCTCCCCAGGAGGCTCCTTTCCCTGTGCCACCACTAACAGCCAGCACCAGTTCCGACACATCCCCTGCCTGCCTTCCTCCCATCCCAGAACAATGGCTCAGGCTGGCTGCTGCCTTGGCACCAACCCACCCTCTAATTAAGGCAGCAAAGGGAAACCTTCAAAGAAACCCCACCACCAGCCCTCATAGAAAAGCTTCAGACCCACCCAAGCAGCTGTGCTGAGTCTTCTTCATCCCCTTGGTCCTGCTCGGCCTGCCAAGCCCATCTGCCCCAAGGACACCAGGTCACTTCGTCCCCGCCCTTTGTGCCACCACAGAGATGTGCTTTATAGAATTTCACATTAGGTTTGGATTTTTATTTCATTTCCACTTTGCTGGGTTTTGTTCTCTGCACAGAGGCCTCGGTGCGTCAGCACTTCTGGGGTTTATTTGATTGCCTTTTGGAGATGAGGAGATTAATATTTCATCAAATGTATGGGGAATAAATAACCAGGTTTGAAAGACATCCAGAATCTCTCCTGCCTTTATGGGCATTTACAGACCCGGGGAGCAGGTGGAGGTATTTTTGCCATAAGCCATTTCTGAGGGAGCCACAATCCTTGCCATGATCTCTGCAGGACATTTCCATGGCCCATGACTTGGCCATGCCCGTGGTCACGCCCAAAGGAAGAGTGTATTGGTTGCAAGTGTGCAACCCTCTCGGTGTGGCCATTCCTCTGGTAGATCCCCAGGGAAACGGGGACGTCCCTGTGTCAGCAGAGCCAAGTGCTCTGGAGAGCCAGTCCTGGGAGAAGCAGCTGAGGGAGCTGGGGCGAGGCTCAGCCTGGAGAAAAGGAGGCTCAGGGGGGACCTTCTGGCTCTGCAACTCCCTGACAGGAGCGGGGAGCCGGTGGGGGTATTGGGCTCTGCTCCCAGGGAACAAGGGACAGGAGGAGAGGGAACAGCCTCCAACTGTGCCAGGGGAGGGTCAGGTTGGATATCAGGAGGAATTTCCTCATGGAAAGGGTTGTTAAACATTGGCAGAGGCTGCCCAGGGAGGTTTGAAGTCCCCATCCCTGGAGGTGCCCAAGGACTGGATGTGGCACTCAGTGCTCTGGGCTGGGGGACAAGGTGGGCATTGGGCACAGAGTGGACTCGATGATTCGGGAGGTCTTTTCCAACCTCCTGTGATTCTTTGATCCATGCAACAGCATCTGTACACCCAAGTACATACATGGAACCCATGGAATTCAGGCAAATCCATGGAACTCAGGTCCATCCACAGAACTCAGGTCCATCCGTGCAACAGCATCACATCCAATAAAGCTCCCTGTGATGGTCCCTGTGCTGCTCCTGCAGACACAGCCATGAGGAGGCTCCAGGGTGACAGCGGCCTGCATCTCCCTGTCACACAGGGTGTGAAAACAGAGCCACTTTCAGCTGGTGGATTGATGGCATCGGGTTCCAGACTAAAACCACAGAGTTCTTCCCAACCACAAACCACAGTGTTGTGTTTGACGGGAAATGCCAGTCTGCTGATTGGAAAATTGCAGTTGACTTAGCTTTGAATGAGAGAAATAATAATTATGACTATTATTATGATTATTTTAGCATTCTGCCTTGAGGGTTAATTAGCTGTAAAACAAAAGCTTTTGTGTCTCTCTTTTCTATTCAAAATTGATGCACCCTCCCAAAAGCAATTTGAAAAACATGGCAAAGTCTTTTGAGAAACTTGGGAAGCAAAGGACACGTTCAGTTAGATCCCAGATCTGCTTGGATTTCCTGGAGTTTGCTTGTTTTAGTTTGCAGTTCCCATGTTTTTGTTCAAGTGGGATCTCTTATCAATGCACACAATGTGGGATGGGGGAGAAGGAGTGGCAATTATCCATGCGCTGAAGGAATTGGTTGTTTGCTGCATGGAGCAGTGAGTCAGAGCAAATCCCAGCCCTGGCCATGTGGGAGTTTTCCTTCTCCCAGGAGGACACTGGTTTCTCTCCCTGCATGGCCACCTCCTGCATCTCCGGCAGAGCCTGAGAGGATGAACAGGTGCCCGAAGTCTCGATGGGCTGCCCAAGCCTTTCACAAGGTCTTCAGGAAAACCTTCTGCCAGCACAGCTCCAAGGTGATAACCACTGAAGGAGCTTGGTGATGGAATAACGAGCCTTTGGCTTCGTTCCCTGCAATGATCCAGCAGGGCTGCAGTTTGAGCTTTCCTGCTTCTCCTTTCAGAGCAGATGTAAGACTGGCAGGGATGAGGCAGGAGGCACAGAGCAGTCAAATACAACAGGGGTGCCCAAATCTGGGACATGATTATGTGACGTGGTGACCTGGAATGAGGGAAAACCTGATCCCAGCAACCACTTCCTTTTGTCACTGCGGGTTTAGGAGGAGGTGAAAGGACACAGGACAGAAAGCCTGAAAATTAGTTTTAAAACCTGGGCAAAAAAAGCAAGTCCCCTGTGAGAAACTCATGGGGTTGGGTTGGATTTATGCTCAGCCTGCTGTTGCTGACACAGCTCCACGTGCTGCCCTCCCTGCCCCAGGCACAGCCCTGAGCAGCCCCACCACAGAACCAGCCCCAACACACATGAGGGCAAACAGAGGCAGCTGCTGATCTCAGGTGTTATTTCAGCTGAGAAGTCCTCACCAACCTGACCTGCATGTCCATGACACCCAGGATTATTTTCTCCTGCAGGTGTCCCAGCTGGAAGCAAAGCCCCGTGGGCCACCCTGCCACCGATGCCCTGTTTGGGAAGGGAGGACACACGTGCCACCTTCCACCAGCCCAGTCTCATCCCCACCGTGCAGGATGGACACATGGAGTTTTTCCCAAAAAAAGGGAGGGGATGGCTGCAGGGACAGTGTGGGAGGAGGGCAGTGGTGTAAGTCCCACAGACAGCCCCACAGAGCAGCCGTGGAGCTGCTCAGACACAAACCAGGTGCAGTTACATAAAATAAGAATAGTACACCACAGGCAGATAAGTCAGAGTAAATCACTCCTCTCCCTCCTTCCTGGAAATCTGATATTTCTCTTCATTCTCCCTGTCTCTAATACCCGTTTCCCACGTTTGTCTCTGCTCCTCACCACGGAGTTTGAGATTAACCATGACGAATGGACTGATTTCCTTGTCTCAGGGACTGTTTTATTTTTCCTTTGCCACATCTGACAAGTTGCATTTTACTATAAATCCCATCAATTAGGCCCTTCAAACAGCACTGCAGCCCTGATATATGGGGAAGGAATTATCTTCATATCCCTGGCAACCAATTCCTTGACTAAAAACAGTGGGTATTCCCTTTTGCTTTTCCCATGTCACTTCACACTTTGGGCACCTGAGGAGAGTGTGGCCATCACACACATCCCTCTTGGTGGCCATGGGCAGGCTGAGATGGTGAAGGATAATCCTCAGCTCTTGGTGTGGGAATGGGATCTCCCATTGTTTCCCATTGCAAGGCCCCTTCTGTCCCCTGGGGTGCCCAAAGCCCTGAGCAGCCCCCCAAGACCAGAGTGCGGAGCTGTGTTCTAAATCCATGGCGGTGGAAGTTGTCCCTTCCCATAGCAGAGGGTTGGAACTTGATGACCTTTAAGGTGCCTTCCAACCCAAACCATTCCATGATCCTGTGATTCACTTGGATGAATCCAGGCTGCTCAAGGTGTGGGGTGGGATCTTTCTCAAGCCTTTTTTGGAAAGCTTTCCGTTTTTTCCATTGGGCTTTTCGAAGTGAAAGGTAACACAGAGGTGGCTCTGAAGTCTGTCCCATCCCATCAGTTGGCAGGGGAGGGATGTTAAGAGACCTAAGGAACAAAGAGTTCCCCAAATTTACCAGAGCTTTATGTATTTTCAAACTTCTTTGCCAAAGCAGCGACACAATTGATTAAACCCAGCTAATGGCTGAAGATTTTTGACCCTGTTGTTTGTTCCCTTTAATTACTGGGCCAGGAGCTTTAACCCTGTGGGGCCTGGGGGGGGGGTGGTCAGTGGATGCCCCCGCATGCTGGGGTGCAGTTCTTGTGCCTTGGTCCAGCAGATCAGGAGGGACCTTGCCGACCTCCTGCCCTCTCCCGCGCTTCAGAGACACAAAGTGGCTCCGAGAAGATGGATGGAGGCTGTGGCCAGGAATCCATCAAGGGACACTGCCCTGCTATCGATCCGTCTGCAATCCGCCCTGGGCTGCAGCCATTCCAGAGGCACAGGCTGTGGTTGGGACCCTCATCCCTGTGACAGGCTGGTGATGGATGCACCAGCATCAAGTAGAGAAACATCTTTCCACCCTCCCCAGGAGGAGGAACAGCTCAGGTTCCCCCAGGGTTGGTGACCCCAAGGCCATGTGTTCCATCACCCGCTTCCCAGCAACACAACCTTGGATCTCCTGATTTCCTCCAGGAAGAAGGAACCACAACATGCTGTCCAGCTTTCTGCTGCCAGCTCACCTCAGGCCAGAGTGATCCCCACTGCCCAGGGTGGGCACAGCACCCATAGATGGGACAAACCCCCCCCAGCCCCAGGTGGGTGCAGAAGGGATGCCCTGAAACTGCCCTGGCATGGGGGAGCAAGTTAACCCAGACAGAGGTTGATCCAGCTCAGGGATGGACCCAAGGCTGGCCATGGCATCCCCAAGGGACACGAGATGTGGGGGATCCCTCCCCAGGAGTCCAGGGCATGGCAGGAACTGAGACACAGAGGTGTGACAGAAGACCCTTTAAAGTCTGGGGCTTAGGCTGGGGGAGGAGGGGAAATCTCATCCAAGACCTCGGGAGCATCATCCAGGCTCCCCCACATCGCCCACTGCTCTTTCCCACCCTCCCCAGGACACGTGTCCCCCAAAACACTGCTCCTCTTCTGTATCAGTTCAGGCCCCCCTGCTCCCGTCCCATCGCCCCTGACCCTCCCACCACCATCCCGGAGACAAACCCCGCTCCCAGCAGCCCCTCCACCTCCCCTGCCACACAGTTCCCCCGTTTATGATCAAACCCCTTCCTCCAACCCCGCTGTGTGAAGGACCTACATTCCCCTGACCCACACCCCCCTCCTTGTCTCGGGAGCATCTCCCTCACCAGGGAGGTCCGAAGCCCCTTCCACTCATCCCTATGGGAAGGGAAAGGAGCTCGCTCCGTGTTCACCAGCCAGTCTGCAAAGGGGTTGCAACGGCTGGCAGGGGGAAGCCTCCCCTTGCCTCAGTCCGTCTGCCAGAGCCCTGGAGCCGAATCCTCAAATATATAACACACACACACCCCTCCACAAACTGCAGCCCCAAACACACAAACGCGGCGGCTGCACGAGGGGAGTGCGGGGGCAGAGAGGGGAGACCCCTTTCCAGGAGGAGCCGGGTGGGGGTCCCTGGGCCCGTGGGAAGTTTCTCCTGCTAAAGATGCTGAGGGAGGGAAGGAGAAATGGGAAAAAAAAAATTCAAACAGACTTGGAAGGCACCAGGGAGGTGGAGGAAGGAAAAGGGGAGGAGGAAGAGGAGGAGGGAGAGAGGGGGGAGTGGGAGGCTGGTGAGGAGGGATGCAGCCCATCGCCGGGCGAGCTGCAAGGTGGGCAGCGGAAGCACCGGCTCCGGGGAGGTTATAAAAGGCAGGAGCGGGGTCGCTGAGCGGAGGGTACGCCAAAGGGACCCGCAGCTTTCGCAGGGACCCTCCACGCTTCTGCGCCCGGAGCCCGGAGGATTTTCCCCCCGACGGCAGAAGGAGCCCAGCGGGAGCGGTGCCGGTGCCAGCCATGCCCCGGGGAGCTGGGCACAGGGGCAGCTAAGGATGGTGTCCAGCCCACGTCCTGCCCTCCTCCTCCTCCTGCAGGTAAGGCGCTTGTAAGTTCTCTTCTCCCAGAAGGGCCCTTCTGCCCCCTCCCCATCACCCTCCGCTCGCCTTCCCCGCAGAGACTTCTCCGTGTCTTTGAAGGAAGGGAAAAGCAAGAGGAGAAACCCACCACACAAAGGGCCCCTCGGGAGAATTCCTCCAGTCGAGGCTCTGGGGCTCGGCAAGAGCTCGCCAGTGCCCAAAACCGGCGGGGAGGGGGCTGAAGTCAGTGAAAGGATGGCTAAAAAGCGGGCAAAGAACTGCAGGCAGGTCCTCCCGAGCGCAGTCCAGAGCTGCCAGCGCCTCCCGCCTCGCACCTCCCGGGGAAACCAGCGGCCACCAGGCTACTGGGAGGGGGTGGCCGCTCTGAGGGTGTGATGGATGGGGACAGCACAAATGCAGAGTCTAATTACTGTACCCCTTGTAACTGATTTTCTGAGGAAACCTCTCCTCTTCCCCCCGCCCCCACCCGCAAAGCACAAGACTTTTCCTCTCTCCATTTGCTCGCCGTGCAAGTGTGGCCGCTGCTAATTCTGCAGCTCTGCACAACATGCAAATGCTTTGTCAGGAGCGATATTCCTCCTCCTCCAGGGCTCATCAAGAAAGGAAACGTTCCCAGCCCAAAGCACGTTTAAATCACAAACCCTGGGCAAAGGAGATGAAGAGGTTTCCGGTGAAATCTTGAATATCGTTTGAACAAACCTATGGAGGCAGCAAAAATGATCCGGTTTTTGACTAAACCTCTGTGTTAAAGGGGGTTAAAAGAGAAAACCTGCCTGGCTGGCTGCAGGATGATGTCTGAGTGGCCCAGTTGTGGCTGCAGAGTTAAAAGGGCAGGAAAAGCAGAGGATCAACCCTCCGTGGCTCTCACCCCTCGGGCTGGGCAGCCCACTGGGCACCCCACTAGGCATCACTGGCAGCAGGAGCAGAGGGAGCATTAACTGCCCCTCTGGGACAGGAAAGTTCTCACCCAAGTGATGAGAGGAGCTGATAAGCACCAGAAGATGTCCCTGCCAAGTTGGTGTTGCTTTTAAAAGCTCCTCTCCCTAAGCCTGATTTATAGGAGCTCTTTTGTGCTTATATTCCCTGGTTTTGTTTGTTTGGCTTTGTTCAGGTTTTATTTGGCTCTGATGTAAGAAATGAAGGTGAGACAGGGCAGAATCTCTTCCCCCCCAGTCCTTCTTGGCCAGTCAGTGGGGACAGCACAGACCTGCAACAGGGGCAGGTTTTCATGGGGAGAGCCAAGAGAGCCTGAAGCTCCTCAGAGCCTCTGGGTGAGCAAAAAGGGGTCCCAAAAATGCCCAAAGGTGCTGAGACACAGCTCCCAAGCTCTGGTAAACCTCCTCAGGCTCAGGGGATTCCCTGGGTATCCCTAGGTATTCCCCAAGGATGGGCTCCTTGGGAAGATGGAGCACCAAATCCTTGAAAAGCTTCCCGAGTTTGAGACAAAACCATCCCTATGCTGGGGCTGGAACCGGGAGGGGGTCCCAAAAACCAGCTCAAGTGAAGAAAAGCCCCTCCCAGCTGGCTCCAAAAAGAATCACCCCCCCTTGCAGACCAGCTGTCTATTTTTTCTTATAAATACATGGCTTCAAAATTCAGACCCTATTCCAGAACAATCCCAGCCCTCTCCTGGGGACAGCAGGGGCTAAAAGAGCTTGGAACTCCAGCCTTCAGTGAGCACAGCCCTGCAGCCAGGTGTACCTGCAGCAGCCTCCAGACTGTGAGTGCGGAGACCTGCAGCATTCCAGCTCAGCAGAGCTCAGCAGGGACAAATCTCCCCTGCCTGGACAGATTTGGCATCCTGCAGGTCCCTGGCTTGGCACAGTTTGGGTGTTCCCCGTGCATCTGTCCAGCAGCTCCAGCTCAGCATCGAATTGCCCACCTTGCCTTGCTGGGTGGGCATCCCTTGGAGAGGTCAGACAGTCAGAGCAGGAGACAGGCAGCCAAACTTGCTGCAAAATGCTCCCTGGCACCCTGCAAGTCATTTAAACAAACTAAGAAAGTGATTAAAATAAACCAGTTCACCTGCAGCTCTGTCAGGAGCTGATGACATTTCTGGGGCTGAAAAAACTGCAGAAGCACTTCAGGCAAAAGCAGAGTTTGATGCAGGGGGTGGGATGGTTTTCCCCTCTCCCTTGATCAGCTTCAGCAGCAAGAAGCCCAAAAACCAGCCCTGATCCCTTCACTGCTCCAATCCTTGGACGTGGAGTTGCAGTGGCAGGACGTGCTGACCCTGGGGATCTCTCCCAGTCCTGCTCTCCTTCCAGGCTGGAGTTGATTCAGTGTGGATGAAATCACCCCTGTGGTTTCGCATCTCCAGTGAAGAAGTGAATGGAAAAGGCACAGCCTGTTCCCAGAATAGCTGCTCTCTCACCACAGGAGGAATATATAGGAATAGGATGAGAATATCCTGCACCACCAGCCCAAACCTGCCCTGAAATCCAGCTCTGCTCCCCCAAAACCCTGTCCAGGGGTGGCTCAGAAGTTTGTTGCGAGCGACAAGCTCAAGCTGAGATCCCAGTTTGCAGCACTGAGAGAGGCTGATCCTGTGGTTTTATCTGGGAGAACAGTTTTTGAGCCCAAGGAAAGCACAAATCAACCCCCAAATCCTGGGGTTCCCTCCAAGCAGAGCCCAGGAGCTGCTGTCCAACGCTGGGAGCTGTCACTCACGAGCGGGTAGCTCTTGCTGAAGATGCAATTACATACCCAGGGGCCCATCTGTTGTTTTTCCTTCTCCCTGACTGTATTCTGAGCTGATGGAGAGACCTTCCTTCTCTGCAGGGTGTCCTGCTTTATCCACGGGCACCCACCCAGCAGCAATCACCTCCACTCTGATGGCAGAGGGCAAAGGGGGTTGGCGTTTTGCAGATCCCAGTCCCTCTTCCCCTCCAAAATCTTCCCTGAAATCCTGCACTATCCACCCTGGAAAGGCAATGGCAGATGCAGCTTTGGTGCGGCCAAGTTTTCCAGAGCTGTGAATGCAAATAAATGGGAAGAAAATGAGGGGTGAATTAAACTGTGGATGTTCCCCCCAGGGAACAACCCTAAAAGGGTGATGGGTGAATTGGGGTGTGAATTTTGGGAGGCAACTGGGGAAAAAAGAATCTCCAATCCCAAACTGAAAATACTCTGAATGCACATGAGTGCCACATGTACAATCTGCAGGAGAGTTTAATACAACCACCTTGGAAAAACAGCCCTTTCTCATGCTTGTGTCCATCGCTCCAACTCTTCCATAGCAGCCTTTGCCCTGAAAAATCCAGATCCCATAGGAGCCACCTGGACTGTGTCCCCTTCCCCAGCTTGTTTGTGCCTTTAGCTTCCAATACTCAAATTCCATTAGTCATTTTTCCACCTGTCCCCAAAAATCCATGTCTCTCTTGACAGATAAATGAAGTCAGAATTATTTATGGCAAGAGAGGGAGACCAGAGCTTAATCCAGGAAAACCTTTAATTGCTCATAAATCAGGTTTTACAGAGCATTCATTTAGCCCTGATTGATATTCTTTTGTTATAGTCTGCATCCAGCACACTCAGAGACTCCCAAGCAGAATAAATACTCTCACCAAAGCCTCTTGTCTACATACCATGGGGACAGGCCCTCTAATACGGATAAATTAATAAACTCACAGATTTTAGTGCCAGATGGAGGCGTTCTCACTGCTGCTCTTTCCCTGAGTATCATCAGCCATGGAATATCCCCCTGTGGCTCTTGCTTTGAGCCTCATTCTCTGCCAGAGCTTTGCCTCGATGCTGGCAGGGTTTGGGATGGGGCTTTGGGCTTGGTCCTGCACTGGAAGGCTCAGAGGAACCCTGAGATCATGGAGCGGGGCAAAGCAGGTCACTGCCAGCTCCAGGACAGGGGTGTAAAGGGGGTCTTCCATGGGCCAGATGCTCCCTGGGGGTCTCACTCGTGGCTTGGACTGAGGATGGGACTTTTCCAAGGGAAAGCCCTCAAGGTGGAGGAGGGAAGAAGCTCTCCAGCTGCAGAAGACAGTGCCTGGAAGTCAGAGGAGGCAAAGGCAAAGGGATTCTTTACAGAGTGAGGTCAGGGGACAGGCAGGGCTGGAGACACCCTGAACACCTCCAAGCACATTTGAGGGGCAGCCCCTTCAGTGAGGCTGTTCAGAGGCACCTCCAGCCACGGCTGTGGCATTGGCAGGACCTGCTCTGCACTCTCCCTTGCCCCTCCACTGATGCTGATCTGCCACTCCAGGTTGGCATCCAGCTCTTTTAACACTCCCTCAATTTAACACCCAAAGTCTGGCACCTTCTCCTCCAGGCTCAGAGCCAAGAGCAGGCTCCATCCCAGCCTAATGCCCCAGGGAACCTCAGTAAAGGCCCAGGGCAGTGCCTGCTCAGCCCTTCCCTGGAGTGTCCCAGGAAGTCTTTCCCGTTCCACACCAAGTGTTGCAGAGGGCAGCGAGGCCAGCCAAGGCGGGGAGCAGAACTGACGGGTGACAAAGGTCCCTACAGCAAGGATAGCTCCAAGGTGGCTGGTTTGAACCCTCTCAGTCCCATGGATCTCCCCAGCTCCGTGCAAAGCCACTGGCTCGTGCTGCTCCATGCCACTAATCGCTGGGCTCTCCGATTCCAGCGCCGCCGGCAGTGGGAAGCCCAAGCCCCATCCTGGATTTCTAATTAGGCTCGGAGCCATCTCTCTCGCTGCTCAGAGCTGCCAGCCCTCCCTGCCACGCACATCCCATCTTGTCTGAGGCAATAAGACATCGGGGG
>VZRE01014851.1:31129-59721 GCA_013396775.1 Cephalopterus ornatus
GGGTGGGAGGGTAGTGAGTGGGGGGGGGGGGGGGCGGGGATGGGGACAGACGTGGCTCTGGGTAGCACAGTGCCGGGGGGTGACGCCGGAGTCAGATGTGAATGTATTAATTAATATCCGTGGATTGCTATGGAGAGGGAAAGCACTGCAGGGGGCTATTAATTCCTAATTGTTATTAATTGAATGTTGCTGCTAGGTCAGTGGCAGGTCACAGGGACTCTGCGTGTGTGTGACTGTGCTGCATCTCCTGGCCCAGGGGACCTGCCACCCCGTGCCCCTCACAGGCACGGGGAACACCTCAAGCAATACAATGGGTTTTTTTGTAGCCCAGGACATGACTGGTGCATCCAGATCAGAGTGACCTGCCCCGCAGGCTGAGAGACCTGAGGCAGATGTTCCTCAGGGCCTCAGTTTCCCTTCTGGGCCAGCCTGGGTGTGGTGGGTGGTGGGACGTGCACCACAGTGGGTGTTTGTCATGGGTGGGATGCAGCAAACATGGCAGCAGGGTCAGGTTTTGGTGTCTGAGCCATGCAGGGAGGACTGGCTGGTCCTGCTGCACAAAATGTGGGGCTGAAAGAGCTGGTGCTCCATGAGGTTTGAGGTTAAACCAGCACCCTCTCAGCATCTGCTGTGTGTGAAACAGGGACGTCAGCAGAGCCTGGAAGGGAGCTGGATGGATGCTGAGGCAACAGCAGTGGAGACATTGGTGGCTCCTGATGGAGGAGAAGCTGCTGCCAGTGTGGGCCCTCATGGGGCCCGTGCAGCTCCCAGCAAAACCACCATCCCCGTGGGAGCAGCTCCCAGGGCTGACTGGGACCTCCGTGCAAGGCTCCTGGAAGAGCAGATTGCCTTCCTTCCCGGGCAGCTGAGCACTCAGCCAGAGCTCTCCAGGATTTTGGCAGCCTGAGAGGGGTCAGGGAGTACTCCTCACTGCAGAGCAGGGTTTGGGGGGGCTGGGAGGGCAGAGGGACACAGCCCCTCTCTGGCCCAAGCGGGACCCACCGCCGTGCTGGGGCTGTTGAGGTGAGCTTGGCTCAGCCCGGCCAGGCCGGGACCTGCTGGGAGCCAGGTGGCATCTTACGGCAGCCATGGCCTGACAGGAGAAGCTCTTCAAGGACAGAGCTTTGACCTGTTCTCTCTGCAAAGCGTGGGGAGGGGTTGCAGGAACCCAAAAAGAGCAAAACAGATGAGACCCCGACCACCTGGTGCCAGATCAGGGTGGGTTTGGCTGGGACAGATCCTCCTGCAGCTGCCACTTCCCCCGGCTTATCCCCCTCCATGGGCTGGCAGGCGTGACACAAAACCTCTGCCTCTGTCAGGGGCTTTGGCCATGTTGCGGCGAGACAAGACTCAGAGCCAGGTGAAAGAGCTTCTTAGCATTTATTCTGGTTTTGGGGAACATTTTTTTCCCTTTCTTTCTGCCTTCTGTAGCTGTTTCAGCTCATTTGCAAAGCCTGCAAAGAGCCAGTGACTGCACTCTATCCACACCCCTCTCGAGCTGGAGCTCAGTCCATGTGCTGCTCAGTGCCAAGACCTCTCCCTGTGTCTGGAAGGAGAATGGGCACTGCCAGGCTGGAGCAGGCTGTGATTAGGAGAAACACATCCAATTAACACTTGAGAGCCTGCTCAGGTAGGCAAACCCTCCCAGCCCCGTTTGGGATGAACCCTTCTGTCCCAGCCACCTGTGCAAAGACCCACCGGGTCTGCCGGGCACGAGCTGTGGACATCAAGGCAGAGGGGAACAGAGGGGACCAGATCCCCTACACCCTTTTTACTCCACTTTTGGAGTTTGAGTGGTCTCAGCTTTCCAAAAGGAGACACAGGAGGTGCTGGGCTCCTGCAGGACCAGCTCCATGCAGGTCCCAGGTCAGGGTTTAGCTCCTGGATCCCCTGTGCCATCTGGAGCAGTCACAACAAGGGAGCTATTCTCAGCTCCGTTTCTACCTGACATCTCTCTTGCTGTCAAAACCAGTTTCCCAAGGCAGTAAACAGTTGTTTGGAAAAGAGCAAGTGGGTGCTGAGCTTGTCTGAGTGTCTGAATAAATCCTGCTAATGCTTTGGTAAGGCCCGGGGATGACTGGGTGTGCCAGCCAGAGCAGATAGTGTTTCTAAGGCTGAAGGGCAAGAGGAGGAATGTCTTCTCCCTGCTCAGAGCAGTTTTGGAGTTAAATGGCACTTGGGAAGGGGGATCAAGCGCTAGGGACCAACCTGGCTGGTGGAGAAGGTAAAGGTTGTTGTTCATGGTATTGGTTCCATATGGGATGACATCCAACCTCCCACCCCAAGGAGATGGGAGCTCTCATGCAAGCAGAGAAGGTGCAGCTTTTCCTGCCTCCAGGGCTCAGGGCTTCTCCCAAGGGATCTGTGTGTTGTGTGTTTTGGGGCACAGCTGTGCCTCTCAATCAGTGGGTTTTCTCCAGGGGGTTTGGTCAGTCCTTGCAGGGAAGGTGAAAGAAGTGGAGTTCAGCCTCATCCATCAGCCCCATCCCCTGAGCAGAGGGGACAAACCTCTTTCTGAGCCAGAGGAGAAAGTGGGCAGCTGGTCAGGTAGAAACCTGTGTTCTTCCAAACACCAGGTCCCCTCCCTCCCCCATCTGCCTCCCCAGAGAGCCCTGGGGCTCACAGCACCCTCCCTGGGCCACCCTCATAATCCCTTCATTCCTGCAATTCCCTTTCTTTGCTTTTAGTTTCCCCAAACTCCTGCAAAGGCATGATAATTCAATAGTTGTTTTTCCAAAATTGCTCCCCGTGCACAGAGTCGATGGTTTTCACTTTTAACAGAGCAGCAGGGATAGATCCCACTCAATGCTTCCCAACACAATGGGAATGCTGGTGTCTGTTGACAATTCTCCTGGGAAAAAAAAAGGCTTTACCAGCCCTGTGGATCTGATCTCCTTAAGGATGTGTATGAACATCTTTCCACTGACAGCTTACAAGGCTGTGATTTCAACAAGGGATTGCAAATCCGAGCCTGGTGTCAGGCTCATCATGTTCCCCCTGTCTGCTCCCAGCATTCAAAGATGCAAAACCCAACAGTGTTGATTAAAATGCTGAATAGCACAAGCTCCACCACTCAGCAGGGGCTGTGCAGGAGGGTTTGCTGAGGAGGGGTGTGCAGGGCATGAGGGGATCAGGGGGTGGGAAACAAAGCAGAGAGCAGTCCCCCAGCCCCGGGCTGGATAAGCCCAGCTGCCCTGGGAATCCATCCTGCCCATGGATAGGTGTCCACTGTGGGGGTGGCACCCGCCAAGCCAGGCTCAGATCCGACCCAAGGAGGGATTTGGGGCTGGAGAAGCAGCATATTGTCCTTATAACCCTGCCTGGGGTCTGCTCTCTTCCCATCCAGGCGTTTCTCCTCTGGGATAGCCGCGTTGCAGCCTCCATCCAGGAGCAGTACTGCGAGAGCCTGGCACCTGCCACCAACCACACCGGTGAGTGTCCCCCAGCCCCCCCAGTGGTGGGGATGGCTGGAGGAGGGTGTTGGGGGGTGTCTCTGGGCAAATCTGCAGCTATCTGGACCCTTTTTTGCGGGAGGTGGGATATGCTGAGGCTGTCACAGCCCCGTGTGGCTGCTGCAGCAGCCTCCCTGCAGGGTGACACTTGAGGCAGGTAGGAGAAGCAGAGCTAAGGAGAGCTAAAAATAGGGAAAATAAATGTCTGTTGGGCTGGGCTTTAGGGGGAAGTGGGCAACGAGACATCTGTCCAGCCCCTGCTCCCTCAATGCCCATTTTCTGCCATGCCCAGGGACACCTTTGTCCACCCCTCTCTGCCATCCCCCTGCCCAGGGGTGGTGGCTGGAGCTTGTGACTTTCTGTGGAGATCATGTCACCAGTGCAGTGTGGACACCACGTGTCACCTTCCATCCCCAGAGCTCCTAGACATGTGCCATTAAGCTTTTTGGGAGGTCACCACCCACAAGGAGCTTCTGAGGACATGACCAAGGCCAGGGCTGGCTCAGCCAAGCTGGGTGGCAGCAGCAGGATCACGAGCAGCTCACTCCTCCTCAACATTGTCCATGGGTTTGCATCCAATCAGGTCAGCGCTTGTGCCAAAAGTGGTTTTCAGCCTGTATTCAGGATGTGACTTGGATGTCACCTCAGCGATGCCTGGTCTGGTTCAGTGACAGGTTTCGGGGGAGGAGAGGTGTGAGAGAGAGAGGAGCTCACAGGACAAGGAGAAAAGTCCTCCCCAGCTCAGGGATGCTGCAGGGTTTGTTTTCCCTTGATTGAATGAAGGCCAGAGCCACCAGGGTGACGGATGGCCACAGGCACCCAGCCCTGATGGATGGCTGCCCACCGCCCAGCTCCCGTTAACAGCAGCATTACAAACTCCTTCTTAACAAACCACAGCTTGGCACCACCTGATTCAGGGCCTGGCCAAGCCCAGGCCACCACAGAGCCCTGCAAGGAGCATCCCAAATCCCAAGAGGTGGAGGCAGAAAGCCTGGGGAGAGAATGGAAGTGGCTGCTCAGGAAACCTGGGCATCACTCATGTGCTCTGCTCCCCGAAGGTTTCATCACTCAGCTGGTTGAAGTGCTGTCGTTGGCCGTGTTAGTCTGTGATAAATGCTGACCCAGGGCAGCAGGCAGGACCCAGAGAATCTTCATGGCCTTTTCCACCCGCAGCTGGAACCTCCCAAGCCCAGGGGAGAGGGCAGAGAGACGGGAGAATCTCTGCCATGGTTTGCTGATGGATATGCCCTGCAGAAATCACCAGCACCCCCAAGCAGTGAGAGCAGCTTTCTGCAAGGACTGGGCTTTGCTCAGGGGGTATTTATCAGCGTGATTCCAGGCAGGATTTAGTGCCCCTCAGTGCCCATCACTCTGCTACAACTTGCCAGGCTTCAAATCTGCAAAATGTCCATCAGCTCCACGCACCCAAACTGCCATCCTTGAGCAGCTCATTAATTTGGATGGGTCTGGCACACATGAGAGACAATTCCTGCTGCAGGAGGGGGGCTTAGGACAAGAGGCAGAGATAAACTAATTGTCTTCTGTCTGCGTGGTAGGCGGAGCTCAGCGCCAGCCCCGCTCCTTGGGGTCCGTTTAAGCCCAGCCTGGTGGAGGCAGCGATTCCTGCAGAGGGATGTTTACAGAACTGGGAACTTTGTTTGGAGGCTGTTTAACATGGAGAGCTGTTGGGATGATGCTAGTGAGAATTGCAGTGAGGCCATGAGACTTCGTTTGTGAATGTCTGCACGGCCCTTGGGAAATGGCACATGCTGAGAACACGAGTCCAGGGGTACCCAGTGCAGGGCTCAGTGGGGGATCTGTTGGATGCACAGAGGGGCAGTGCTTTGTGCCTGGGTGTGTGCCATCCCTCCTCTGAAAAACGGCCCAGCGTGGGCTCTCCTCCTCCCCTAGGCCACCAGTCCCTTCCTTACTTGATCTCACACATTTTGAGGGGGATGTGCGGCTGGCTGGTGGTGTCACCAGGGTGCCAGCACTCCCTGACACACATGCACTGAGCTGGCAAGGTCTCTGCCACAGCAGTGGGGTAGAGGCAGACTGGGGTGATGCTTGCCAGGTTCAGGCAGTGCAAGCAAACCCTCATGCCAGGAAGTGGAGAAGCTGAGCCCCACAGAGCTCCCCTGCCCTGCCCTGCCCTCTTGTCACCACGGATCTACCCATCTTCTCCAAGTCCCCAAGGCAGGGTGATGTCCCTGGGCTGCCTGCACAGGTGTGATGGTCCCACTTGATATTTTAGGTATCCATAAAAAACACCTCTTGGTGAGCCCCTGATCCTGGCCAGGGCACCCGCAGACACTCCATGAGAAAGCTGCCTCCCACAGTAGCAGGGAGGCAGGAACATCAGGCTGGACTTGAGGCCAGCACGGCGCATTCAGAAAGTAGGATCTGCTGCACCCCCAGACATCTGGAAGCCAAGAAATTCCCAGCTTGGGCTTGAAAAGGACCACAGCGAGGATCAGCACCCCTTGTCTGGGGTTGATGGGTGCTGTCCCAAGGGCTCCCAGCCCACACATTCCCTGAATTTGTCTTGCTGATGGTTTCAGCTCCCCGGAGTCTGCGCAGAGCTGCTGCTTGCCCTGCCACAAAACCCACCAGGGAGGGCCAAGGTCATTTCATCCATCGAGGGGCAGAGCATCCCCCTGCAGCTGCAAGGAAGGCTTCCCTGGGGAAGGGAGGGGGAATCTGAGCAGATGGGAAAGCCTCTTCCTAATTAATAACGAGGCTTTTCCAAAGCAGCTCCGCAGGAAGCACTCGAGCGGAGTGCACTCAGAGCTCCCGGGCACTTGTTTTGCTGTTCGTAGCTCTCAAGCCTGGATCAGCCCAAGGAGTTGTCACCCAATTGCCAATATCCCAATATCCCTGCCTGGTCCTGTCTGCATGATCCACTCCTTTAAGCTTGTTACCACAATAAATTCTTACCCTCAATCCCGCGTGTGTGCTCAGGAGGGAGACGCGAGTGCAGACAATTCCTTCTCAGCAAAGAAATGTTTCCTGCCACTGCAAGTTCACCTGAAACGAAGGAAAATGACACCATGGTGAGGCAGAATCGCAAAGAAATGTCTGGGTTGTTGTTTTTGTTTGGTGTTTTGTTTTTTTTTTTGAACTGGAGGTTTTTTCAAGGGGGAAATGAAGTGTAGCTTTGCATTAAATAAAGCAAATTTAATTGGTCCAGATACAGCAAAACCCTGTGGCTGAGAAGCAGCGAAGGATGAGAACATTTCCTTCCCAGGCACTTTATCAGACAGGTTTGGTAACACCTTTCCCAGCAGGTGACAGTTTGACCAAGACCACCCACTCCAGCTCAGCTCCCCAGAGCGCTGACGCTGCTCCAGCAGCTCTCATGCCACTGCTCTTCCATTCATTCCCCGACTCCCCTCGGGTGACACTGGAATTTAAATTCATAAAGGTCAAATTAACAGCATCAGCACCTCTTTTCCCTTCAGCCTCGCTGGCATCTCTCCCACCAAGGCAGAAATATTAATAAAGGAGCTGAGCAGGGGCTAAAGAGGCAGCAATGAGTCCTGGTAGGGATTGAAGGAAAGACATGAGACTTGGTTTGGGAACCAAAAAATGGGAAATCACCCTATATGGAAAACCGTAGTGGTTTAAGTGTATACTGGTATTGATAAAGCCATCCTGCTCCATCATCTGGGAAACAGGGATGTCAATGGCAACTCCCTGATATTCATAGATTTTACTGTAGTGGAGGAGGGAAGATGATGAGGTTTTCTGGTAGGAAACAGTGGCCTGGCACAGCCCAGCGTCAGCAGCAGCTACAGCAGTCAAAGTGCACTTTGCACGGGGTGCAGATCAGTCTGAAGTGACAACATGGAGCAGATGCATCAGATACCAAATGCACAAGCCAGGTTTGGTGGCTCCTATTTATTCTTCTCCAGAGCAGCAGCAAAGACTCAAGGGGACAGTCAGTGATGGTAAATAGCAACAAGCCAAAAATTCATTACAAAGACACTTTGCTATCATAACATTTAATTAGCCAGGATAATTATTTGTCATGGAGGAGTGTGGAACTTGAAATGCTTTGGGAGTATTGCTGGGGATTTTTTTTTAAGGACTAGAGTCTTACAAAGCTAAATAGGAGCACCCAATGCCACCAAAAGCAATGCTGGAAGCGGAGTGTGAGCAAGGATGTATTTTGAGTTGCTCCCAGCCACCCTGAGGCCCCAGCCCTGCCTCAGGGGGAAGGCAAGGAGCTCCACCACTTCCATCCTACCCCGTGCTAACATAAATTGTCCCCCGGTGCCGTTTCCCTCAATGCCTCAAGGTGTTGTGCAGCATTTAACACCCGAGTGGCCCCACGGGAGGGATGGAGCCACCCCTGCCTGGCATATCAGCACCTTGAAATAAAATCATCCCCCCAGAGACCCTTGTTTTGGGGCAATAAGGTGTGAAATGGCTCCTTCTGCTCCACCAGGGTGGTGGAGCTGCCTGAGAGGAACAAACAGCTCTTTGTGCCTGCAGTGAGTGTATCTTGATTAGATGTGGAGATGAAGCCCTGATTGCCAAATGCAAATGCAGCAGCAAACACACAGGGGATACGCTCAGGGAGCCAGAGGCTGAGGCAGCAGCAGCAGTGCAGTCACAGAGGACATCAGGGAGGCACAGAGATAACTGTGGTTGAATAAGAGCTCCGGACAGGTAGTGATAGGAGTTAACAATGTTCAGCTGTTACTCAGCCTCTGGAGACACCTTAGATAAATAACCCCATCACTCCAAACCACGGGAATGAGCCTGTGATTCAGATTTCCATCCTCTCTGCTGGCTCCTTTGCTTTGCAGGGGAGGGGGGAGGCTTCCCCCTTGGACCAGCCACAGCAGTGTCTGTGCACAGCAGCAGCCTGGAATGGGGCACAGTGTGCACTGGGGCACAGCTTTGCCCAGGGGAGATGAGGATGTGTTTACCAGCACGGTTTTAATCAGCACAACCTTTGCCCTCCTCCTCTTCATGCCATCCTAACAATGGCTTGGTGGCACAACAACCCTTCAGACCTCCTGGCACCAGCTCAAGAGCACTGTGGTCACGCGTCTGGTGGTGCTGGCCCTGCATAAACGCGCTCCATCCTCTTTAAATTTGCTCAAAATCTTTTGGCAGATGAAGCTGGGGCTGGAGAGCTTTGCCCTGCCAGGATTCACACGGGTGTGTGGCTTGAGCTCGCAGCCATCTTGGGGGCCTCTGCGAGTGTTGGGAGCAGGCTGGAGAAGGATGTTTTATATAAACAGATGGCATATCGCCACAGTTATCCTGAGACAGTTATTGTGATGTAGTTGTCTCAGTGTAAGTCCCTGGACAGGCACTTTTTTTCCTTCAGAAGAAAGTAAATGTTTTCTACTGTTTGCAATATTTCCAAAGGCAATGGGGCGAGGAGGGATTGCAGTGACTTCCCCTGTGCCACATTCCCCAAAAAGCAGAGGAATTCAAAGCAGGACCAGCTCACTCCTGCCTTAAATTCCCTGTTCTCATGTGGGAAGAAGCCAAATCAGGGGGATTGACTGCAGGTAGAAAATTCATTTGACCCTTCCTGCTGTAAATCTGCCAAGCCCAAAGCTGTGCAGCCAACAGAGCTGAGAGAGTGGGAGCAGCCGGGAGAATAATCCCCCTGCAAACAGGGATGGGCTGCCGAGCAGACAGGGAAGCATTTAGCACTGATACATGTCATTTCCATGCTAAACAGTGCTTCAGGTGCTGGGAGCCATGAGCCTCTGGAGCAGAGGGGATCTCGCAGCCCTCATGGGCTCTTTGCCTTTGCTCTTTTACTTAACTCTTCCCCAGCAGGAGGGTGTTTTTTCCCTTCCCCATGTGCTGGAGAGAGCAGTCTCTGCCTTCTGCAGCTTTTCTTCATCGAGCATCTCTCAGTGTGAGCCTGGGAAAAATATTCCAGCCACCCACTGGATTAAAAACTGGTGGGACAGACCCAGAAATGCTGCCTGTGGCAATGCAGGGGCGAAGCCTGCTGAGCACAGGGTGAGGTCCCAGTGGCACCCACAGCCTGGTGAGCGTCTGACTGCACCCCCTGACCCAAATGTCACCCCACAACAGTGCCCTGACCCGTGGGATGAGGAGGGGGTTGGGCTCCTGGTGATGCTGCTCCACCTTCACTGTGGTGGGACTGGTGGGATCCCGCCGGGTTTGTCATCTGGTGGGTGGGTGTTTGTCACACTCTGACAGAGCCACGCAGCATTAAATCAAGTACCTTGGAGATATCAAATCCAAACTCGAGCAGATGTGTCACAGGGTGATGCCACCTCTGTTTGGCCACACGGTCTCCCCGGGTTTATCTTGGGTTTGGTTATTCATGGAATTGCTGATGGAGAACATCATCCTTGCTGCTCTCTGGCCATGCTGACTTTTAGTTCCCAACTCTCCTCCCTGAGCAATCTCTGTCTGGGCCCCAGCACAGCCCCTGGGATGCAGGAGGGAAACTGAGGCCCGAGGGGATGTGGAGAAAATGGAGTTTTATTGTGCTCAGCCCCACCAGTCCCAGGAGTGGGGGGTTTGGTGGCTGCATGAGCTGCTCCGGGCATTAGCACTGTGCAATCCTCACTTTTCCATGCTGGGTTATTCCAAGTGAAGCTTTTCCCATTCCAGACATTCAAGCAGCTTCTCACCTGGGTGGCTCTCAGGGAGAGCACTTGCAAATAAACTTTGTCTTTAGTTGAAGCAATTACTGCTAGTTTTTTCTTTACATGGCTGAATATAACCATAAAATTTTAAACAGGGACTTCACTTCTCTGTGGCCCTCCATTTCTCTGTCAAATTTGGGTCAAAACAACGAAGGAGCTCAATAAATGCAAACGGATGCAAAAGGCAGAGACACTCACACATGATTAAGGGCGCCTTGTTTCCTATGAAATAGAGGCTTAAAACAGTTAAGTTAAAGGCGAGGTTGCCACAGCAACCCTACACATTAGCAAAGCTAAAAGCAAAGGTCATTGTTAAAATTAATTTCTCCCTACAAGCTCTGGGAGGCAGAAGGTAACACTCACCACGCTGATGCTTCCCTGCCTCACATGCTTGGAAGTTGTTTTCCCTTGCTAAGATGTTTGAGGCAGACACTGGAAGCGCTGAAAATTTGCTCTGAGAACGTCCAAAAATAACAATATTCCTCCATAAAAACCTCCATCTTATTAATAACACAGTGTTTTATTCTTTTGGTCACCCTTTAGCCAGCTCCATCCATAGGACTTTTTGGGAAAGGCGTTCAAACAGCAACCACGAATTCTGGGCGAGAGGAAATGCTGTGTTCTTGCACCCAAGGAGCTGTGAACTGGGGTGTTTTGCCTTAGAAAATGGCAATTCCTGTCTCTGTGCCAGCAGCATGAACATCTCTGGTGTCCAGGGGTGGTTTGGACTGAACTCTGCCCCTTCCAGTGTCTCCTGCCCATCCATCTGCTGCTTGTCTGGGATCACATTATATGGATATTACAGCCATTGTGCTTCCTACCTTGCTGGGAGATGGAGCAGGGACGTATTTAGCTACAGTACACGTTGTTCTAAATATATACAAATTATACATAAAAAAGCCTGCAATCTGGCCTACCTAATGCCTACGTTAGCACACTCGTGGAGCTGGGAAAAGCACACGAGCCCTTCTTGAAATCTGAAACAGAAGCAGCACATTTGGAGTCTTCTTCCCAGGAAAGGCTGGAAGAGACCAGCGGGAATGGCTGGGAAGGAGGGTTTGTAGCCAGCAGGTGTGGGAGGGTTGGAGGGGCTCTGAGGAGCATCCCAGCAGAACCAGGCTGGAGGCACCACTGGGGAAGAGAAACTCTGGCTCGTTGCCTGTTGTGGGGCTGGATGCCAAAGCCATGAGGGAAGGAAGGAGCAGGGCTGGAAGACCAGAGCCTGGGAACCCCCAGCTGACGTGAAGCCAGGCCTAAAACCAGGCTTGGGCCAGAACTGGGCTTAATCTGGGTATTTAGAGAAGAGCAGGGTAACAGCCATGGCCAGGAGTCTCGGCACAGACCCCGTTTGGTGTCGGCCACGAGGGTCTCCTGGGGCCCAAGCTCCTCAGCTCATCCAGCACTGCAGCCCCAGCTCTCCGGGCAAATCCTGACCTTCCAATGGCCTGGAGGTGGCCCACGGTGGCCCACAGACCCCCAGTAACTCCGTGGCCTTGTCCCCACAGGTCCCCAGTGCAATGCCTCGGTGGATCTGATCGGGACGTGCTGGCCCCGCAGCGCCGTGGGACAGCTGGTGGCCCGGCCCTGCCCCGAGTTCTTCTACGGTGTGCGGTACAACACCACCAGTAAGAGGGGCAGCACCCCTGGGGACATGGTGGGAGAGGGTTGGGGGACACAACTGACAACGTATCTCTGGGTACAGAGCTCTTTTTCAACCAAAAATCCCAGATTTCAGGGAGGGTGGTTTCACGGCAGCAGCTTTCTAAGCAGGTCCTCCTGGACGGAGGAGAGGGCTGCTGTTCCCACCTTGGGGACAAGGGCAGAGCAGTGAGCCTGCCCAGCCACTGGAGGTGGCACAGGGGGTCTGCAGCTCCCAACTGAGCAGGGACTGGGGGACCTTGCAGCTCATCCCCTCCTGGATGGGTGGTTGCACCGTCACTTCCAGTGACATGCTGGGAGCAGAGGACAAAGTGAAGGCACATAAAAAGTGCCCAAAACCATTCCTAGCACAGGTTTGAGTTCCTGCCCACCCAAGTGCTGCTTTTGATGAAAGAAACCATCTTGTTTCCCACAAAAAGCATCAATTTTCCCATCCCACACGCTGTTGCAGCAGTGCAGGATGACATGACCAGGGCTCCTGTTTTGTGGTACCTCTGCTGCCACTGCAGGAGTGTCTCTGAACTAATCCCTACCTGCTCCTGCCTCCCAGCCCTTCCCATCCCTGTCCCATCCCATCCCCCGATGAGGCTTAGGGTCTCTGCTGTTAAAGGAAGCCCAGCATCACCCCAGTTCTGGCACCACCCCGCTGCTCGCACCATCAGAGGCTGCTCCAGGGTCGTCCTGGAATTCTCGCCCACTCAGTGTCCTTGCTAGGGGTCAAGGAGATCCTAATTCAGGGAGAGAAGTGGAAGTTCACTCTGCGTCACAGCAGCACTCCCAGAATGGCAGCTGATCCCCCAAACAGACGGGACAGAGAAGGGCAGAGCAGAGCCGAACTCGTGCTGCTCCCACTGCATCCCCGTGGGGGGAATTCTTGGGGTCCCTCAGTGCCAGGGGGCAGAGCTGATGCAAACCCCAAACCCTTGGGCAGGTGTGAAACATTCCAAGGATTTTGGCTCTGCACATGAGACTCAGGCAGCAGCTGAGCTGCCTTCAGAGAAAAAGGTGCCACTGTCCCAATGGTAGGGACAAGAGTCAGGTCCCATCCTTGTGCCCATCCCCACATCTCCTTATCCCTGGAATGGGCACCCTCTTGTAGCTGTAAAATCTATATTATGTAAATTTTACTATAGCTTGCAATACCTTTGTACAAAATTCCCAAAATGCAGTATTCTCACTCTTTGTTAAGAATTTCAACAAAAGAAGGGGCTTTAACGAGGTAAAAGGTTTTCTATGGGTAAAAATGCACTGAGGAAGAGAGATAACACTTGATATAACCAGTCAAAGCTAGTCAGGAGCCTTGAAACCACTCCAGAAGGTGTGATACTGTGTCAGAGGAGATGAGGAAGAGAAGATGAAGAGATGGACTCAAACTTGGGAGGCCCCTGTCAGGGGGTGCTATGGGAGGGACAGTTTTGGAAGTGGGTATAACAGCTGAGGTAATGTCCAAATATTGTAATTAGGATCTGAATATTGTAATTAGATGATGGTATAAAGTTGTGAAGCCAGTGCAGCTCAGTGTGGGTGTGCAAAATATTCCTGTGCACCCTCGGTAATAAAGGGGTGCTTTTTGCCTTTTAATACTCCAAATAGTCCAGAGATTTATTGCTCCTGCTTTAAGGCATCCCTCTCTTCCAGACAATGGCTACAGGGAGTGCCTCGCCAACGGGAGCTGGGCAGCCCGGGTCAACTATTCCCAGTGCCAGGAGATCCTCAGTGAAGAGGTAGGATCTGGGGAGGCCCTTCCTGAGGTTGAGTTTAGAAAGGCAGCAGATCCAGGTCAGGAATGCCCAGTGGGAGCTCCGGGCTGGGCATGCAGCACCATCCCAGATCTGAGGTTGTGTGTGGCAATGATGGACCCCCTTCTTCATATGGATTTGTATTCCCTGGCAAATAAAGCCTGTTTCCATCCCCATTAAAAATCCCAGGGAATTGGCAGTGTGAGGTCTCCAGGGAGCTGGGTGCAGATGAGCAGGTCCTTCAGCTCCATCATCCTCCCACTAAGAGCAAACCCCATCCTTCCCTGCTGGCAACGAAATAAAGGAGATATTTAGGAAGCTGAAAGATATAAAAATCAGGGATCAAGAATTACAAGCCCCTGAGTAGGTCGAGCCACCCCTCAGAGCAGAGGGGAAGAGATATGGGCTGTTCGCTTGCAGCTGATACCACCTCTGGTATTCAAGATGCTGATATCTCTTGCCAGGAATGGTTTTCTCACTCAGTTAATTGCTAATTCACAGGTTGGATGAGTGCCTAACAGCAGGAGTGATCAATTAATTTAATTATCACTCACACCTTCCCTCTGCCCAAATTCATTCCAGCCTCTCAGCTGCCCCCAGGGCAGTGGGGGATGAACGGAGGCATCGGATTGCAGCGAGCTCAGCTGATTCCAGCAGGGTCTTCCCGGAGGATGGGTTGGGGATGGCCCAGCTCTGAGCAGGGGTCATATCAGGGTAGTGAGTGTCCCTGGCAGGACTGGGGTGTGACACCAGGCTGGTGCCTCCCCTATCCACATTACCCCCACCCCCTCCCAACCCTGTCCTGCCCCAGGGTGGGCTCCCTTTGATTTCTGAAGCAGGGCCCAAAATTCGCAGTGCAGCTCCCATAGGTGACGTGGAGGAGGAGCGGGGGGGGTTGTGGTGCTGTTGTGGCTGCTGCTGACCCCCTCCCCGTGTCCCCCCCCCAGAAGAAGAGCAAGCTGCACTACCACATCGCTGTCATCATCAACTACCTGGGGCACTGTGTCTCGCTGGGGGCCCTCCTGGTGGCCTTTGTCCTCTTCATGCGCCTCAGGTGAGTGACACAAACGTGTCCCTGCTGGGGGGACGAGCCCAGAGAAGTCACTTCAAGCAGCGATGGACGCAGCCCCTGTGTTTGGCCACTACTGCCATGGAATCTCACAGGGATCATGCCTATCTCAGGGTTGTTTTCCTCCTTTGAAAGCACCTGGTTATGGAGGCAGAGGGTGCTCCCTGGTGCCTTCCCCCTCCTGGCCTTCTTCCTGCCCACCTCACCCTGGGCATGGCCCCAGCAGGTCGCCCTTGGGGTCCCAACGAGGACACTCAGCCCCACAGCCAGCCTTGTCCCCCAGCCCTGATGGTGCCTTGTTCCACCCCTCTCCAGGAGCATCCGGTGCCTGAGGAACATCATCCACTGGAACCTGATCACGGCCTTCATCCTCCGCAACGCCACGTGGTTCGTGGTGCAGCTCACCATGAACCCGGAGGTGCACGAGAGCAACGTGGTGGGTGCAGCTCTGCTGGGCTGAGCCCAGTCCTCAGCAGCTGGGGGGGCTGGTGAGGAGCTGGGGAGGATCCTGAGATCAGAAAATCACAGAGTGGTTTGGGTTGGAAGGGACTGCCATGGGCAGGGACACCTCCCACTAGCCCAGGTTGCTCCAAGCCCTGTCCAACCTGGCCTTGGACACTTTCAGGGATCCAGGGGCAGCCACAGCTTCTCTGGGTAGCCTGTGCCAGGGCCTCCCCACCCTCGCAGGGAACAATTTTTCCCTAAAATCCAATCTAAGCCTACTCTCTGTTTGAAGCCATTAAGATGAGGCTACAAAAGCAACTTCAGGGGGCAAATAGGGCTGTGGGGTGGTTGGAGGACAACCTAGGCACGTGAGAATCACAGGTTCAGCTGCTCTGCTGGGGCATTGGTTTCACCACTGTAACCCAGAGCTCCAGAGGCTCCCACATCTCCTCCTGGCAGGTCTGGTGCCGCTTGGTCACTGCTGCCTACAACTACTTCCACGTCACCAACTTCTTCTGGATGTTTGGGGAGGGCTGTTACCTGCACACGGCCATCGTCCTCACCTACTCTACGGACAAGCTCCGCAAGTGGATGTTCATCTGCATCGGCTGGTGTGAGTCCCAGGGTCCCCCTACCCGCCAGCGGTCAGGGATGGGGGACTGCCCCCTCCACCCCATGCTCCTCTTCTTGCACCCAAATAGCTGCCAGGGGCAGGAGGGTGGGATTTGCACGGACACATCGTCCCAGTGAGTGGTTTGTGTGTGTGAGAAAGCCCCTGGTACAGTGGGATTTTGTGATGTTGCCTCCCTGAGACTCACCTGAGTGTTCCCTTGCAGGTATCCCCTTCCCCATCATCGTGGCCTGGGCCATTGGGAAGCTCTACTACGACAATGAGAAGTGAGCCTGACTGCTTTCATCCCCCTTCCCTTCTCTATCCCAAATCCCTGAAGATCAGTTGTGCCAGGAGCTCTGGCAGGCAGGAAAAAAGGATATTATTCTTCCACTCTTTTATCCCACCTTTGGTCTCTCTGCAGCCCTGCCCCTGCTTGTTTCTTCTCCAAAGGCAAATGAGATTTTTTTTAAGGGGACAAAGGCAAGATTAAGCCACAGTTCCTACAATGGGTTTGCTAAATGGAGCTGGGATTGAACCAGCAGAGATCTGAACTACCCCCACCTGGGCCATTTTCACAGGCACCTGCAAAGGAAGGTCTTAACAGGCACCTGAGAGTTCATACCTTGGACTGGGAAGCTAAAAGGAGCCCATTGAGATGAAAGGCAGCCTGTCCTGTTTTCCATGGCTGGTTTTCTCCTCCCCAGTTTCAGCAGCCCTGTGCTACTCACACAGGCACAGTACTGATTTAACAACCCCAACAAGGTGTTCCCAGGACAACCCCAAAACCAGAGGGTTTGCTGGGAACAGAGACAACCCAGACCTGTGCAAGGTCACAGAATATCCTGAGTTGGGAGGGAACCCCAGAGGCCATCCAGTCCGACCCCTGGCCCTGCATAGACACCCCAACAATCCCATCCTGTCCCTCAGAGCATTGTCCAAACCCTCCTGGAGTTCTGGCAGCCTTGGGGCCGTGCCCACTGCCCTGGGGAGCCTGGTCAGTGCCAACCACCCTCTGGAGGAAGAACCTTTCCTGAGATCCAACCTGACCCTGCCCTGGCACAGCTCCAGCCCTTCCCTGGGTCCTGTCCCTGCTCACCCAGAGCAGAGATGGAGCTGCAGACCCTGGTGAGGTCTGACCTCAGCCTCCTCTTCTCCAGCTGAACACACTAAGTGCCCTCAGCTGCTCCTCATGTGGCCCCTGTAGACCCTTCACCATCTTCATGTCCCTACTTTCAGAGCTTTAGACCTTTCTTTTATTGTGGTACCCAAAATTGCCCCTGGGACTCAAGGTGAGGCCACAGCAGAGCAGAGAGGGACAATCCCTCATTATCCTATAACAACCAGTTCCCAAATCCCCATGGGACCCATTACCACCCCCACAAGCCCTGGTGCCTCTCCTTTTCCTGGGGAAGCTATTCCATAGTGGCTCCAGCACTGTGAGCTGTGGTGCTTTCACCCCACCCACAGTGACTTACACAGACTGTCCAAGGACAGGAGTGAATCCAGGTCACCCCCATGGCAGCCTTGTCCCCAACACCATTTGTCCCCAACACTGCTTGTCCTTGCCTTGCAGGTGCTGGTTTGGGAAGCGAGCAGGAGTTTACACTGACTACATTTACCAAGGCCCCATGATCCTGGTGCTTCTGGTAAGAGCAAAGTGACCTCCTGGGCTGAATACAGAGTCCTTCCACCTGCAGGTGGGATGCAGCTGCTCCTGACCAGGGTCTGGCCCTCTCCTTTAGCTTCACTCTTCTGTGCCTGGTTCTGCTGCCCCACAGCAGCACTGCCCTCACCCAAACTGCCCCCCTGAGAAAATCTGGCCTTAGGATGGGCTGCAAATGTCCCTGGAGCCCTCGCTCAGACAGGGATGGCCCATCAGCAGACTCCCATGTGCATCAGTAAGCCCCTCCATCCCCGCCCTGGCACTGTTTGTGTGCAGGTGGGTGCTCTGCACTTGCAGAAGCTTGGGAACCTCAGCTCCATTCCCTGATCCACCTCTCTTTGCTCCTGGCTGAGCAGTGATGCTTGACCCAGGGGTCACAGGGAGCACAGTTTGCTGGGAATTTGTCCTTTTGGGAAGAGACAAAGAAGAGCAGTGGTGGCAGGTCCAACCTGTGTTTGCAGGGGCAGAGCCATGCACAAGGTCCCAAAACTATTCCTCCCCGCTTGCCCAATGCTGAAAACACCCAAGGGAGGACTGATCACCAGCCTCCTGGAATAATTGATCCTGCTTCCCAATTCCCAGCCTGTCAAGTAGCCAGGCCACTGCTAATTAATGTCAATCGTGCTCAGCTCCAGGGCCACCTTCCTGTGCCCTCATCAGTGATTCTGCAGCGGGAAAGCAGCCAAGCAGCTCCTGGCTGTGGTGGCAGCAACTCCCAGCCTTGTGTTCCTCCTCTCCCTCCGTCTTTTTCACCTTCAGCCCTTCTTCTAACACTTGTCCTGCCTCACCAATTTCCTAGTGTGCCCTGCTGCCCAGATCCCTTGAGCAAACTCCTAAATCTTATTGCTGAAGTGCTTTAAAAACAATAAATGCACAAGCACTGGGACAGTACAGGGAAGGCAGTGGATCAGGTTCAGGAGGAAACATTCCCATTTCCCCTGGCACAGCTGAGGAAATGGGAGGGAATGTTGGGGCAGCAGACACTAACCAGTGACCCTCTTCCTTCCAGATCAACTTCATCTTTCTGTTCAACATCGTCCGAATCCTCATGACAAAGCTCCGGGCTTCAACCACGTCAGAGACAATCCAGTACAGGTAAGAAAGAGCATGAGCAGCAAGACCTGGCTTCCCCCCATGATCAGGGGAGATGGGAACAGCCCCATCAGCCAGGTATCAAGGTGCTGGGAGCACGGAGAGACACCTGAGAGCACCTCAAATGCTCTTCGGAGGCACACGCCCATTAAATCTGGGATTGTTCAAGAATCCTGGCCGGTGAGAGCCTTGTGATGGAGAACATGGATGGCTGGAGATGCCTCGGAAGGGAGCCCTTGGGATTTGAGTCTCTTTGCAAAAAAAAAAAAAAAGCCTGTTCTGGTGGGACCTGATGAGCTCTCCGGGCTTGGAGCTGCAAATCCTGGTACGGAGGTGAGAATTAAATTGCTGCTTGACAGCAAAGCAGAGGCTGAGAAAGGAGTGATGAATTGATGCCACCCCAACACCTCCTTGTGAAGAAGAAGGCACCGCTCCCACAGCACAAGGCAGGAGGATTTAACCCTTCCTTTCCCTGCTGGGGAATGTTTTGCTGGCAACTTGGGAGGTGCGTGGTCAGAACGGCTCTCCAAAGTAGCTGGAACAGGAGAAGACACCTCGCTCTTCATTGGTGCTTCTCTCTGGATCATTTTGTGGGCAGGAACTGGGGGATCTCAGTGGGTGCTGGGGCAAGAGAAGCAGGTTTGGGGTGGAGCGTGGCTTTTTTCAGCTGAGAACAGAAAAATTTGGTTCAGTTATGAGGAAACACCAGCTTTCCTCCTCATGGAGCACTGAGCCGGGATGGATGGTTCAGCATGGGCTGAGCGAAGAGAAAGGTTATTGAAAAAGGCTGGTTGGCCTCAGCCAGCAATTTTGAGAGACTTTTGGCTTTCTAGTATTTCCCTGATTTTGGCAGGGAAGGTTTTTCACCTTTGGACAGGAGAACATGTTCATTTCCCAGAAATATTTTGAGGGACAAGAAAACTTGCAGAACTTGGCAGGTTATAGACTGTGCAGTCCTGCTTAAACCAGCAAGGGACAGCCGTGGAGGGCTCCTGCTCACCTTATATGATGGTTTTTGGTAAAAAAATGAATGGATTTCATGCTGCCATGGCTGCTCCCATGAGAAGAATATGTTTTCCCATTGATTGCCAGCCTGAAGATGCTCCTGCCCTCATTTCCTCCAACTCCTCCATGTCATCACCCCATTTGTGTCAGGAGCTGTGCTCTGCTCCAGGTCTGGGATGTAACACAGGTCCCAGACCAACCAGGAATGACCTTCTCACGTTCAGCTACTGTTGGAACCTGTCCATCAACAGAATCTTTAAGAAAAAAGTGATGACTTAGGCATTGTTCTTGTCTGCTGACCCAAAGGAACGAGATGCCAAGCCCTGGGCCTTCCCACACTCCCTGTATCAGCACTTTGGCTTTTCACAAACCACACTTGTAATCTCATCAAAGTAAAGATACCAAATTAATTACCTGAGATAAGGTTTTCATAAACCCATGTTGAAGAGCGTGAATTATTACACCCTCCTTAATTTCTTTTTAATCGAGCCCTGGATCAGCCAAGCAATCATTCTACACCAGCTCAAGGTCAGGCCTCTGCTCTCCACTGCCCTTTTCTGGATGGAGAAGCACAGCAGGTGCTCAGCGCTCAAACCAGCCCAGTCCCTCGGGGATTGCACTGGAAAACAGCTCAGCTTTGCTCTGTCCTCCCCTGGTTTGCCAGTCCCATCCAGGCCAGTCCCAGCCGTGCTGGTGCTGGGAGTAGGATGGGCAGAGTCCTCGTGCTGTCCTGCAGCAGCTCAGGTCCATGTTTTCTCCCTAGGAAAGCAGTCAAGGCCACGCTGGTGCTGCTGCCCTTGCTGGGGATCACCTACATGCTGTTCTTCGTCAACCCGGGTGAGGATGAGATCTCCAGGATAGTCTTTATCTACTTCAACTCCTTCCTGGAGTCCTTCCAGGTATGGTCCTCAGCGCTGCCTTTCATCCCAGTCCCCCCACCAAGGGATGTGGGCTGATGCCTCACCCAGCTTCTGCCCCCTCCCAAAAACAGACACCCCCAGACCCCAGGGCTGCTCCAAAGCTCCAATCCAGGGGTACCTGCTGGAGCTGACTCTGCTCTTTGTCTCCTTCCAGGGCTTCTTTGTCTCTGTCTTCTACTGCTTCCTGAACAGCGAGGTGAGCACTGGGGGCTAGGGGGTGTTTGAGGGGGTCTACAGACACAAGCTCAGCCTGAGGCTCTGACACTGCACAGGGTTTGGAGGGTGCTGGTCCCCAATTCCCCAGCTGAAGGTGATCAGAGTCAGTGGTTTACCTCCAGCCCCAGGCACAGCTGCAGCCACAGACTGGGCCCAGATGGGAATGGCAACTGTCAGCCTCTGCCTTTTGAGGAGGAAAATCCACCCCTGAGAACAGATGCCCTCAGGGTGCCCCTGTGTGATTCGGTGCAGCAGAGCCAAGGGTCCCCCCCATCCCTGGGGAATCCTTCCCAAGCACTTCACACCAACTCTGCTCTCCACTGCCCTTTTCTGGGTGGAGAAACCACAGCAGGTTCTCAGTGCTCAAACCAGCCCAGTCCTTTGGTCATTGCACTGGAAGACAGCTCAGCTTTGCTCCATCCTCCCCTGGTTTGCCAGTCCCAGCCAGACCAGTTCTGGTCTTCCATCCCCACGGTGATCCAATACACACATGTGGGTTCCCAGCACATGGATGAGGGCACCTCCTGGGCTCTGACCCACAACACAGACAGCAGACAGCAAAGGAGCTGAGGGCAGAGGCTGATTCTGCTGCCAATTATTTGGGCAGCTCTTTCCTCTACCCTTCTCCAAGTGCTTCTGCACCTTTGCTGGCTCAGAAGAGTTTGTCCCAGATGAGCTTGTTTTGGTACCAAATCACATCTAATTGATGCAGGAGGAAAAGGGACTGGACCAGGGCTGGCTGGTGACCCAGGAGCACATCACACCATGGTCCTTCACCTCTGGGTCCCAGCTGGGCTGGCTGGGGATTTTGGTGCTCACCCAACCTCGGTCTCAGCCCCCATTTCCCAGGGCCATCCCAGGCCTTTCTTCACCATTTACCTGCCACACAAAGCACTTGGGCTGCTGTAGGGTGGCATTAATGTCTGAGAAATGCCACTGGCATGAACCAGACAAGCCATTAAACCTCCCTGACTGCTCCTGTACCTCTCCCAGCCCCTCGCAGCACCTGATGCAGGTGTGAGGTGCTGCCTCTCCCACAGAGCCCCTGCTCCGGTTTATTTCTCCCTCTTGTTTCCATTTTCCATCTCTCTTAATAGTTAATGTTACAGAATCACAGAACCAACCAGGTTGGAAAAGACCTCTGAGATCATGGAATCCAACCTGGGACTCAAAGCCACCCTGTCACCCAGACCGTGGCACTGATGCCACATCCAGGCTCTGCTCAAACACCTCCAGGGATGGTGACTCCAGCCCCTCCCTGGGCAGCCCATTCCAATGGCTGAGCACTCTCTCTGTAAAGAATTTCTTCCTGATATCCAACCTAAACCTCCCCTGGCACAGCTTAAGACTGTGTTAATTGATATAGTTAACAGGTTCATCTCCCTTGGTAGTTGCAAGGCCTGCATTTCACCAGCACCAAAGAAGTCTGGGTGCCCTGGGTAGGTGACAGGGGTTCCTGGGACCCCCAGGGGGAGCTGAGCAGGGTTTCAACAGCATTTTTGGTGGGAAGCCTGAGGGTGAGGATGGCTGGAGCTTCTGCATGGCTTTGGATGGCTGTGTGGTGACTGAATGCCCCCGCTCCCTGTGCCCCCAGGTGCGCTCAGCTGTTCGGAAGCGGTGGCACCGCTGGCAGGACAAACACTCCATCCGTGCCCGTGTGGCCCGGGCCATGTCCATCCCCACCTCCCCCACCCGCGTCAGCTTCCACAGCATCAAACAATCCACGGCTGTGTGAGCCAGGAGGCACCCTGGACGGGATGGGGGAGAGGACGTCCCTGCTGTGAGGGACCCCGAGGTGGCACAGCGCAGGGGCAGGGCCTGTCTGCGCCGCTCGGCCTCGCGGGGAGAGCACGGACTCGCTGCAGCCACGGGAGAGCTGCACAGCTCCTGTCTGGGCCTGCAGAACAGGACAGCTGAGAGGCTGCTTGGTCACCCCCCTGGCAGTGCTGTGACCTGCTGGGATGGAAGAAGGAGCCAGAGGAAGCTGGAGAGGTTGCAGTAGTCTCCCTGCCTGTTCCAGCCCGGGCACGATGCCCCTCATCGCTGCCTCGCTTGAGTTTGTCACTGCTTTGAGGTGACAGGACACCAGGACGTTGCTGGGATGGCTGATGGGGCTAATCCCTGGGAAGCTGGGTCAGCCCTTCCAGTGAGCACACACTGGGATACTGCTGGTGTGGGAAAACCCTCTGGAGGAGCCAAAGCCCTCTGTGTTGGCAGGGGGTGGATGGAGAGCCCTGGACTGATGGCAGACGTTGCTTTTTTTGGCTGTGTTTTTGTACCACTTGAGCCCTGAGTGGGCTCTCAGTTGAGCCCTGGGGTCATCTCTGCCACTGGGGCTATTGGAGCCCTTCCCCTGCCCCATGCTGGGTACCAAGATGTCCTGCAACTGCTGCTTGGTCTGACCAGGTCATTTCTCACCTCGACCCCAAGGATGGGGGGTGGAGCAGTGGGGTGGGAGAGGGCAGGGAACCCCACAGAGCACAGGGATGGTCCCAGGGACTCTGAACAGCCCACAGAGGGGTTGGGGCTGAAGGGAGGCATGAGAATTAGGTAACTGTGTGGTGTGGTCCAGCCCAGAGGGATCCACAGCTCTCTGCACAGCCCTTGCACCTCAGGCTGACTCCGTGTCCCTGCTCAGGCGGTGGAAGGCTGGGGGGAGCCCTGTGGTGGAGCAGTGGCTGAGGTCCCCAAAGGCAGCTACCACAGGGACATGCTGTGGCTCTGCTCCCCTTCCCCCTGCCCTGCTTTTCCCTGTGCAGGTGGGCCCAGTGCCAAAGCTGCTCCTTGCTCTTGCACAGGGAATGGGACCAAACCATCCCCAGGCTGGGGTTAAGTGCCTTGGAGGAGCAGCAGCCTCCCTCCATCCCCCTGCTGGGGACTCCACATTGTCCCTGATCCCCCCCTCCCCATGCTGGGGACTCCAGATTGTCCCTGATCCCCCCCTCCCCATGCTGGGGACTCCAGATTGTCCCTGATCCCCCCTCCCCATGCCTTGTTCCATGAGGTCACTGAAAGCAGCTGAGCAGAGAGGTCCATACAAGTGGAGGGGTTTGCCTTGACCTCCTTGGAGCCACATCTTCCTTGCCCCATATGAGGTCTGGGGATGCCTGGCTGGGGGACAGATGCCAGGAGGGCGTTATGGGACCAGTCTGCTCTCTGCATCCCAGGGATTTTTCCAGTGGGGCCCTACAGGATGTGGTGTGAGCCCCTTCACACTTCTGTGCCTCAGTTTCCCCACAAAAAAGAACAGGCATAAGTGTGTCCTGCCCTGGGGAGATTTAAGCAGCTTTGAAATCGCAGTGCCCTGTGATTTCCTCAGGATACACCACCAGAAAGGAGTAAAATCTTTTTTTTTTCTTCAAGGAAAGCATAGGGGAAAAAACTGTGGGTTCTTTCTTTAAACATTTGAGAAATTCAGTAGTCTGAAGCAAACTCCTCATGTTTCCCTCCCACTTTGATTTCCTACCTGCATATCCCCAGTATAGCTAAAACAGAAATATCCCATTGCCTCCAGTGATATACTGGGAGAAGCAACAGCTCCCAGGATGACACAGTGACCACAGTGAGGGCCCTACCCTGCACATGGGGCAGGTTTTAGGCTTTGTACAAGTTCATCCACCACCAATAGTCCCAGAAACTGCCCTTCATCCAATATTTGGGTGAGAAAAAGACCCCAAGGGTTACGCAGTGGGAAAACACCTCCCAGTTCTGCAGCTGCTCCTACAAGGAGTAGACTTGCGTCTTCTCTTGTGTCTGGGTTTCTCTACCAGGTGCTCTGGCAGGTTAATAAAGATCTGCTGGATCTGAAGAAGGGGAAATGCCCCAGGGAGCTATTGTTATCATCCCCACAACTGACAGTGCCCAAAAAAAAAAAAATTATGCACTACATGTTCAATTTGGATTTTCCTAAAGCCAGGGTCTACGTTTGGTGGAAAAGAAGCTGGAAATTGAAAAACCGAACAAAGAAACCCAAACAGAAGCATCTGTGTTCACATCACTGTTTTCCCTTCTCCTCTGGGTGGTTTGCTCTGACTGATGTGACTTTGCTTTCCACAGCTGGAGAAGTGTGTGTGTTCTCAGTCTTGTTTGATTAAAACTACTTGGATTCCTCTCACAAGGACTTTTGGGGCATGTTTATCTTTTGCAAAAGACAACCCTCCTCAGTTTTCACGGGAGCATCCTCACACTGCAATGGGCTCAGCATCCCACTGCTCCAGAGGCACCTGGTGGCTCTTTTGTCTCCTTTCTACGCCAAATCCACAGGTTCAGAGCACGGAGGTGGCTCTCCATGAAGGTAGCAACCACATCTCACCTCAGGGAAGTGGAAAGGACCATCCCACACGAGTCTCCCACGCAAGTATCACCATCAGGGCTGGAGAAACTCCTCCAACCTTTCCCCCTCGCCAGCTCAGCTAATGCAGAACAAAAATGTAATGTGCTTCTCAGCAGGAGGGAGGGCCAATTAAACTCGAATTTCATTTCATACATCAATGTTTACAAGTGAAATTCAGACACAAACAGATTTCTGGTCAAGCTCTTCCGATGCAGAATTAATTTGTTCATCACACAGAGCCTTGGAGAGAGCTGTAATTTAGTAAGCACCATGCACATAAATAATAATTACAGGTTCCTGCTGATTACATGATTGTATTTTAAGTTACCAAGTAACTCTGAGATTAATGACCTGCCAATCCTGTGCTCTTGACAGGTTGTGGCCTCTTGAAATCATTGTGGGTTAACCCTTGATGTTATTCTGGCACCTCTCAGGGCTGGGAAAAGCAAAGTGGGACCCAGGGATGGGACCTGTGGGACATCCCAGGACTCACAGGGGCCTCTCCAACACATAGAGATGGGGTTTTATTTAGTTTCTTTATTTGATTAACAAATCCAGCCTACCATGGGGGTTGTCTCCAGCCCTGGTCACCCCGCGTTAGCCCAGGGTCAGAGTTTGGGGGGCCTGAGTGCCCTGTGAAACATTCCCACCAAACTTGAGGAGAACGTCTACCATGCAAAGCCTGACTGGAGCCAGAGGAAAGCTCATGATTCCCTGTGGAGGAGCGGAGCTGAGCTTTCATCCCACCTTCCAGCTGGGCTGCCCTGAGCCAGGACCTCCCGGTTCCACTGCACGATGGATCAATCCCTCAGTCCAAGCTGGGATTTAAAGCCAAGGCGGACCATCACTCCCCATCCTCCACCTTGTCTCAGATACCACACTTCTGGCTGGTTGTCCACAGCTTTGGGCCACTCCTGGATGTTTAACCCTCTTTGTGCCTTCCCAGGCTGGCAACGACCCCCCAAGGGGTGGGAGGTGGGGAGGCAGAGGAAATCTCGTAGCATTTTAGAGTCCATTCGTGGCTCATTTGTGGTTCCCAGCGCTATCTGCCCCAAGGTGTTCTGGCCCGTGGTGTGTTGCCCTTCCAGCGCTGCCAAACTCCCAAATAAATATTTCATCCTTTAATTCCAGTGCCCTCTCCCTCGCTGCTCTCCCCCCAGCACGAGCCTCTTGCTGACATTTGTCACTGTGGCCACATTAAATGGCTTTCAGGGGCAGCTCCCTGCCACCCTCATGAAAATTTCAAAGGGCTATTTTTCCAATTTGGAGGAAAACTAAAGCTCAGAGACATAAGTGATTTCATTCATCCCCAGAGAAAAGACTCCTCGAGGTGTGGGAATCACAGAATGAACTGGAGTTGGCACCTGCAAGGAGCAGGGGTGGGTTAATCCCACAACCAAAAGCTGATTGTGGCCACCAGCATCCAAATCCATCCTCCTGCTGGAGCCCTCAGCGATGCTCCCACGGGGATGTGCACCAAGGGCTGTCCAGGTTTTCCAGGTTTCTTTGGAAATAGTTGCAGTCCCCAACCACCTGTTCCCAGTGCAGCACCAGGAGAGCCCCTTGCAAACATCCCAACCCTATTAGGCAAAAGTTTCCATGGGAAACCAGTGCTTTTAGGCTGCTCAAACCCACTCTGAGCCTCCTGCTAGTAGGGGAAACTGAGGCACAGATTTGCTGTGTGTTGGAGAGGGAGATGTTGGGCTCTGCTGGCTGAGCACCATCCTGCCAGACATCCTCCAGGTCTGAGACCTGTTTCAGGAGACATCAGTGTGACTGGGGGCTCAGGATCCTCCTCAGCAGCTCACAGCCTCCTCCTGCCCCTGGGAATGTGCCCAGCACCCCATCCTGACCCAGCCATCCACCCCTCAAACACGACTGCTTTCTCCTCTAGCCAGCTTCCTGCTCCAGCTGCCCTGCCAGCCCCTCACAGCAGCACGCCCTCATTTTGGGTGCAGCAGAAGAGTCACAACTTGCCTCAGCGCTGTGCCCACGGGGCCCAACCCCCAGTTGGGTACTGCCAGTGGCAAGTGCTTGAGATGCAGATGACCATCTCCTCTCCTGCTCCTTCCCTGTCTGCTTCATTTGCTGCCTCACCGTTCTCCGTGGAGGCAAATCCCCAAGGACATGTCCTCCCCTGCCCTTCCCAGCCCACGGTGTGGGTGACAGGGCTGTCACAGCTCAGGCAGCACAAAGTCTGCGGGGTTTGTGTGCTGAGTGTGGCTGAGCCCCCACCACAAGGTGTCAGAGCTCCTGGCTCAGTCCCAAGGGATCTTCTGTGGCTGCCAGGGACTATTAGCATCTCCAAGTCAGCTGTTTGGGATGAAACCAGCCTTTGAAAAAGTAGATGATCCAGGGATGTTACAATTAAGAGGGTCTTCTGTCCCGTGCTCTCAGCTCTGGGTGAGGCCTTGGAGAATGGATGAGGCTCTTCTTGCAGGAGCATGACTTCAGTGGGGTGGCTGGAGATTCCCAGGGAACTGGTGGCTCTGGAGAAGCCTGTGGGCGTGTGAAATATGGGACGAGAAGGGAAGCCCTGGGTTAAGCACTTGCAGCTCTTGCAGAGGGACAATTGTTGGCACAGCAGGAGCCAGAGACCTGGAGGGACACAAACAGGGAAAACTGCAGCCTGAAAATCACCTGCAAATGAAACAAGCAGCAAACACAAGTGGGAGCTCAGCACAGGTCAGGAAAAGCAGTGTGACTGTGCCTGAAGGTTTGAGAGGGAAGTGAGATATTCAGGAAAAGCTTTGGATTATAGGCTAGAAGGGTTCAATCTTGACTGAAGTTTGACTGATGCTCCATCACTAACCCAAAGCCATGGTGATAAAAATGCTCACGTTTCTGATGAAAATTATTTGGGTGGCTGATGGGAGCTGTATTTTAAATGCATTAATATGATTCAGATGTGCTTAGAGACACAGATTGACTAAGCGCATAAAGCAGCTTTTTTTTCCCCGGCGAGGTATGGCTCATTCCACGGAGCTCTCCACACAGGGAGTGCTGCATCCAGCTCCCCCAGCACTGGAAGGATGTGGAGCTGCCGGGGAGAGTCCAAGGGTGGTCACAAGGATGCTCCAAGGGCTGGAGCACCTCTGCTCTGGAGCTCGGTAAAGAAGGTGTGTTTCCTGCCACTAAAATTCCCCATCTGTGTGTAATTCTCATGCTTTTCCGTTCCTTTTTCCAAAAGCAGTGCTCACATGCACTGTGTAACAGCAAGCAACAAAGCCTAGCCCGGTCCTCAGAGATTTGCTCCTGTAGAAGCTGCATTTCAGGCACGTTCCACCGAAATTGCACGGAGAGATTTGAAGGCTCTGGCACAACCCAAACCATCCCAAATCCCAGCCTGGCAAAACAAGGCGTGAGTCAAGCACCGCTGGAGAGGAGGAAGTGTGGAGCCAATGCCACGGCAGTCGAGGGAAATCTGTGCAGAATGGGAAGCAATTAAAAGAGAATTAACCGGGCTGCAGGAGGAGAAAATTGCTTCTTTTAAACCGTCTTGATTATAGAGCTGCAATGGCCCAGAGCTCCCGTGGCTTATCACCGGTGAATGCATGAAGAGGCTGATAATCAAGATTGTCAGGAGCTCTCCCAAAGCCAAACGTTGGAGCCAGGGCTGGCAGGGAACTTGTGGCCACAGTTTCATCTGCTCAGCCATCAAGCACTGGCTGGAGGAGGGAGGTGGGTTGGTGCATTTTCCAGTAAAGGGCTGGGGATTTCACACTGGTGGT